>VZTX01010293.1:221843-305548 GCA_013400915.1 Pardalotus punctatus
CCTCCCTCCCTCCCTCCTCTAATCTCAGCATGGCCACTAGCACTGTATGCTGTGTTCAAACAGAGCAGGATTAGCTGGCCACAAGTGTATCTGGAGTGCCCAGGGAATCCCCCGGAATCTCTGCTGCACATAACTCCTCCCAGAGCAGGAATGCAGCACATGCAGAATGGGTGCCAGCCCTGTCTGCAAACAGCATAGCAAAAGTTTTTCCACTTCATGAAGACAAGGTGCTACAATTAAGCCTCGCAGTGTGACAGACACTGCCAAAATGCATTTAATTTCTTAAATTCTTTGTTCTAAAAGTTCACCATCACAGCTCTCCATTAATCCCCCTTTATGCTCCTGAAGTGTACTTTGAATTTAGAACTTTCTAATATTACACTTTTCCATGTTCCTGTGTTTCAGTAGTTTTTTTTTTTTTAAAGTACATAAATCTGGTGTGAATTTTTTTAAAGTACTTGGCATTTTGGTACAGAACTATTAAATGTAATGAGGTTTGAAGTACAGTTTGGAAGGCACACCATGTTTGCAGGCCTGATTTGTACAGTGCATCAATTATTTGTGCATCTGAAATGAAGCAGTACTATGTGTAGAGGTTTTGTGGGACAGGGGGTTGTATCATACTATGTTTTCCCTTCTTATTTGAATAGTATTTTTTTTTAGTTTTGATGTTTAGGTTGCAAAGTTTCTGAGCCTGAGCCCAACTAAGGCTTTGCTGGGATGGTACTGGATTTAGTTAGCAACATCCCAATGCAATTGAAAAGAAGCAAATAGTTCAGCAACATAGGGCTTAATTTGTGCTAGTGGAGAAATCTGCTTAATCTTAGTGTCAATGCATGGTTCATGTGAGAAAAGGGGAAGCAGTTAAATTCTTTATGGTATCCATGAAAACTGAAAATGGATTGCTAGAGGCTAAATTTCTGTTCTTAATTTTGTCGCTATTATATAGGAGGTAAAATTAGAGGAATTACTTCAGGTGTAGTAGTGATCACTGAAAATATTAAATGGACTATTTTAAAATTTTTATTTGTGGTTTCAAATACAATTAGAGAACAAGTATTTAGGGGTTAATGTTCATCCATTGGATATGTCCATATGCTGATGATGATGCATTTAGTGAAAAATGGCAACAGTCTGACAGTTGGAATGTTTGTGAGGAAGGGGACAGGTTAAGGTTTGCACTTGTGACTTTAATACTGTCATTCCTCGCATCTTGAACTATTTAATTTGGAAGCACTGTGTTCTTCGAATGAGATAAGAATTTAGTATGCTGTGCATCTTCTCTTAATACATCTGCTGTCTATACAAAGCAAGGTGGAAAAAAGCAACAAATAAACCCTTAGAAATTGTATCAGTAGCACTTAGTTTTACATCCTATTTAGTGCAAAGACAAAGCAAATCAGCCCATAACAGAAATAACCAAAAAGAAAATGAATGGATCTAGAGAAATGACCTATCTAAAGCACTAAGTGGGGTATAAATAAGAATTTCACTGGTTTTATGGGAGAATCCTAGAAACAGTCCTTCCCCAAGGTAGAACTAGGTTATTAGGTATATTTCCCATTAATATGTGGTATCCATAACTGAGACACAAGCATTGGAAATTTGGATAAAGATGACAGTGTTGACAGCTATTCTGCATTGTAAATAATACAAAATAAGATGATAATTTATTCATTTTTATCACCCTTCTTTTTGGTCAAATTCTTCCTTGAAGATCCTTTGAAAAGAAATAAAATAGTACTTTGTTTTATCTTGAGTCACTTGGCGGCAATAATTTTTAACAAAAAGCAAAATAATGATAAAAAAATAACATATTCTCAGCAGAATCAGAACACTGCAAGAGGGATAGAGACGCCATAGAGAACCTAAAACAGGTTTTCATGTTTCCACTCAACAGTTAGAGCAGATCCAGCTCAATGGAGCTTATACCATACAATAATATACAATCTGGGCATTTCATCCACCTTCTGGAAGGAGCTCCTGTTTGTGAAACGAGCTCACATATGAACAGCCACGTAGGCAGAAGTGTGTAAGTACCACCACTGATCTGCTGAAGGTTTTGAAGACGACCATTTCAACAGGCAAATTTCTCACTCCTTATGTCCCCTCAGTGCTGCACTTTCTGCTCGCTGAGGTTTGGTGTTCTCTCCTGCAGATTTGCCCCAGCGTTCTTGACTTTCAGAGCCATTCCGTTCTGTAAAAGTGTCCTGCTAAGTTATGCCAAGACAAATACCAGCAGAACTGTATCCATGCTAGGAAATTGCACCAGTGTAACTATAAATCAGCACTGTGTGTAGACATAAGTACTTTGCTGGATTTTAGTCAAAACACTTTAAAAGTAATGTTAAATTTTGTTTTTGTGCCAGCTGTGGGCTGAACTGAAGCACCTGTATTCATATTCTGTGCTTAGACATTAGTACGCTTCAAGTACATTCAAAATTTAAGACAAGAGAAAGTCCCACTGAAGTAATTTAAAACTTAAGGATATGCATCTGCTTAACCTCCTTCCCGATTTGGGAGGAACTTAAGCATGTCCTTAGGTTTATACGCTAATGTTTTATGCTGAATAAGTACCTTTCTTTTTTAAAATGGTGATCAAGAAATTCTAATTTTGAATGTAATAGGAAAATTCCTAGATTCATTCAGCCAAAGAAAATTGCTGTTTGGAGAGCTTTGCATGCTCACAGTAAGAAAAGTACGTTTATCCAAGTTAAAAAATACCTCTTTAAATTAGTACAACCTACAACGCAATATTATTTTTATTAACATGTATGCCGTAATGCTATAAGTTGTTATATGTTTGACTCAACCCAATAATCACACAATGTAAACGGTATTCAAACAAGAGCTTGAATTAATCTTTGCATTGTAACAATTAATTAGCCAGGAGGTTATTTCACACCATTCTTCAGGGCAAAACATACCATTTGCTCTAAGGTTACAGCCTCTTTACCTTGCCAGGGTACTTTAAAATAGTTTTGAAATATCTTTTTTGGGGAGCAGGGCAATAAATTATTCCCCAGGACATGTTAGGTAGTACAAATTCTGCCAGTAGAGCTACTTCAAAAGTTCTGAACTACACAGCTGACTCTTGCTGGGCCACAAGCACTCTGTGATCATCCATTCCAGTCCATTCCACTGGAGGAGAATTCCACATGCACACACAGGTGATCGTCACTGGTCCTCTCCCAAATCTGAGAGATTTCCTTCCAGTGCCATGTCCTCAGGAACATCTCTTCTGCATCTCATGTTTTGTGTTTGAATGATTCTGCTAGAGATGATAATTAAGCCTGTAGAATCTGTTTTATGATAAACCATTAAATACTCTTTCTATATAACGCGCTTGTATCTTTTCTGTGCAGAAAGGTCATCCAAGTCTTGAGAAGAGAGGGCTTTATGAAATCAGCTTCTTATCAAATCATTAGATTTCATGGTCCAAGCTCTTTGGTAGGCTCTTGGGAGTAATATTTGTGTGGTACCAAAGGAATTCACATTACTCTATTTTCTTCTCTGTAGCCTGGATGCCTCAAAAATCACCTTTTAGGTGTCCTGGAATTTTATTGATGCTGCAGCATGTGCTTACACAGACCTCCATGAGATTTTCCCCTTTCTATAGAAAAGGCAAAACAAGTTTTCAATCTCTTTTTTCCTTTCCCACAGCTCTGTTCTTCACTGGGAACATGGTAACATATTTAAGCAGTGCCCAACACGGCATTTTAACATTAATCCTTAATGTTATTTTATTGAAATTTTTGAACCTCTATATTTTTCACTGTCTCCTACACCATTCTAATTTCTTTTAGTCTGTTAAATTGAGACGTAATTTAGGATGGAAAAATACATTTTAGAATTACACCTGCAGCATGTAGTATTAGTATGACTTTTTCATGGCATGACAGTGATGTTTCTACAATCTATACATATTGATTTAGGCTGATAATAAACAATTTGATTAGGCTCTATCTATAGGCTGTCATTTCAATCACTGTCACTGTTCCAATAGAGTGGAAGGCAGATAGCAGACACATATGGCAAGATTTCTCAAAATAAAAACTCTGGCCTGATTAGAGCCCTAGGTTCAGTGAATTGGACAAGACAGCTCAGCTGCCAGGTTATTAACTCCCTCAGAAAATACTCTGCCTTTTCCCCGGGGCCAGCCTGAATATTCTGATCTGGATCGATAAGCAATCTCCGGTGTGTACAAAATGCCAGCTAGAATCATTTGTCTCAGTGCAGTCTCCTCACAAAGGATAAAACACCTGCAGTATATGGCCTTCTCTCCCTCCTCCCCCACCTTCCCTTTTTAACTAATGACCCACAAAGAAGGAAGGAGTAACTGAATCTGTTCCATCATCAGGAAGGCTCTCTCAGGTTTGTTTTAATGATCACAATGGCTACCTTTCAATCTTACAAAAATTATATCAGTCATGGTTTCCCTGTGGCATGTTTATGTAAGTAATGTGAACCACAATGTAATGACAAGTGTACAGATGTCATTGTAAGAGGGCCCTTGGCAAGAAGATATCTCAGAATGTCAGAATTTTAATAAACCGTGGGCTGCTGGTAGGGTTCTCTTTGGTGGTTGTCTTTTATATTTGTAATGTGTGCTGTGAGCTGTTGCTTGGGCCTGAGATTTTTCAAGAGTGTTTAGCAACAAAGGATATTTTACAATTGATTGGAACACAATCATTATTTTCCAGAGTGGTGGTGTTTTCCCAATCCATTACATATCTGTGGTTTTGTTTGTAGCAGTGGTGGATTGTAGCCATACAGCTTGTACTTTCTTTAGATGGCAAAAAGGAATTTTTAGCTGAATGAATTCAGAACTGTTCAAAGCTTTTGGATTTTTTTTCACACGTTGACCTATTAATAACCTCCCCTTGACTCGAATTAAAGTCAAATATCTGCAAAGTATGGGAAAATCCCCAAAGCTCCAAGTTTCTCTCCTTCATTAGTTATTCATTACCCCTGGAGTCACAGGAAAGAATGTCCTGTTGCTTAACAAGTCTGTAGCTTCATATGTCCCACGCTGTCAAGAAGTAAAATCTGAATCCCCTCAGCAATCTACATAGAATTTACTGAGCAGGTTCTGTCACAAAGTACCTGTTTCTGAATGTGGATTAAGAATAGAGGCCAGTTTTAACTTATTTTTCCATGCTATAGAACTAGCTCCTCATCCAGCTGTTAGTGACTGCATTGTTCAATTTATATAACTGTGTACATCTGTATGCCTATTGAAAACTTACCTTGAGTTAATGTAAACCGAAGATCCACGCCTAGTTAAAAAATTAAATGGTTTTTTTATGTCATGTTTGCTTATGACGAGTTGTAAGAAAACATTTTATGTTTGTAACTGCCATCACTGGGAAAAGTTGCATTTACTCTCTGTCCTTCTTTGCTGCCTTGCCCTCATAATGTCAAAAAATTAGAATATTGCCTTTCAGACAGCTTCCTTCATATTTGCTACCCAAAACTTCAGGAACTAAAGATGCTTTTAAAAAAGAACAATGTAAGGAACAACTTTAGTGAATTGATTTCTGAATGTAGAAAACACATTTCCTATCAAGACACTTATTAGAATGTTTATCTCAGAGAAAATGCACACACTTTATATGAAAAGCTGATGTTATGTTAATTCCCATTATTATATACAGATGATATTGAGGAAGATGGAACAAAGTGCCTTTAAACCAAAGCTGATGACATTTTTTTTCTTGTTTGCTACAGTTTTATTGTAGTGAAATATGTTCATTTTAGCAGTGGAAAACTGCCCTAAATAGACAGCATAAGAGCAATAAGATGTCACATTGCAGAGCACAATTTAAAAATGATGTGCTCTAGATGTAAGGCTTTTAGACATTTTGGTTTATGTATTAAAACTTCCCACAAATTTGATTGAGAATGAGCCTTTGATGGATATTTGCTGCAGTTATGCTGCATTAGACTCGATTTATCCACCACCTCTCATTGTTGCTATTGATTGATTTTTAAATTAGATGAAGGCAATCAGTAAATACCACCCAATCAAGTCCTAAAAACATACAGGAGATTAGACAATTTAGGGTAATCAATGAAAATATTCTGTGATTTGCTACCACTCAATTTTGACCATAAATTACGACCATAACTTGCAAGTTAGTAAGCCATAAAACAAGTGGATGTGACAAGAAAAACTATAAGAAATGAATTAAGGAGATGAAGAGGAACCACTAGTGTTATCATTTAATGAGACAAAATTACTCTTTATACATATCTTGCATTTCTAGTTGAATCTTGCCAACAGTATTGGAGTACAAGAGCTAGTAGAAGTACTAACACTTTTCTCATTTTTCTAGGGTATTGGTTTTGGGGTTTTTTTTGTAATATAAAAACGGGTCTTCTATGTAAAAAATCAGTTTGAACAATAACTAATCTACCTAATTTTGTTGCAGCAAATAAATTAATGTAATTTTAGGTTTAAATCTTGCTGCTTGCTAAAACCCCTCACCTTCACCACAGGCACTTGTGAAGACTAATTTTAAAGTCACACTTCTACATGGTGTTATATTATACGAACTTTAAAATGTAGCAAAAAATTAATGATATTTTAGACCAACACTTTGAAGTAGTTGTGCTAATACATTTTCTCTGTGGTACATGTCACCAATTTTCTATATTCTCACAACAGTCTCACTAGGAACCAATTCACATACCTTAAAAAATCTCTTTTAAAGCTTATTTACTAGTTGTAAATAGGTGTTCACATTTTTTCTATTTATGAACTTCAGTATCCATTTGGAATTTCTGGCCGGTATCAATCTGGTTCTAGGCTGAAAAGCTGCTTGTAAATATATAAATAACTGTTATCAGCTATAAGCTGTATTGGTATAAATTGGTGAAATAAAACAAATATTTATCATAAATCTACTACCTTTAAAAAGTAATACAGATGTGATACTGCTGAGCAGCATGGAAAAATCTTCCTGGTTAATGCCTTTATGATCCTCTTTAGAATAAGGAAGGACATTTGGAACAGGAATACAGTATTTTGGGGAGTGTTCATAGAAAAGCATGAAATTAAGATATTTTTCACAAGAGGAAAATTCATGTGCCTTTTTCTACATTAAACAGAAATCTGAGAGGCCTGAAATATGCACAGGACACCTTTAGCCGTGATGAGATTACAGCAGAGGACAGAAGGAAAGAACACTCTCACTGCAATCACACCCACTAAAATACAAAATAATTCCCAGTAAAGACAGATTTCATGTTGCAGCAAAGAAAGCAAAATCCCCAGAGTCAGAGGAAAACCTTAGTGGTGCTGCAAACAAAAGATTAGTCAGCAAATACTGGCTCTGTATCAGCAGGTGGACTGTGAGATAATCTAGAATTAAAATATTGCAAGGATTGCATGCAGAAATTCCAGACTCTTGCTGTAGTAGACAAATGTCTGATACTAGCAACTATTAAAAAAAAAGTGACTCTTAGCTTTTTTTTAAAAGTAATTTCCTTTAGCCTAGGGTTTTAGAATCAGGATTTACTTTTCTGTGCAGTCTGTGGAACAGTATAACAGAATAAGTCCGTGTAAGTGCTGGGCCCCTTACAAAAACCTGTTTCTCTCTGTCAAAAACACTCCCCCACCTGAATTCTGAATGTAACATTAGAAAATGTCCAAGTCTGGTCTTTCACATTTTCTGTGTTGTTAAGTACATCTGTCTAAGGCAATCCAGTTTGAAGAACCACGTGAATCCCTAATAGACTACAAAAGCTATTCCAGCTTACTGAATATTCTTTTTTTAAATATCATTGAAATGGACTTTTCTTTAACTCCTGCATTTTATCAGTTTCTACATGCTCATGAGATTTTAAGAAAGAAGTAAATTCAGTGCTAATAATACCTTTTCTTCCTTCCACATAAATTTGGTACTAGAGGAAGCTTCTCTCTTACATCATTGGCATAATTTCTAACAAGTATGTACCGTAAGACTGGAAGACACATAGTTCTCAAAAATAATATTCCCCAATCTATAAGTAACATTATTTCTGAAAACTGAGATTTTTGGTTTAATTTGAAATCTCCTTTGAAAATGCATTTCCAGCTTATTTCCAAAATATTCTGGATGTGATTGAACCTGTGGTAGAAATTTGCAAGGTACACAGTTAAATTGTGAAGGCAGGAAATGAAACAGCTCAGAATCTGAATGAACTCTGGAGCATTTGCATTCTCATATTTAAATATTTTCCTGAATTACATGTGAGCTATAGCTTTTCACTCATTGGAATTTTTTGAATTCTCTTCAAGTAATAGTGCTAAGACAAATAAATGTTTCTATTATTTCAATATATGAACATATAGTGTTCAATCTCATGTTGGTGGGAGTTCAAAACATACAAAACCCCAATAACCTCTAGTAAGGAGGACAGGAAGGGGAGGGAAGAAAGAAAACCTCTGACTTACAACAATGACAGGGACCTACTCGCAGCTCCTGATGGACTGATGCAATACCATGGAGCTGGTGTATTCAATATAACTTTTAGAATAATTGCCTGGGAGGTAACCAGAAGAAGTACATTTTACTTTATCATGGTACATAAATAAAAGGGCAGACTAATTAATCATATAGCTTACTAAAAGTGCTTTTTATTTTGCCATTTAGTATGCCAGAAAGATCATTTTCTTTAATGTATATACCCAGTATTAACATGATTTAATCCATCATGTTCTGTATTATGAAATTACTTTGTTTTACTCCCTGATCCAGCTGAAGATCATTAACCCACACTATTTTCTAAGTCATACATCATTTGAGTGTATTACCTCATATAGCAAAAAAGCTACTTCCCTCGGTTATACACTCCAACTAAGAAATCATTTTTTCTGGATGTTGCTGACAAGTAGAGCTGTTTTCATTAGAAAGCAGATGGTTCACTATTTCGATTCTGCTTTACCTTCACATTTGCTCCAGCTCAGAGTTCTTTGCTGCCAGTTACCTCATTACCTCTCGCACCATCCGTGCCCCATATCCCTGACCTACCCATAAAATGTGCTAAACAAGCAACTGCTTTGCCTTCTCCCAAGACCATCTTTCTTTACTCCACATCCTCACTTGTTGTAAGTCAGTCTCCAAAAAGCAGCGAAAGTGAAGCCAATCATGTGAACAGTAGCTTAAGCTCCCACAGTTTCGCAGGTGTTTGTTAGCTAAGAGTGTCAAAGGTGTCATTTGCACATTCAGATTTTGAGCTTGGACGTGAAGTCACACCGCTGATGAATTTGTCTCACAGAGCTTTAAGGCAGAATCTGGTCTTCTTTCATTTCTTGTAGTTTGCAGTTTGGATGTTTATGAGAATGATGTTTTCACTGTTGTATTCTCTGAGTCTGTAGGATGCATGTTCTGCTTGGGCTGCCCTGGGTGCCTGCTAAGTGTCCATAAACAGTGGCCTGCAATGTAAATGCAAGGTGTGCATGTAGAGAAACGGATTCTGTTGAATCAAAATGAAGACTGAGTAGTTCCTGGAGATATGTCTTGGTATTTTTAGAATAAAAGAGAATAAATGATGTTTTAAAATAGAATACTTCAAGGAACAGAAGTAACACCTGTTAAATTTCAGTATGTACCACCATGTATGTTTTGGTTTTGATCATTCTATACTGAGGATAATACTCAAACATTGTAGTAATGTAGTCTACCTGCTTTGTGTAGTTTTTTCTGGTTTCTACGATATCCATCACAAACTCTATTTTTATTGTAGCTTCTTGAAGTTTTCAGGGGGAAGGTTTCACCTTTTTTTTTTTTTACGTATTTCATAACTCATGTCAAATTTACCTTTTATTATTGCCTCTTACACTTGCCATGTGTAAAGATGTTATCTTTTTTATTCACACTGAAAACTAATACAGAGCTTGGCAGGAATAAGAGTAGAGTATTGGGTGGGGTATTTGATTTTGTTAATTTGAAGGACAGCCTGTTCATTAATCTTAAAGTGCATCATAGGAGGGATTGATTTAAAACAATGATCTTTGTAGAGTTTTCACTGAAATTGAAGGAAGAATAAAGGCCTACAGTGAACATGTTGACAAAATTCAAGGAAAACATCATAGATTTGGAATTTTTCCAAACGTATATGAACACCGAGGACAATGTTTAGTTATACTTTAATAAACCACTGCACAAAGAATTCTGAATGAGCTGGGGAGAAACATAAATCTACAATATTAAACAAAGCCAAAGCTGAAGGTCAGCCTGCAATTAATAGCCATGCTCAGTTATATTATTTTTATGACGACACAATATTTAAGCTACTGAACTTGGCAACACAAATAGCCATGCATGTTGTACAGAGTGAAGAATATGCAACGGCTTGAGCTTGATTTCTACCTGTCTGTTTATAACATCCATGGATTCCAGCCTACTTTCAGCTGAATGCAGCCTCAGCACCCAGCCTGAATCAACCTCACAGCCATAATTCAGCTGCAAATAAAATACAGCAAAAATGGGAGGTGCAGGTGCTGCTGCTTGCACGTCATGAGCCAGAAATCGAGAAAGGCAAGGCATAGAGACAGAGAGAGAGAGACAGATTGTCTTCTGCAGGAGGAGCTGGGTGCAGCTGCCCCTGGGGCTTTAGAGGCAATGCCTTCACACAGTAAAGTCTTTGCTGCAGAGCTTTAAGAGCCTCTCATGGGTGTGGGCAAGATTGCCAAAGTGATGAGAAAAGAGGAGACTGCAGAGTCTTCTGGAGGGCCTGGATTATCCCACCATGAAGTGTGTGCAATGTCAGAACTTACTCCAGTAAACAGAGAAAAGATGGACTTTTTGGTTTATGCCTCTGAGTGCTCCACAGAATGGTATTTAGCATGGATGTTACCCAAGCCAACCTTTTTCTGCTCAAGAAAGCATCTTGAAGCTACCTAATGGTGTTGATGAAAGTAATTATCAAAACTGAAAAGGGATATAGCAACAAAAAAGTAATATTGTGAACTGTTGGTACAGAACTTCATTTTGAGCATAAATAAGTTAGTGGGTTTTGCTTTAACAGCTGTAAACTTAATATACCCAAAAGTTTTTTTCTAACCTTTATTTTGTCCCTACCTCAATGCTGACAGTATAATCACAGAACATTATAAATTATCATAGTGTGGTATAATAATTCAAAACAAAACAAATGAGAAGCCGTGGAAATTATAGCATAGGATCTTGACAGACCAAAATAGAAAACTGTAAAGTACACCAGGTGTCATTGTAGGATTTGTGTGTGAGTGACTCTATAGAGTGCACTGACACTCCTGATGTTCATATAAATCACACTGAGAAACTCCACCTGGTATTCTATGGGAATAAGTTAAGTACACTCTTCAAAATTATATCAAATGCAGTTAAAAATGTAAACCATTAAAATGTGATAGAATAGACTCGCAATTTATTTATAAAAATGTCATTTACATTTTTGAACACTATTTAACTTCCTTGCTTGTTTTGCTGTTTTCAAATAACAAATTGACCATTTCAAATTCATAATGAAGTATGAAATAAATGAGAGGCTACTGAGGGTGAGTCATTCATTAATCATAAGCAAAACAGGGACGAAATCAAGGACACAGGAGTACAAACTGTAAAAGTAATAGGTTGCATAATCTGTGTATTTATTATTAACTACATTATGTTTTTCACATGAGTGCTGAGAAGTTGGGTTTTTTATGTTTACATGAAACTAATCCAAGGTAAATTTTATTTCCCAATATTATTTTATCCTAGAGTTTGCCCTCTTTTTAATAAAATAGGAGACAACAAATTCTAGCTTATCACATTGTTATGAAGATTTAATAGAAGGGTTAGCAGGAACATTGAAGCCTACTGAAACTTTTGATTTATGACATTCCACTTTTGACTAGAATATACTAAACCCTTCTTGTTTGTCATGGCAGATCTCCCATTAAGGACATAAATTCACCTGGAATTAGTTGTTTTGGCCAAAATAAGTTATTATTCCTATTCATCTGTCAGAGAAGGACAGAACGATAACTATTATTCAAACCATTCTATGTCTTTATTCTTCAAGAGTTCAATCCACTGTGATTACACAATGGGCAACAAGGTTGTTTACAGTTTGCAGGTGATGTATTTAAAGAGTTGGTGTAGCTCAAATAGACATAATAAAAATAATTTGTTACTCCATGTCAGATTTCGACAAAAAAACCACAAAAATAAACTAGATTGGAATAAGGCAAGGTGAACTGGTGACACAGCAAGCAGTCAGCTCACTTTAGAATCACTAAACAGATGCATCCCTCTGTTCCATATACATTCATTTGGATGGAACTGGTATTGATGTTACGCTTACTCGTTATTTTGGAATTTACTCGACTGAGGGGAGAGAAAATCAGAGTGAGAACTGCGCACATAACTTGGTGTTAGAAGCATTGTGCTTTGTGACCCCCACTGTGGTACCCATGGGCAGCCCCGTGAGCTCTGTGTGTCTGTGTCTCTGTCTGTGCAGGCCAGGAGAGATGGGGGTGAGCAGCATTCCTGGGAGCCATCCGGGAATCCCAGCACGACTCCCAGCTCACACAGCACGGGTCACAGCCGGCTCTCTGTGGTCCATACCTGTTCCTCTTTCTGCCCACGAAAGACGGAGGTACCCAGCAGATCATGCCTCACCTCCGTCCTGTGGGGATCGCAGGGAGCAGTGTGCCCTGTCCAGGCACATGAACTCGTTGGAGGGCACTGAAGCCGGGCTGAGGGACATTGCTGTGCCCGGAGATGCTGCCCCGTGTGAACTCAGGTTATAATCTGTGCTTGCACCAGAGCCTGGGCGAGCTCCTGGCTCCTCCGCTCAAATGGGCTCGTGTTGCAGTCCTGATGTGGTCAAGCTGCCCTGAGCTGTGTGTTGGTGCCTGTGCTTGTCCCCGCTGTCACACACGGAGTGTCTGTGGCTGGCACCCTCTGGGGGGGACAGCCCTGTGCTGAAGTGCTGCAGCCCTTGTTGGAAAGGCTGTGAGCTGCCTGGCTCGGAGGAGCGCGCTGCCTGCTCTGTGCCTGGGCTCCCACTGCAGCACTCTGCTCACACTCTTGCTCAGCTATAATTAATGCACGTTGTTTCTGTACGTATCAATATCTGACTAAGCAATTGCCTGCATTTGGACGTAAAACAGGAATTAATACTCCAGTGGTTAATATTTAGATAAAAATCATGATTCCTCAATATTGCCATTCACAATTTTTGCAACTTGAAGTTCTAAGTGTCTCTTGATTAAAAGTTTATATTCTATCACCTTCATATGTTTTCCATAACTCCTGATGAAGGAATTATCTTAATTTTTAAAACTCCCATTTATCTAATTTCCTACCTTCTCTGCTCCAACATACCTACATTTTGTAAATTGTATTAGTGCCAGATTCATACTGTGCTTAAGGTGTTTTCTTCCTTACATGAGAAGCTATAAATAAGCCGCAAGGTGTTAAAGCCAGTAATTGTTAGTGGTGTTTTTCTTTCTAAAGAAATATAAAGGACATGATCAATGAATAGACTACTATGAAAACTGAGGAATTTGCCCAGATCTCTGAAAAACCATACATTCAATTCAGGCCTGAGTAAGTGCTCATCATATATTTACCTTCATTGCAGATGCAGCTGATTTAAGTGTGGTGCTCTGGTTTAGATTCCAGAGCAAATAGGTTACCTATGATATTATCATTCCCAGGAATATATTGCCAAGCAATACCTTTCTCAAGCAATATGGGTAAAGGGTTCACCCTGTCCCCCCTGATCCTCTGCTTGAATGCTTTTCCCAAGCTCCAGATCAATCTTTAACTCCTCACTTTTAAATTAAGATGAAATACCGTGGAGAAGAAAGGGAACATAAATACTTCCAAAATCCTAGCAAATAGGTTTTCTCACTCTTCCCTCTCCTGAGCAAGGCACTTAACATGATGAAGCCCATGAAGTCTTCTCTGTGCTGGACCAGGTATTTCCAAATTCTTTGGACCAATCTTGAATGTTTCAGCAGAATATTTTTTTTCCAAGGTATCCTCTGATGTTCTTACAGTCTTCAACTCAGTACCAGAAGCATTTTGCTATGGGCCAGAGATATCTGTCAAAGTAGAAAATTTTTTAAAAAAATCAGTACCATATCAGGGGAATGTTCTTTTTATAGATACCTTGCCCTGCTCTTGGCATCATGTCTTGCACAAATAAACTCTCTTAATCTGAGCTGGACTTCCTTTGTACCTCAAACAATCCAACTGCAGAGCTTCTGTTACTCTGCTTTCAGAGACTGCTCCTGCTGCAGAGGTGGATGGTAACTTTAAATCCAGAAGTTAAAAGGTGGAAAGAGTTTGGCTTTTGGGGAGACTTGAACTTAATTGAATCTTCAACATATTTGAGATTATTGTTGAAATATCTACCAATGTATTCATGAAACATGTCAAAGTTGCAGGAATACATTTTAAACAAATGCCCTCTCCCAGGTTAATGATTAACACTGTGAGAATTCAGCTTGGTATTTACTGTATCATGACACAAGTAAATTCAACTCCAAGCAAGTCATTACCTTTTTTTTTTTAAAGTATGCAATGCCAAATTATTAACTTTTGTAGTAGAAGAGCAGTAAAAACAGGGGTCAGGCAGTACCCATGGAGTCTTGTGAGACTCATTTGTTCACACCCAATGTGGTACATAAAGAACATGGTTCTTATAGAAGATGGCTTCCTGTTTCCAATGCAATATCTAAACTATTAAATACATTTTTTTAAAATGACATCTCTTTATTTACATCTCATTATTGTATTAAAAATAATCTTTGGATTCTCTATTTCTCACTCTTCCTCACAGAAAACTGCACCTTCTGTTCTTGGCATGTTTAATGGACCAACCAATTCATCTGTTCTCCTGCCAGGTTTTGGTATGATCACAAATATGTCAGCACTGTGCCAAATAAAAAATCAAAATGTTCAACCTTCTTCATTTTGTTGGAAGGGGGTTTTACTTCACTAGAAAAGTGGTAACATTTCTTGAAATGTAAATATTACCTTTCAGGAAAAATATTGCCTGGAATATTCTGCCTGAAATGTGAATGCTTCAGAAAGTTACAAACACCTAAAATATTGAGAATTCTGGTTAGAAGAAAAATACTTGGACACTATCAACTGTCACATGGTTAAACCTGCATCTAGACTGCCCTGTCTGCAAAGACTTTAAGGTTCTAATTCCATTTTGCAATTCCCAATTTTTTCCCAATAAGCTAGCACTGTTTAAAGGCTCAAAGGTTTCACCTAATTTTCCTTGTATCTCCAGATAGTACATGGCCAAGTTATTTAGCTACAAATAAGCCTTGAGAATATCACCAAATCCATTCTAATTTCATTCATGCCTTGGAGATAATAATTTAAAGAGCTAGTCACTGCTTGCAATTAAGCATGGGGAAAATAGATCCGTCCCATAATTTATGTCTGCAAAGGTTGGGCTGGATTTGTAATTAATGTTTGCTCCTTTTAATGAAATACTCCAAAGGTCTGCACTTCTGTCATTCATGGAGGTAATTTTTCAATTGATTAGTAAAATAATACTTGAAAAGTAAATGCACCTGCTTTAGCACAGAAATGTCTTAGTCAAGTAGAGACAATGATTGGAGTGCTAAAAAAATATCATTTCAATACAGTAGAGACTGGAGTTTTACTCCTCCAGAATTCAGAACTCTCACTAAAGAGAAAAAAAAAAAGAAAAGGTAATTAAACCTCCAACAACTTCCTCAGCATGCTTTCATCCAGTTTAATTCCTGGGTGGTTTTCAGCATAGCTAAATACTTTGAGGAGCACACACCTGAACTGTGCAAGTGAAATATATCTGGAAAGCATATGTTAGAGCAAGCCATAGTTTTTATATTTGTGTATCTTTGTATTTTTGGAAGGCATGATCAAACCATTTAATATTGGAAATTTGTTTCCATTTGGGATAAACACTTAAAATTTGACAGCACATTTGGATTCTATTCTTACTTCCTTTTCAGGATCAAACCTCTTCAAGGCTGCAAAGTGGCAGGACTTAAGAGTTAGGTTCCTGCAGCTGCTGGTTTGAAATGGCTGGTAACGTCCTTTCTGCAAAACATCCACTATCAAAGCCAATGAAATAAAGTAGCAAGCCACTCTGCCTGTTTTCAGGGACCTGATAAGGATTTTCTTTGAATCAATCCCTCCAAAAAGCATGTTCGATGACTCCTGTTGCTTTGTTAATTTAGCCATTCTGACCCAAAGGTTTACTAATCCTGTACTCCAGAGACCTCACATTCTGTAGAAGTTCCTGGGAATTGACTGTAAGTTGACCAGACAGGATACAGAGCAGAAGGCACAGTTTATGCCAGATTTCTTGAGGGCCACAAACATGGTGATCTGAGAGGTTTTGAACCTTGTGTCACGTGGGACAAGGATTTTGCTTTCAGAAGAAGCAAGAGAAGCGATCACACGTGGTGGAAGAAGCCTTTATCCAGTGCTCAGCCTGATGGAGCACAGTAATCCAGAGGAGCACCGGGGTGAGAACCCTCAGAACATTTAACTTTAGAGATAAAAGTTTATAGTTTTAATACTACAGTTTTAAGTGTTTGAGTCATCTGAAGGATCCAGCTCTTATTAAAGCATGAGCAAAGCAGCACCTAAGGACTTTTAAAACCCTGCACCTTGAACTTAGTGTAACTCCCATTAAAGTCGATGGATGCTGAGTCAGACTTTAATTCTTTTTGCACCTTAGAGATCCAAAAGGTGAAAATCCTGGCACTACTGATGTTTTGCCATTGACCTCATAGGGTCAGGATTTCATGCTAAAAGCCATAAAACGGCACTGACATTTCGTCATTGCTGTCTTGGATCAGATTCATGACAGTGACCCAGGAGAGAAAAATCTGCATAATCCATTACTACTGTGCATCTACCCAACATGGTCTCACCACCTTCTACCTTACTTAAAGAGGGGAAATAATCTATAATTTTGAATGGCCTTTATTTTAACTCAAGTGGAGAATGAAAAAATCCTAGTATTAATTTTTTAATCACACTATTTTAACCTTCAAAGTAAATTCTTGATTATTTTATATTTTGCATTAATTTAATTGGGAAATTCTCTTTTGGAAACGAAGGGGGTTTTGTTGGGTGGTCTGGGTTTTTTTTTCAATATCTATTCTAAAAAGGCTTTGTAGTAAAACTGGAAGGCAAATTTCAGATTGATAGCACCGTTGAATGAAATGCTTATGACTAGCAGTAAGAACTATGAGGAGTTTATATAATTCCTTAATGATCCTTAACAAAATATTTAATTAAAGACCACTTGGAAAGGTAATTTTGGTTAATAAGAGGAAATAAGGGAATGAGCTGATTTCTGTAATGTAAGAGTACTTACAGTATATGATAGATGCTACATATTATTAGCAGTTAGATACAATAAACTGATAAAATACAAACTTATTCTGCCCCCCCATTAATTTTTTGAGATTAAAAATGCAAAATATTGGCTGTGCATGACGGGTGATAAAGGTAGCAGACTCCAAATTCATGGATACAAATGTACTGAAAAATACAATTTAAAATTTGTGCACGAAATAATATTATATATAACACGGCTGCCTTGGCATAGGTCATTGCATTACTTTTTTGGCAGTCCCTGTATCCAATGCTTTCAATTATAATTCTGGTTCTTCCTTTTGGCAAAGCTTGCTCCCCTGTTAGCTTGGGGTTTATAACTTTCATCGTGGTGAAAGGCTTGCTACCCTACTGGAATCAATGGGTTTGATGTCTTTAATTACAGGCCTAGCCTGAACTGGGGCTGATTGCTCACTAAAACAGTGGATGTTTACATCTGGAAATGAAAAAAACATGCTTCTGAATTTTGTGCAAATTCTGTTCTCCCTTCGTTAAAACTTCTCTTTGTTAAATAACTGCAGATATTGAGACATTAGGGGTACTCATGTTATTTAACTTGGTTTCTCTGACCTCTTTCTGAAGAAGTCTATGGAGACTAATTTTAAAATCTCCCTTATGTTCCTAGAGGAAAGTGGTGTGAACATTCCTGTTTGTGTCAAACCACTCTGAGTGCATGTTCTGACTTCCCTGGGGTAACTTGGGCTTTCCACCGCTCACTGAGGCCGTGGTGCCCTGTGAGTTTTATGCAGTTGAACATCCGAGTCAGGAGTGGTATATTATTTCTAAGGAATGTGTATTTAAACACAAGTTAATAATAAGATTTTAACCATTTTCTTTCCTGTTAAATTTAATGAAAGCATATATTTATATACTGAGCCTTTGAAAATTAATTTCCTGGACTTCTCTAGGGATATAGGGGTTGTGTAGGATGCATAGTTCTTCCTTGTATTATTTATGAATATAGGAGTAGTAGCAACTCCCTTTGTGCACAAATTTTTAAGCTCTTTAAGTCATTTTAGTTGCATTGAACTTTGAGATGAGAATGAAGCCCTCTTTCTCTTTGTTAGGAGTTTTTCTTAGAATGTGAAACATGTTTACTTCCAGAGCACCATGTAAATATTTCTTAAAGAGGTGCTTTGCAAATAAGCTATTATGGTACTAAAGAAAACATTGATTAGTTCTAAATGGCAGCAACAATTCAAGTGTATGTAAAGACAAGTGCATTTTCTTTTGAAGTTAAGCCTCTGAATTTAATAATTGAGGGGGAAAATACAATAATGTGCAATAGAAGAATCTTCTGTGAAGTGCATTATGCAATTATGACTGCCATAACTACAATTACATTACCAGATCATAAGATGTTTTCTCCTTAGAGAAAACAAAACCATTTTTATTACTTTTTTGTTTGGAAATATGTACTGTTTGGAAAAGGGTGTATGCTCTGTGATGATTTTGTTGATTCAGAAAACCAGTCTGTTAGTTCAGGAAATCTGAAAATTCAGAACACCATTGAAGTTAATACAGTATCCAGCTGAAGCAATCTATTTATTTTTAGGTTTGTCAAAGTTGTTTCAAATTTGAAAACTGTTTTTAGGGGATATCTTTGCCAGTTCCCTCAGTTAAATCGTATTACATTTTGCTTAACACACACAAGACAAGAATTATTAGAAGAGAGATTTTGGCTGTGTATTGTGCAGTTTAACTTGGTGAATTGCACAAGTCATTTACTGTCTAGATCAGAGCCGGATTGTGCTACTCACAGAACCTGTGTGCTGACTGTGCTTACATAGTCAAATTTGTTGGAAAGGGAATACTATAACCTCTTCTTCATCACATAAAATAGGCAAAGAAGTAGGACTGCAATTCTGGTAGTGAAGATTTAGATTATACTTCAAAAAATAGGGATATGAACTAAGAGGTTGTACTGGATTAGACTCAAAACTATAATGAGGAAAGGTGGTGGGAAGGGGTTTGGCTAATGGACCAATTTGTCTGTTAGTCCATCCATAGCTCAGGAAATTTGGTGTAGTTCCAGTAAGAAGCACATTTTAATTGTGGTGCAGTTAAGGTTCCCTCATATGAAAGAAGTGGCCTGGTTAAAGTATAAATGTGAAGTGTAAATGTTAAGAATGACTTTCCACAAAGAAAGATTTCCAAGAGTCCTTTGTTGTTCCTTGTGGAGTGTAGGTTAGGAAAGAGTGGTGCTGTTGGATATAACCTTTTAATTAATGTGCATCTTGGTTGCTCAAATCATAGCTATAATTCCTCTGTGTGCTGCAGCTCTTTGCATTTCATATCAAATTTTCTGAAGTCACGCAATCTGTTTTCCATTGATACTGGTGTGTTCATACAGACATGTACACTTTCATTTGCACTGATTTCTGACCTAGCATAGTTTTGTAAAAACCTCTATCTCAATAGCATTAAAGATGATAAATGAATATATAAATCTAAGGGGAAAGTACTAAAGTTAATAGTGAGGAGATTTTTTGCATAAAATAACCATGGTTTCCAATATTTTGCAAAGTCCCTTCTCAGTTTAATGTGTGCTGATAAATATCAATTCTATACAACAATTTCCTCTCATCTCTCCACCCCATATCTGCGGTTTTTCTTTATGTCTATTCCTCTTAAAATCCAATTTTCTAGTTATACTAGTATTTATTAAAAGCTTGGCTGTAAGGTCTTTGTTTACCCAAAGATCTATTTTTATCATAACTGTTTATAATGATTAAACCTCAACAACTTAAACACTTTACACAAAATAATGTATTTTCAATAAATTGAAATATTAACCAATCATATGTAATGGTTCAGTTCTAGCAAATGGATTGCTAGAAATCCTTAGGGTTTCATATAAATTGAAAACTGTATTGACTGACCAGGCTGCACTCGAATTGCATTGCATTTGGATCAAAAAGCATAGAAAAAGTTCTCATTATAGTTCCCTGACATTAATTTGAGCATTTTTATATGTGTGTCCTATTAAGTACTTTAAGTGCTTTTTGATAATTGTGCTTTGTAGTTTTTACAGCACTTCAGCCTATTCCCAGTTCAATTTCCTCTTTTATCCGATGTTTGAAATATTGATTTCTGACAGATAAAAGCAAACCTTATAATCTCAGCAGCATGCAATAAGTGAGTAAGACGGGGCTGCAGAATGCATCAGGGAATGGTCATATTTGAAACAGTCTTTGTTTTATTACATTTCGTCAACAGAATTTACTTACTGCTTGCTGATATTTATGTAAAAGCAGGACTCCTGATAGTCCAGTGATATTACCAGTTCCTGGTATACTTTTGCATTTAGTAAGATAAAAGAAGAAACTCCCTTGGTGGTTGATGATTGCAGCTTCTTAAACTGCTGTCAACTGGCTTGAAGTAACTGTGATTTATCTTCCTCAGATTGTGCAGCGTTGTGTCTATGAACTTCCAGAGTTTGCATTAAAAAGTGACAGAACATCAGAGTGCCACAAGCTGCTCATATTGTGGCCCTGAAGGTAAAAGCAAAAGAAACTATCTTGATCTATGTTTGGGAACACTGTCCAAAACCTCTGCAAAGCTCTTGTGACATGAAAAGATCTTAGAGAAATGGGTTGACATTTTGAACATGGACTAAATACAATTAAGAGATGATAAGGATTAGCATTGGTGCTTTGTCTTGCATGTTTTCAGGATGTTTCTTCTGCAATTTTTAAAAACCAGAAAGAGGAACTCAGTCCAATCCAAGAAATAGTTAATGGTATGCTAAGAATTCAGTTTGCATTTATTTTCTTTTTGTTATCCAATGTAATCCAGTGTCTCACAAGTAACACTGCATTAAACATCTCTACTCAGCTCTATCAGCACCCATGGTGAAAGAGCAGAAAATGCAGGGGATTAGCTGCTTCATTTCTGGCAGTTTTTCCTCTGAAGTCATGACAATTCGGAATGCTGCTTTAGAAGGTGAGGAAAGTTGCTCAGGTTGCACAGTAGCCTTGGCAGTCAATGGTAAATCCTGTCAAGGTGAGAACGGGTGTGTGTCCATGCTGAGCACCAGGTTAGGAGGAAGCTGAGTATCTTTCTCTTGAGGCACGCCTTTCTAAGAGGGGCTGATGTACCTGACAACACAAGCAGGTGAAATAAAGAAAGGAGGAATATGATTTTCAATAATTTAGATGTTTCTAGGATGAACACAAAGATTTTATTCATTCCCAAATTATAAATTTCCAATTCAGCCACTTTTTTTTGGTTTTTTTGCTCAATCCTGGAAAGACTTTAAATTATTATCTTGCATCTAGACCTTCACACACTTGGGTATAGAATAGTTTTCAAACAAAAGACATTAAAAAATGCTATTTTAGTGAATTTTGATTATTATGGACTGGAGCTGGAACTCTGCCAGTCACTTAGCAGAAGTTTACTCTCCGATCAATTCAAGTTTTCATTACTAAGCAATTAGTGTTTAAAATTTTAAGTGATAAGCACTTAATTGCATTCTGGAAATAGTGGGTTGGTGATGGCAAAACCTGTTTTGGAATATGTTACTGCCCCCAACCCAGATCTCTGTGTCTCAGCAGACCAACACAGAAATGTGTATTTGTGCAGGTAACATTCCTATGTGTTCCCATATATGGGGGTAAAGTATCAACACAGGGATTCCACAGTGGGTGATATAACTGTACACAATCTCCATTTGAATTTCAAAGGAGCTACTTAGCATTTTTCATATTGCATAAAGGAAAAGGCATTGGAAAAGGTTTATCTTCTAATAAATCAAGACCATTATGACATCAAGTCCCAAAGCCTAAAGGCATAAAGGCAGTTGCAGAAGATGTTTCTTGCAAAATATTACATGCACTATATTATATTGGGTAGCTGAATTAAAGGTGCTTCTATGAAGAATTATAAACAACTAAACTGGAAAAGTAAAATGTGGAAAAAATAGGGCTGACAATTTTTGGTTGAGGTTCTTGTGGGAATCATAGAAACAAGCCACTGAATAGACCAATTGATATTTTCTAGTGGCCTCTGAATCTGACATTGTATATAATGCTGCAGGCATGCACATTCCAGTATTACAGCTGATAGAACTATCCTAATGCTTTTAGCTCTTAAATTTCATTTTAAAATTTCAATCTCAGTGATGCAAAGATAGCATTGAACACATCAGAATAATGCTGGTAAAACTGTGAGGTGTTGAACAGCTTCAGGAGACTAAACTGTAACATCCCTAACCTTGTATATAGGAAGGATGCATATGTACATGTGTTGGCCTCAGACATCTATTTAGTTGCTTTGTTTGATGGGAGACAATGTCTTTGTGTAAAACAAAGAAAATTAATCAGAGATCATTCATCAGACAAGCTCAGAGCAACTTCAGGTGTGCAAGTGCCTGTGATTAAGTGGACGTGTAGCCAGCTATTTGACCCAAAATATCTGTAAAGGAAATCTGTCTAGATTTTCTAGGACTTTTTAAAAAATAAAGTTGTTTCCAGTGATAAAAAGGAGTAGCAGTGCTTCATCAGGTTCTGTTTTGGTGCTAAATAAATTAAAAAAACCCAACCCAAACAAACAAAAAAAACCCTGAAAAGCGTTTAGTTACAAGCAATGAGATCAAAAGGCTGCAGTTCAGAGAAGTCACCTTCACAGGTGTCTTCTCTCATTTTGGGCACTCTGACCAGCTGTGATTTCTATTTCCATGTACATAATATAAGAAAATGAAGCCATTTTAATGACAGTAAATACTATTTGTAGTAAGTTTACTTGCTCTGATGATTTCTACTTACTCAAGGCAAACAGCTTTAAAATTTTACCTAAGATTTTTGGAGCATTTTTTCAATACAACCCAATATTTTTTTGTAGGACTAAGTCTCTAGAACTCCAGTAGGATGCTTGAGAAATCAGTGCTGTGTGTGTATGGATGGTTTTTTTTTTTAGTGTTTCTCCATTTTAAAAGTTAAGCAAACTGATAATATTAGTCCGTGTTTATATAATTAAAAAAACCAACTCATCTACTTCCCAAAACCCGCGTGGATGGAATCCTTTTTGCACCGCAGCCTGTGCAGCTGCCAGTTTGTCGTTGCTGCCTTTGATGTGTGCAGCTGTTGTGTGACAGAGCAGCGGCGGTGCCTGCAGCGCTCCTGCCCCGGCAGCTGCCGGACAGCGGGGCCGCGGGGCCGCGGGTCCGTGCGGGTGGGACACGCACCCCCTGCCGCCGCCGCTCGCCGTGCCACACATCCCAGCAGCTCTGGGCTCCAGCTGATTTCCTGCTTAAACAAAGCGTTCAGAGTGGCAGGAGAATGATACCGAGCGAATTAACGCTATATAACCAAATGACAATATCTCTCTCGTTTTGGCTCCTTAACAGCATCTTTAGCTGAGTGGGAAAGAACACAGATTGCGTGACCCTGGGGATACTTGTTCCAAAATTTATTATTGGAAAAAGTATGGCTTTCGAAAGATGAAATGTATTTCAAATATCAAATCTCTCCCTGTGCTCAGCTCAATGTTGCCTTGATGCATGCCTTGTATGCTCTAGGTTGACAGATGTGAAGTACAAGAGCAGAATTTGGCTAGCTAAATTTAACATAATAGGATTATGAATACTACAAGGGCAAAGGATTTTCTAAACATTGAATGCTACAAAGCCCCTGAATTCTGCTTTCAGATTTAGTCCTAGACACTCTGGTTGTAGGGCTATGCAGTAACAAAGCAGCAAAGGAATATCTTAATTTTGTGGTAGGGATCTTAAATGTACAGTGTTTAGACAGCCACTTGTGATGTACTGGGAGGATTTTGTGTAAGTTTGCCCTAATATTTTAGTCTTTTTCAAATATTTAGAAAACCTTCTTATCTTAGAATATATTCAGGAAAGTGTTCAATTTGCTTGAATTCTTTAAAGTTGTAATAGGAGTTTTTTGCTGGATTTTGGGGAAGTTTTATTGATGTTAATAAAACCTGTTTTTAACAGTGTTTGCAAATGCAGAGCGCATGGTTCAACTGAAATTTTACCAGTGACTGGGGTAAAGGTTTTTCATAGTGACCACTGTCATGGCCTGGTCTTTGCTACTCTTTACTGTAGAATAAACACAGAAGCAATTGTCACACCACATCTTGTACACCCACTTTTTTCAGCAGCTCCATGTAACAAAATAACTTTTTTTTTGTCTTGTAAAGCAGCTGGAAGCAGATAGGAAATCTTCCAGTGATAAACACAACTAACAAGCTTTTCTCAGTTTCACCAATGGTAGGATTTCCAGCAAAAAGTGATAGCAAAAAACCTCCTTTACAACAAAATAGATGTAACTTGGTAGTTAGTGCTTATCAAGTTGAAATCTGAGTATCCAATCAGATAACAGATGTTTCAGAAAGGTGACAGCATTTTAGCTGTCAGCACTGATTAACAGAGTGCATTTCAGGTGATGCATCTTTTGTTCTTAACTTTTGGCTTCACCTTCACTTGTAAATGATTTCTGGGGAAAAAAAGCATATTTTCATCACATATTTTGTGAAAGGTCTAAAAAAGAACATCAACACAGATATGCCCAAACTCAACAGCTCTTAGGTGGTCTGGGCAGGCACCTGGGATATGAGAAATGCAGACTCTGAGCATGTTTTACCAGAGCAAGAAATGCAACTCTGGTTTCTTCCATTACCAGTCAAATGAGCAAATGATCAGGTTGGTGGATCCTCTGAAAAGTTATGAAGGTAATCAGTCATAATCTTTTCCAAACATTCCCTTCTCATTTAAATAAAAAACTTTTACTTTCCAAAAGCCGTCTTTGCCCAGTGACTCTTCTTCCAGCCCTAGAGCTCTAATCTTTTGGGAAATTTTCTTTAGGGTTGTTTTGGCCAAAAGTAGGTAGGTCTTTATTAATATATTTTTGTTGTAGATAAACATATTTCAGGAGTTTTTCCCTTTTGTCTTTTTAGAAATTGATGGATATTGGTCTAGCATCATGCTAGTGATCACTTACCATCAGGCTTCTTGGCTGTGGACCTACAAAAGCCTGTTTATGCAACCCAAGTCAGTCAGAAATATATTGCCTGAACCCCTATTTGCCAAAGAGGGCAAAGATTATTGCCAAAATCAAAAGGCTTCACAAAATCAGTTCCTTTCCCTAGAGCATTTTCTTCATATGGAAGAAAAAACCACTTTTTTTCCATATATGCAAAATAAAATGTTTTCATTTTTCCTTCCTAGATGGCTTCCTTTCAGAATTTGTTTTTTCTGTGTTTACACAACTGCAGTGGCATCAATTCCTTACCAGCCCTGGCAGAACAGCAGCACTGAGAGCCTGGGAGCTGAGCCCTGGCAGCACCTGGGATCTCTGCATCCTTCGCTCAGTGAGGCAGAGCAGTGGAGAAAAACAGCAGGAATTTGACTCGAGGAAGGTGCCGTCTTCGAGTCTGGCCAGAGCGAAAAGGCTGCGTTTGGGGGTGTCTGAGGAGGGTTGTGCCTGTGTGTCCTGCAGATCTTTCACTACGGTGGCCACTGCTGCCATGGCCTGCTGGTGCCAGGTGCAGAGTAAAGCATAAAGAGTTTATTTTCGGGTTGGAGGAATGAGGTCTGGGCTAAAGGAAGCACTACCTAGGATTGGAAGGGTATGAAACTTGTGTTGTGTGTGCTTAAGGAAATGAAAACTGCCTCCACAGCCCTTCAGGGGCAATATCTTAGTGCAGAGTGTTGTCTTAATTTTATCCTCTTGATTCATGCAGAAAACACCTGTATGGTAAAAAGTCAGGTGTTTCTTCCATAGGGATATTTTATGTAGGCACATATAAAGCACTGTTTCCCATGAGATTGTTGTCTAAGTCAAGCTTACCCTGCCTTTTAAGGAGGGTCCATTATCTCTGCTTTAGGCCTCTATTAACATTAGTATTTGGCTTTTTTCAGATCTGAGCACAGATATAACGTAAAAAATACCTGTATGGTCCTAGCTTGCGTTTTGTGGTGATACTGAAATATGAGTAAGAATCACTGGTGCAACTCACTAACATGAAAATATGAGTTTTTTACCTTGAAGGACAGGTATTCTTGACAAAAAAAAATGTATTTGGCTGTTAATGTTCCTAATTTAAAGAGGGGAAAAAAAAGAGAGTTAGAGATATGGAGAAAAAAAAATCTAAAAAAAGGTTGTCCCTGCAGTAAAAGCAGACATTCAGCTGTTATAAATTGGCAATGATCCACTGGCTTCCACACAGCTATGCTGATCATGCCAGCTGAAGGACTGACCCTGAATACTATCAAAGTTTCCTTGGAGGTGGCAGGAAAATAAATCCTTTACAATTTCCTCTTTAAGAACTCAGGATTTCCGTTTTTATAACTGCAAACTTTCAGAATGAAATGTGGAGCACAGAGACAGGCAACACCACATTGACTGTATTTGATTAGGGTAATCCTTTTTTTCCTTCTATGTGGTTACTACAGCCAAGCAATTATTTATCATACTTTCAATTGCTTGAAGCACTGTAGACTACAGGTTAAATATTCTCATGTCAATGTGAGCTTCTGCTCCAAGTTCTCATTGAGATCTAATGACTTTCATCTTCAAAAGAAATTTTAATGAGCTCAAAGTATATACCCTTCTGTTTTACTTGTTATACTTTGTACATTTCACATTCTGCAGATCAAAACCTCCTATTTTTCTTTTTTTTTTCCACCTGAAAATGTTGTTGACAAGTTCTTTCCGGAGCTCTCTTCTTCTGTCCACTTTTTATTGGTCATATCCATGTAAGATATAAATCCAGAAATATGCAACACATGCACATTTAAAACCTGTAACAGATCTAGTACTTACCCCTGAAGAATGGAACATGTGCCAGGCACTGTTACTTTGATTGGCCTGAGATCAGGGATGTCTCAGATGTGGGTGCCTGTAGCAGTCAAATAAACCCATTAAATCAGTGGTAATAGATGTATTTGGTACGAGTACCAAGACTTTTCCTGGCTTGCATGTGGAACAAAGCACAAAAAAGAGGTATTTCTTTTCCTGTGTGTGCAGGCAGCTGCACATATACCGTTGTCCTCTCTTTTTGTCACTTCATGGGCCTGCTGCATGCATGTCTCAGGTGCCATTTGTTCAGTCCCATCGGCATCTTCACACATTCGTGTGTTTTCACAATTCCCTTTTGCTATGAGCATCCTTCTTTCACTCATCCTCATAAATATTAATTACTGTGGTCTGGTTGAGATAAACACAGTTAGACAGCTTTTCAAGTGCAAAGTTATTGGGTTGTTTCTATGAAGCTGCGGTCTTGAATTCAAAGTTCTGGTCAATATCTAGTGTGTAAATGAAACGGGTGTGACCTGGGACTGCTGCCAGCAGTTGTAGGAATTGGAGTGCTCTGCAGTATCTTAGTAGTTGAGTTTCCAGTATTCCTCACAGGAAGCATTTGATTTGTTCTGTTCCTCCAACTCTTTAGAGGGAATTATTTCCCATTTGGTTTCTTACAAAATTCTATGATCTATAACATTTTAGTGCCTTGCATTGAAGTGTGAAACGCTGCTGTGCCAGAGAGTGACCCTGGTAAGTCATTGACATTGCATGTAGTGAGTGGGGAGAGACTGAGACTGTGATCAGGGCTACAGATCTAGAGTTTATTTTCTGTTGTGCTCCTCTGCTTGTCCAGTAGGATGATCCTATGAAGAGCTGTACAGTGCTGCTCCAATAACAATGGTTAACAGGCTATTAAAGTGTTGGTTCCTGCTCATTACTGATGGGCCACCATCAAATTTAGATATAAGCTGTTAATATATATCAGCAAAAAGTTCAACACTAACATTCTCACATAGTGTTTGTTACTGCATGAAACCTTCTTGGGAGAATGTGGTGGAAGAGTTTGGTGCTTAATCATGAGAAATGAGGAATGCAGCACAAAAATATTTTCCCTGCATTTTAAAGGGATATAAAGTGCATCCATCCTTAAAGATTCAGTTGATGCATATTGCACTCAAGAATGATTCAGACCCTCGAAGCTCTACAAAATCTGTGGTGTTTAGAATGTGTTAAATCTGTTTTCAAGAATCCTGAAGTAAAGCAGTGAGACACAGATCTAGATCAGATCTGAGTCTTTGAGTATTCTTAAAATTATTTTTTAGAAAATAAATTACAAGCTGACACTTATGCTCATCTCTCTATACGATGATCAAGGTTTAGACCTCAGTTACTAGTTATTAAGGAATTTTCAAAATTGTTCTTTTTAGCTACTTAATTTACTATCAGCCATCCAAAGACAGATTGGTAGGATATAAATGAAATGCTATAATTATACAAGGGAGTGGGTCACTGACCTTTGGATTGCAATATCTTGTCTCTTTTGTCCTTCCCTTATACCACCCAGCCTACAGGATGAAATTGCATCTTTTTCTTTGGTTGTCTCAAGAATGAGGTGGTATTGGAAACTAGTGAGGCATGGCACAATGTAGGTGTTCATAGCTTGCAATAATTTACCCATTTTCATTTTGTTTGATTTTATTAACACCTGTGTCTCCAGGGAACACAGGGAGCAGGGGAGGAAAGCAGAGAATACTTCAACAATAATCTAATGATCAGCACTTACGCTCCCCCCCAGCCCTGCTGTTATGTCAAATGTCAAGATACATCACAGCCAAGCAATTTATAATACAAAATGCGTGTATATATAAAGGAAGAGGTGCAGATGGTAGGAAGCTGTGTGTCATGACTTACACACAGACATGGACGACAGCAAGGGAGTCATTAAAAATATGGATTTTTTTTTTGTAATGCAGTGGCTGTTTGTCAGCTGCTGTAATTGGCATACATCAATGGAACCACTCAGAAATACACCTTCTGAGGAATTAGTCACTTAATGGAAATTAATCAAAATTCCTTATAGAAGACTAAAAAAAAAATTCTTGAACAGAATTTGGTGACAAAGGAAAAAGCACATAAGGAAATATGGGATTGCAGTCTGCTCAAGTTTTACTGGGTATTAGTTTCTGGAGTAGTTCTGTAGAAATTGGTATTCTAGACATAGAATGAAAAGATTTGCTATCAAGTTAACTGAAGTATTCTGAGATTTGAGAAATTACAGCAGTGTTCATTTAGAGACCTGATTTAAACATAATCAAATAAATTCATCAGCAAACTTTTAAAGTCAGAATCAAAAGAAGAGTTTTATTAGTGTCATTTCCTTTTCTTGTCCTTTCTAATTGTTAGAAAACTTTTTCAGTACAGTGAAAACATAACATTGTATTGGCTTAACTGTCAGCATTGTATTTTTTTAATACCATAAAATGAAGTAAATCTGCACAGAGTACTATGGGACTATCCCTATTTTGCTCATGTGTGATTACTTGATCTTGGTTATTGACAAATAAACATGAATTTTCCATATTCAGGCAAATGCTATACATTTAACAAAGCTTTTCTTAAAAGTCCCGTTTGCTTTCCATTTCTGGATAGAGTTCCCTGTATATTGTATTAATAACACTAGCATCAATAATGATCTGAAAAACTTCTGCCAGACTGTAAAAAAAAATTAAAATGCATAAAGTAGTTCAGGTTTATAGTCTCTTTTCATAAGGACTTAATATTTTCAGTATCTAACTGCACTAATATAATTTTTGTGGTTTTATACTGTGATCTTTCAGACATAAATTCTTTGTTCACAATCTCAATGGGAGGGTTTGTTCTTTTCTTTGTTTTCCTGTGATTCACACATGGGGGAATCTGGTGAGAAGGAGGGCTTGAGAGAAAAGGAAGGGTAGGAAGGGTAAAGTGCAAGAAAATCACACAGGCAGCTCCTCCTTATCACCTGTCTTGTCCTAGGAAAAACTGAAAGGAACACAGTTTTTAAGATACTGGTGTTACATGAGTTTAAAATGTGGAGGGAACAAATCAAGCCTACTGCTTAGTTCTCCTTTCTGACTCTTTATAAACATTCTCATTGATTTTTCCCCCCCTCTGGGTACAAGAGTAGAACAGGTAACAGTGTCAAGTTTGATATTTAGCAAAACAAAAGGTTGTTGTAGAGTCTTATTGTGCAGGTACCATTGCCTAATAAAAGCCCTCAAGATGTGAATGACGACATCAATAAAAGCATCTTGAAATAGAAGGTGTAGTGTGGGTTACACACTAAGAGAGAGCTGAATTTAAAAAATATGTGTAAATTGAAATGCCTGTGTTCTCTTTTGAGTGAATGACGTGGGGTTTGAAGTCCTGGGAGTCTGAGTGTTGAGCAAAGCACGTGAGGGTGTGTGGCACGGCAGAGGATGGGGGTCTGGGCAGTGGGGGATAACCCTGCCCTGCAGTCAGGCGCAGAGCAGCAAGGTGATGTTGCTGCTTTTATTGCACTCACTTGGAGGAGCTTTGTGCTGCCTGAGCTGCTGTTTCTGATCACACACCTGCACCGCAGAGGTGGCAGCTCATTTAGAGTTACCACAAGCATTTATACATGGCAATACATCAGAGTAATCAGCCTTATCAGATCTGTGGTTTAACATGCCTGTGAATCATTGGTTTCACTAAGTTGAAAATTTTAATAATTGTGCTTTTTAGTTATAATTGAACATGACTAAGGTTTTGAACAAAGCATTATTTAAAATTTAAAAGATCAAATGGTTTTTCCCCCAAAAAATAATGCCTGGTCAATTAAAAAAACAACTGCAGTTATTTGTGGGATTAGATTCAATCTCGTGAATTTTATCAATTGAGTGAAGGAGAACATGGGTAGAGAGAAAGACAAAAAGTGGAGCAGCAGCAAAAAGAAAACCACAAAACAACAGGAAGTGAAAATTGAAGGTTCCTCAAATGGCTGCAGGGACTTGCCAAGACTGGCAGTACCCTTAGGCACAGGTTTGTGTGTAAGTTGCAGGGTTTGTAGCAGGCAGTGAGAGCTGAAGGCTGGGACAGTCCTGTATGGCTTTGGTTCTGTAAGGCCGAGCTGGGGGAAGAATGAAAGGTGGCCAGCAGCTGTGTGAACAGGCAAACTCTGATGTTATCTTCGTCCTCTGTCTTGATCTCAGTGGATCATCTGTCACACGCTGCTGCTCTGTGAGTGTGTGAGGGTGCCATGCAGTCAGAGGAGAGAAGCAGGGCCCCTGCTCCCCAAAGAGCACATGGTGTGCAGGTGGCAGCAGAGCTGGCCTGGCGCTGTGGCAGGAAGAGGAGTGCATTCACACACTCCAGAATTTACATCCTCGTGTCCGTGTGCCCGTGCTCGTACTTTCTGCATGTTGAGAACTCTGGTGTTTCTTAATTCCCCAAGTTCTCAAGTGAAATGAGAAACACCACAGGTTGTGACTGTCGAGAGATACTCATTTCAAAAGTGTTTCATACGTATTGTTTCAGCCATCTGAGTGCTAAAATTTGGCTGGAGGGCAGTTTAAACTCTCATGCTAATTCCAATAGAGCAGTTAAATTCTTGCAAGATTTTAGGCCTGGTTCTCACTGTTATGTTGCAAGAGACATCTTTAAAACATTGTAGATACACTGTACAATTTCAATTCATGAGAGAATCGGTATCTTGTACGTCTGTGTTAACCTGTTTCTCAGAAACCGATAGGGAGCATATTCCGAGGAGTGTAATTGGATGCTGTTTATAAACTAACTGTACTGAATCTGGACTGATTCCAACACTGCTATTATTATGCTAAACTGAACAATGAGAACTCCGTTTCAGTGGCAATTATGATGCTAATGTATGTGATGCATAGATAGTTCTGTGTCTAAATTTCTGTTCTGATGCACCCCATGAGAAGCACAGCAATAAGGACAACCTAAGTCACCACTTGTTCTACTGCAGTGCCATAGAAATATTCTTTGATATCTGATTACAAAAACTCTGCACTACACTCCCAGTGAGAACCCCTTCTTCGCTCACTCTGGGTGCTGCTTAATTCACCCTCTCATTTTTCTAGCAGTGCCATGAGCTCTGTACTTCCCACAAATCTCCTCCAGCAGCTGCTCCCTGGGGATGAGCAGGAAGTTTCCCTGTCCTGTTTTCAGCAGGAGCGAGGTTCAGGTGTCTGCTCAATGTGGGGTTCAGTGCACCACGTTCTTGTTTGAGGCATTCCAGGCACCACGTGTTCTGCTCAGAGCTGTAAGAAAAGTTCCCTTCTGAATTCCCTTTAGAAAGTGTCTCCAAGTCCCTTCCTACCGCAGACCCCTGGTTGTCTGGATTTTCAGTCCAGGTTGGCCATTCTCACGGGTAACTGTCAATTAATTGCTCTGTTTCTTTGAATGCCTACTAACAATCCATTCTACACATTTTCTCCCCCACCATCTTGGAAATGCAACAAAATCAGAAAACTTGAAACAAACCTTTGAATTCCCAAATTTGAAATCTGAAATTCAAATTTTTTTAAATTTTGTGTTCATAAATTTTTCATAATTTTGTGTTCATAAAACGCAAATTATTTCTCTAATACATGCTGTTCTCATATGACAGACATTTGTTTACCAAAATTAGTGGTGCTCTGCTAGATTTAAATCTTCTTACTCAAAAGTGATCTCTTAAATTTCTTTCTCCCTAAACAGGCCTTCATATGAAACTACAGGTTTCTGCTCTAAAGCTTGTGTGTAATAAAGCTGCTTGGTTTTTCCTTTTCCCAAAAAACTGTTCAAGTCGCTACCTGGTAACGGCTTCAAAGAGTAAACAATCTCAGTGCTAATGGAGAAGAAACCTGTGAACTTTCTTTATGTAATCTTAAATCATAAATACCAGAAATAAAAATGTTGGTGTTTTTTTTTTTTTTTTTTTTTAATGAGTATTAACTGGATAACTTGATTTTTCGGGTCAAATTTCAGGAACCCTTTGTCCTCAATCACAACAAATTGACAAGCAGAGGTAGTATCAAAGTCTTCTTGTGAAATTATTACTGGTTTTTGAAAATGTAGGTCATATCTGTGTAGCAAATTTAAATAATCCTCCCAAACATAGACTTTATCATAAAAATCCATTTATTCCATGATTCTATCCAAATACATAAATCTACACAAATACAAATTGTTTTAATAATTTTTTCTGAAGGAGATTTAACAATTATATTTTTCAATCCATGCAGGGTCAAGGGAAGATACTTGAAAGGCTTATTCCAATATAATGTTTGATGGTTTCATGATTGGAGAAAATCCTGAAGAGGTAAACTAAGCACACATTATTTCACAAAACTTATTCTGAGGGCCTAGAGCTGCTAACTGTTCAATAATGATCACCTTATTTTTATTACGGTTTTAAATTTTTTAAAATTTATTTTCTTATTTTTATTTACCAGAAGAGAATGCAAAACCACAGAAATTTCCTCACACTTTTTAGTATCTTTGCTGATTTGGAGACAACAAAGGACCCTTCTAAATCTCACAGAGTGAATCAATGAGCTGGCAAAGGTTTCTTGTAAAGGGTGAATACAGACATGCTTGAGACTTCAATATGTGAAGTTGTTTCTCTTCTGTGGTTGTAGGAACTTATCTCCCTTTATTACCTCCTTGCATGTAAAACCTGAACATGTTTGAGATGCCCTCAGCAAGTTTTTTTAAGGTTTGGGCTTTGAAAGGATGGAGAAAACTGATTGTTATTTGCTGAATAATGCTTAAAGAACATCTTCCAACTGCTGCCAAGAGTAGCCTCTAAACAGATGAAGTTAGTTGTTGGCCTCTTTTCTCTCTCTTTTAAGGAGAAGGTTCACCAAAAGACTTATAATAATATCATCTCTAGATGATATTAACACAAAAACAGTAGTTTAAGTTGCCATTCATCCCTCTCCTGAGCTACTTAGTAAGGGCAAACCATTCCCTGGTATCAGATTTGTTCTCATTGCAATGGGGTTTTTTTGTTGGGCTGTTTTTTTATTTTTGGTTTTGGTTGGTTTTTTGTTTTTTAAATTGTGTTAAAAGCCTTTCAGATCAGGAAAAAAAAGGAACCAGAAAAACAGAAAACATTACCATCAACTTTGGGAGTCTATTTGCAGAAAAGTGGCTTCTGGTAGATTAAACGTGCATTTCAATGCTTTGTGTAGTGATAAACCTTCCTTCTCCTGGAAACATCTCTTTCTAGGCATAATGGCAGCATGTCAGTTTTAGCATGTTCTGGTGAAGTGGTGCTGTTCACTCTGAGCAGCACAGCGCAGGACTGAGGCACCAGAGTGAGGAGGTTCCCTTGCCTGGGCAGCACCATCACAGGTGAGCCAGGTACACAGAGAACTGTCAGATGTATGGAAAGCTTTGAGGAAAACCTCCCAAGTGGAGCTTCCAAATGCTGTGCACCAGACTCCCCCCTTGAGGAGCAGTCTCTTGGGGATGTGCAATAAAAACAAACAAGCTCTAGTTACCTGAACTAATCGTGAGTCTCATCCAGCACAACTGCTAGCACTGGGGCCAGATTTTGAAATGAACTAGCACAGATCACTGCAATCTTTTCATCTGAGGTGCTACAACCCAATCTTTTCAGAGCTCAGTGGGCAGTGCCATGAAATCCAACCCAGTGGGCACTGACCCATGGCCGTGGCACAGAGCTTTTCACCAGGCTGTGTGCCCACAAGTGATCTCTGACTCTGCCAGCTGCTCTGACTGCATACACGTCCCTGCTTGAGCATGCTGAGCTCCTGATGGAACCATTCTTTCTCACAGCAAAACAGTTTCTGTTCCTCACTTCACGCTACTGCTACGTTCTGTAGAGCCTCTGATCTGCTTAAATAGCCCAGTGTGGCCATGGCTGACAAACCATTCAGAGCACCAGCTTCAGGGGAAGGACACATGGTGCCTCTCAGGGGATTTGAGCACAGAACCAAACACTGGCACTCAACCTGTTTTAAATAAATAATCTTCCTTGCTTTAAAGAAGTTTGATGCACTGAGCTGCTCTGTACTGAAAGGCCCTTCTCTGACATGCTGAGTTGTTTCTTTCAGTGCAAGCAACCTCCTCCTTCCCAGCAGCCAGAGGAATCAATAAACTGGATTCAGATTAGTGAGAGTGCTGATTTGAATGAGAGAGAGAAAGAGAGGAGTGGGTTTTGTCCCATAGCATTCATGGTTTGTGTGTGTTTTGTATTTATAAGCACAGACGACCTTTGCAGTTTTTAGTGATACCTTTGTTCCATCACAATATTCAACTTGTTGTCTGTCTAATCAAATCCGTCATTTGGGGCATCTTCTGGCTAGTTCTGCAGGTCAGTCACAAACGCATTAATATCAGATCAGCTTCCCTTGTTCACCTTCATAATGATATTGAAATCACACGGATGTAAAAACAAGTGGGGTTTGGCGTCTTTCATAGGCTGTTTTATTCACTGACTAAAGGCTGACTTTGACCTCCTCTGTATCCTTATTACCAGAGTCTAACAGGTAGGCCAAATCTGCTGGCTGTCCAAAAACTCCTGTTAAAGCCAATGGAAAACTAAGTCTGTTTTTCTGTTTTTGTTTTAAATGAGGAAAATGTCATTCTCTGAATCAATACTGGGTTCAGTGAAAAAAAAAGGTTTTAAGAGTTCAAACACAATTTGTTAGAGTTCTCTTAACATTACACCACAGGCTGCTGTTTGTTGCTCTAATGTTCTGAGAGGCTGTATTTTTCAAGGCATGAAATTTGCCCAAGAAAAATTGGTTGGGAGAACTTCAGATAAATAAATTTTAGATAGATAAAAACAGAAGTACAGTACTTAACTTCACACGTAGCATTACCAACAAAGTATTCTGTAGAAATTGAGCTTGAAATGCATATGGAAGTTCTTCACATCAGCTGGGTACTGAAGGTTGTGTTTTATGGATACAGTACATTAATTGATAGATATGAGGTAGCAATCAAAATGTAAATAGAACTTGGTTTACATTAGTGCCTAAGTTTGCTGTGTAGATATGTAATATATGCTTTTAGGATGCTGAACTCAATTTCAAGGCATATCTTTAATTCATGAATTGTTAAAATTAATTCCATTTGTGGCTTACAAAATGTTGTGATTAAAAATTATGCTTTTTCTGAGCTGAACCAACTTCATAATTTCACATTATTCCTGTATTGAAAGCTGAACCTCTTGTTTGTTCCAAAAGCACTGCTATCTTTTAAGAATATTGTGAATTAATGTTCACTTCACCAATTACTTTCACTGTGACAGCTGCACATTTGGTAGATTCTGATAAACCCAGCTTAGGTTAAAGGCAATATTTCACTATTGTTATTGATAGATGCTTCACATATCTAAAGGCCCATGTTCAGAGGCACGTGCTGTGCTGTTTGTGGTTATGTATTTATGGTTCATGTACAATGGTTACACATTGGGATAAAGCTCCTCAGCTGCTCTGCTTTCCACTAACTGAATAGAGGAAAAGGCACATACACTGACAGGGATGGTTTTTACCTTTACCCTTCTGTTCAACTGTCCTAGAGGTCTCATTCTTCTGGGTGTATGCAATGAAGTCATCTGCAGAACCTTAGATGAATTTCCTCCTCCCCAGGTGCCCTGATAATAAGTGCCAAGCAGTCACTCTTTGAGCTGCTGAACCCATCAAGGACAAAGCATTGCAAGAGTTCTGCAAGTAGAAGCAAATGAGGCATTCAGGAAAGTCTAAGTCAGGGAAGAGTTGTCAAAGCTCTTAATCAGACAAACTGAGTTAATTCTCACTGGAAGTAGAAGTTGTCTTTAGCAGAATGTTACCAAACCCTGGATGCACTGATGTATCTGGAACAGTAACAAATTTGGGCTTGGGAAGATTTAATTGTACTGAAAGAAGGTAGATTGAGATTAGATAAAGAAGAAATTCTTCACTACAAGGGTGGTGAGGCACTGGCACAGGTTGCCCAGAGAAGTAGTGGATGCTTCATCCTTGGAAGGTGTCAAGGACTGATTGGATGGAACAGCCTGGGATAGTGGAAGGTGTCCCTGCCCATGGGGTTGGGACAAGATGATCTGTTAGGTCCTTTCCAACCCAAAGCACCCTATGATCCTGCAATGCCAGGCTTGGTGTAGGTGAGAGAGAAGTGTAAAATGTGCTTTATCTCCCAGCAATGTGTTTAACATGGGCAGTCTCAGTGCAGAAGTGAGTGAGTGAGTGAGTGAGTGAGTGAGTGAGTGAGTGAGTGAGTGAGTGAGCAGCCAGTTCTCATCTCTGAAGGAGGGTTCTCTTGGGGAGAGCTTTCATGTGACAGCCTGCAAACCTCCAATTTGGAAGGCAATTAGATGACTGTCTGGATTATACCCTTTTATTCCAGGGCAGAAATCAGTTAATAACCCATCTACGAACATGTGAGAGATGCACACTCTTTCCCCTCATTTACAGCAGCTAATACTTGTGTTATTCAAAAAACAAATATTTACAGTCAGATCAATGCATGAGCCTTAAATACATTACTGGAATGTTTACCCCAGGCTGGTATTTTTTTTATTCTCTGGAAGCTAACTGACCACTACCAATATAATTTAGAAATGCTAAAATTATCTCAAAAGTCATGTGGGAAAACTTTAAATACCAAATGCTTATTTTGTAGCTAGGCATACTGTTACTAATGGCTGCATTTAGTGATGGAGACTATAAACTGTAAATCATACCAGTGTTTCCCATGGCAGAGCAAACTGCAGTAGTGATCTGACAGTGCCCTTTGACCTCTCCAAGGAAGGCATAGTGGGAAGTATGTGAGGACATTATGCTTGATTAGTCTCTGCCTAGTTTGCCTGGGTGGGAAGATAATTGAAAACACAATGGACTTTGGAAATTGAAGGTTCTGAAACGCACTTTGCAAACACATGTAATTTTAAATCTTTAATGTGTCATCTATGTCAGCAGTGGACATTGTCTTCATTACATAAATACAATTCTTCTGCTAATACAGTGCAAATAGGGGTTAGGCAGCATCTGCAGCTATTGTAATTCACACTTCAAACAGCAGTATCCATTTTATATTCTTAAATTCTGAGAATTAAAGAAGAGCTTGGAACAGAAAAACTGAATGGCTGATTGATTTTACATTCCCTGATTTATAGCATTAAAGTTGAATTTTGCCCGTTATGTGATCTTATTTAATAAACCAAACCAAATCAATCCAACCAAACAAAAAAAATCAGTATAACGTATACTTGAGGAGAATAAGGATTTGGGAACAGAAGGAATTTGGTTTAGCTATTTTAATACACTGCATCTATAAGCTAGTACCAAGACTATTATTCTGGATGTTTTCTGGTCTGTTGAGTCCTAATGTAGCTAATCTCCAACAGATAGTGCTGCCCAGGGTTCCTGTAAAACAATCATCTGCAAACATATTTATTAACCTTTGTTATTTAGTTTTCTGCAAAGTGCAGGCCACCCTGCTGAACAGTCTACAGCATTTATTTACAATGCTGACTCCTATTAGATATCATTAGGTACCTAATAATTATAATAATTATGTGCATTGCTTAGGCTACCCTGCTAAATAACAACCACTTTTATTCAGAAATCATAATTGCTGCAGCTAGACTTAAAATGAAATGTAATTAGATTTCAGTTCACCCCCTTTCACACACATTCTATATCCAGTCTATGTGGATAAAATCTGTCCAGCAAACACTAATTCATTTAGCCTAAAAAACTATTATCTTTATGGCCTGTCAGGTAAAAGTTACTAGTAAATGTTTTGTAAAAACAAAGAGTAGTGTTGCAGTAGAACTTCAGAGATTTTGTATGACTCATTGAAGAAGGCATAATGCTTTTTCACAGAGCTAGTTCCGTGGTAAACACGTTGGGGTTATGCAGCCATAGCTGCATTAATGAACACAGTGATTCTGTAACTTGATAGTGGGATATAACCTTGAATTTAACTGTTTCCTGAGTTTTGCAAATTTGATCTGAAGTGAAGCTGTAGTCTTCCTTGTGTGAAATTAAGTCTGCATTCTTTTGGGCAAGGAAAGGTGGAAACACAAACTTACAAGATGAAGAAAGTATGGAAGGGAAGTGATCTTTAAAACTAAATGATGATTCATTTACTAAACCTGTTTTCTTTCGAAGGACAGAGCCAAGAATTAGCTGATACCTTCTCACCATCAACCATTTTCCCTGGTTCCTGGCTCCATCTACACACACATGCAATCTTTTTGCAGGGCAATAGTTGGCACTGGCCTAATTTAACCTGTGACCATTGAGCATTTACTCTAGAAGAAGTCTCATTAAATGATTGTAGTAAAAGTTTTAAAACCTTGGATGCAGCTATGAGGGTGAAAAAAGTGAGTGGAGTGGTCAAGGATTAATGGAGAACAGATTCAGTTCTGAGCATGTAACAGGTTGTGATTTCACAGGTCAGGATTGTCTACAAATTATTTTTTCCAGCAAGTGTTTTGGAAAAGGGAGCAGGTTCTTTGAGGAAGGCTATAAGTGAATTTGAGTTCCCAGAACCAGTTGTCCTCAGCAGCTTTTTGCCAGGCAGAGTAAAGGTGCCTGGAAATGGTCATTGGTGCAGTAAGTCCTGTGCCTGTACACGTGGGAACTGCAGATTCCACTGCTTAGGGGAATTTATGCCAATTGTGGGCATTAAGCAGACAGTCTTGTGAGGGGGGTAGGTGGATTTATACCAGTCCTGAGGATCTTTCCAGTCTGAAATCTATTTAGGGTGCTCTTCTAGGGCAGGAGGCTGGTCCGTGGCAAGCTCAGCCTCTCCTGGAGTTGCTCAGTCCCCACTCCAAAGCAGTCTGATAATTCCCAAACACTAAGTTGATTCCACACAGCCACATCCCATCTAAGCCCCTGTGCTCCCCTCAGTTCTGCCTACCTTTCTGCCAGGGATTTCCACCCACTTTGTATAACTAAGTTTGAGATATAGGAGCTGAAATCCTCTTCGGAAACTGCCTGAATTTAGCACCTTCCAGACTCTGCAGGTGCTGTGGTGACATTTTGCAAGTACCAGCATTTTGACTGGCCATCTTTGATTGTTGAACTGTCTTGTGCACCTTGAGTATCATCTTTACGTAGCTTCTGCTCAGCAGAGGGAAGTTATAATTTTCCACTGCAAAACTGTTGAGGCTCAGGGTTTCCTTAGTTGCCCAACACAGTGCTGATATCTGTGTCATAGCAGCGAGAGTGCTACTACTTCAGTTCTAGCTTGGAACTATTAATTCTGGGCTGTGATGTCTGTACAGCCCTTATCTGGGGGTAATAACTTTCCTTCCCCCTCCAAAGAGGGAGGCTGAAAAGGTAGCAGCTGGTCAGTCTGTGGGCAGCGTTGAGCACACACCTCCTGGGAAAACATTGCAGTCTATCTTTTCACTCTGACTGTGCTCTACAGTAATGATACCAACTCTGACTTACAACTACATCGTTTGTTTCCTGGTCAGAATCCTACTGCAGGGATAGCGATGTTAGTATGGCTGATCTGAAAGAAAAATACCTTGTTTCTGTAGCTACAAGGAAGACAAAGGGCCAAATGAGCACATACAAACACATACCTGTGTAACATACATATATACATACACACATATATATACATATATATGTTCTCTGAGACACTGGTGTCAAAAATTTTCAGCTAGAATTTTAGAAGATTTCCCCCTAGAATATCACTGGAACAATGACATCAACCCTTCATGTGGGAGTTCCGTTTCTGTGCTCTATTCTGGTTGGCCAACCCTTTCATCCCTTAGTGATTCTGAGCATGCAAAGCTATTTAATGCATGGGTATATCCACAGGCATTTCATTTGTCTCGGTTGTGCTGATGGAGAAGTATTCATCCAGAAAAAGGTGGGTGACAGGTATTGACAGGCACAAAACATTAGGAAGGGTTCAAAAGTAAATCTCCTTCAGGAGTTTTGGAATAATAATCAACAGACTTTGAGAACCTTGAATGTTCACCTCATTATTGCTGTGCACTGGTGTGAATGTTGTAGGCTGGCATGGACCAAATTCTTGTGATACTTGTACCCATCAGGTATGCCCATCCCCATCTAAAAAGGGTGAACATTTAGCTTTTGAGACCACCTGTAAATCTCTGATCTTTAAAGATCATTGAAATATGTTGTTCTGAATATGTAACAAATTCCATGAGTTATTTCTGTCATGAACTGTGGCATTCCAGGCTGCCCAGACATGTTCTATCTGTGCAGGTTTCCAAGAGTCAGCTGCAGAAAGATGTGGCTGCTCAGTGCTGACAGCAGCCCTTGCCTGAGTGGGAGCTTGGACTGACTGTCCTCCAGTGCTTCCTTCCAGATAACGCTCCTATGGATCCATGACTGTCTGCAAAATAAAGCTAATTGTTTTGTGTGGAGTACAATTCCTATAATGTGACTAAAAGCTTCAAATCTGAGTACAATTGTTTTGGTGTTTGTCATGAGTTTTATGAGACAAATTAGTCAGAAACAGAATACCCAAAGGGATGGGAATTTTGGTCCTGAAATATCAAACTGAGGTTTCTAAATTATAAGAACTTTGGCAAATCTGCACAAATTACTTAACCTTATTTGGCTTTAAATTTTAGTGCTGGCCTTTCCTGCTTGTACTTGTTCATTTGCTTGGTTTGGGAGCTCCCCATCAAGAAAGGATCAGGACTGTATTGATTTTAATAGTACAGAGCAGTATCGTTGACACAGGGGAATTGATTTAGGTAGAAATACACTTGAAACAAGGAATATTGTGTTCTATGGCCATTCTTAATTTATATTCAAATAAATAAACTTGTCAGCAAGGAAACCAAGCAAGCATCATATCCAAATTGTTATGCAATGTTGAATACACAGAAAAGAAACAATTCTGAATTTCTAGCAAAAAAATTAAGGATTATAAATGCTTGTTAATAATAAATTTGATCAAAGTTGCTATCAGGCCATAGTGGGAAGACTTCCATGACTGGGAAATAAGGATAGCAGATAATAACTTATTTAAGAAAGTCTGAATGGATGAAAAGTAAAAGGATTGAAGTCTATGTTAATTTAGTGGCTTTAATTGTTTCATTGTCATTTGTGATTTGAAAATGTATGGTCTGACATAGGAAAGGATGAGTGCCATGGGAGACAAATCTTGTGAGGTGACATCTATAAACAGGAGAGCCAAGCAGCTAATCAACCCCCTGGTTAGAATATCTGGTCAAAATTAACATATTATCAAGATTACAAACTGGAATGGTGACTAATAATAATAATAATAATAATAATAATGTTTTCTGGTTTTAATAGAAACATTTCTCATTTGAGACTGCTTGAATTCTTTTGCTAAATTTTAAAAAAATCAAGGGCAATAGCATCTTCAGTGTCCCTTGACATTTTGCTGGCTAATCTTTCGGAATGATAGGTCTTCTCTGGCTGTTTCAAACTGCCAGGTGGTGTCACAGAGCAGGGTGAGCCTGGTGTGGCTGGCATGGCTGCAGCAGGAGCTGAGGCTGCTGATTCAGCAGGAGACAGTCACAAAAGTGCGTCTGAGGGAAACCAGAGCGTTAGGCAATGCTGTCAAAAACAAGAAAAAGGAAGGATGGAAACAATCTCTTAAAGTGCCTGACACTAGTCTTGTTTGAAACGGAGTCAGGCTGCTGAAATGAGCAGTGATGATCGTGTGGAAAAGGTAAGGAGCGCCAGAACGGGGCACTTTCTGGAAGGAGTGCGGAATATCCAGTCCTGTGTAGTTCCACTGGCCAATGTTGGAAAGGAAAGAAATTGCAAGACTGAATGTGGCTTTGCACTTTTTGATATGCTGTTTCTGTGATATGAAACTCTGAGCATGGTTGGGATGTATCTCAAAACAATTCAATCTTAGTAAAGGAAAGTCAGGGCAATCTCAGTAATACAAAATGTCATTAACAGGATGTGAATAAATACATGATAAGCCTGGGAGCTCAGAGGGGCAGCCCTTTCACTTTCTTCTTGTTTCTGTGTCATTATCTATACAAAAGCATCAAAACTTCAGTTTTAAAATGGGAATGTATTTAAATAAGTATGTCTACAGTGGAAGCCCAATGAGAATGTTTTAAAAAATCTATTAAACAATCCTAACAAGAATATTTTTATGATTTTTTGTTAAATCAGCTTGAGGTGTCATAGTTCACTTGCGTATAGAGGCAACACAAATACTGGAAAAGGCCTTGCCACAAGGGCCTTTATCTTGATTTTAGCAGCAGTAGAATCAGCTTGGAGTGAACAGCTTGCAGTCCTGTGTGTCGCACTGACCCAGGACTGCATCAATCCAGGGAACTTCTTTTGAACTATGTTTGAAAGTTATTCTGTATATTTTCAAATGTTCCTCTATTGAATTATATGTTTCTCCTATGAAAAGTCATAATATATTTGCCTCTGTTTTTATATTAATTGAATGTATAAGTTGATAACTTACAGAAAGTTTTTCCACAAATATGTTTTAAATAGTTCTGTTAAATATTAAAAAGGCAGAGGCAAAGCACGAGTCAAACTGGCTTAAAAAGTAGATTTAATATCATCAGCACAACATACTGCTATGCAGGAATTAGTGTAGGATGTTCAAAAAGGAAAACTGATCTTGTTTTTTAGAAATTGGTCTGTGACATCTGGCACCAATGTATTTCACATCAGTGAAGCACATATCTTGCTCAACATATCCATAAGATCTCTGATAAGGTATTTTTCCTTCATCAAAAATTGTGGAAGAATATTCTGGTCACTAGATAAATATTGGGATTGTGATTTGTCAAACTAAAATACTACCAAAGTAAAAGTCTTCTTTTAATTTCTGTTTACCTCTGTACATGTTGAGGCAAAAATAAAAACAACTTGCATTGAAATTTAGTACTTGCTCAGATAGTTATATGGTACAGTGCACCTAATAAAAAACATTGGCAAAAAATGATATTAATGTTTATGCTTGCACTGTGGCAGTTCTGATCCTCCTCATATTATTGATTAACAGCAGCCTGAAATTTTTACTTCTTTAGTGTGGTATGAAAATCGCTGAGGAGAATGCCTGCAGCAACACAAGCATTCTGCAAATCCATTTATTTTTGCAAGTGTAGATACAGAAGATCTTATCTGCTTAAGTTTACAAACATTTTCTGAAGTTGATATAAATCATTCCACTTCAGACATTTTGAGATATATCTCTACTTAAAACCCTTAGCGATCCACTATCCGGACAGGTTTTAAAATCAAACAATTATAGCAGCAGGGAAATCAGATGTTTTTTTCCCTTTTAAAGGTATGTAATTGATCAGTATCATTGTTTCCCACAAAAGTGACTCAGACAGATGAAATATATCCACCTTCTTTCCTCTTTAATACACGCAGTGTATCAGGCCTCAAGATATAACAATATTTACAAGCTCCTGCTCCTGTTAAGTGGACCATGCTGCCACACAGTGGAGGTCTGATACACCCTGTCTTCACCCATTTTATTAAGTTGCATGAATATAAAGATGAAATAATGGGGCTTGTTCATTTATGTAATAATTAACGGCACATTTACACGCCCAGCATATCACTGTTGATGTTTACTATTTGATCAAGTATGATGGATGCCTTGTGGTTGCAGATTCAGATTAGCATAATTTCATCACCAAGGGACCCATGAAAAGGTTCAATTATAGAGCAATCTCATTAATACCAGGGCTTGTTAAACTAATAGAAATAGACATCCCAACAGCTCTGATATGTATACATGTGCATGGAATATAATTAATGAAAAAGCAACCCGTACCTGAAACAAGCTTGAATGATACAATTACATGATGTACTAGGCTGAGTGAGACAAATGCTGTTTTGTTAGCTCTGCTCAGAGAAAAAATGTCAGCAGAAATACAGGCAGCCTTTTCTCCAAAATATTAATAAGGGATTTCTCCTCTCTCTTTAAGTGACACACACACCTTTTTCTTTTCTTTGCCTTTATATGAAATATTATTTAACTCATGCTGTCCTTCAATAGGGCAGCATTAGGAGCAGTACCTCCCCAGCTCCCCTTTATACTCTTCATTTTTAAACAGCCATTTTTCTAGAACTTGGAAGAATTTACCTCCAAACAAGAACTGTGGTAAGGAAGTTTGTAGAAGTTCTACTTTTTGTAGCTGTGAATGTGAGTGGGCAGCCAGCTCTTTCTTTGGAGGAGCACAATTCAAATTTCTCAGAAAGGAGAATAGAAAACTACTGCAAGTGGCACCTGTCATTCATGCATGACAGGAAGGAGTTTGAAGTCCAAGCAACAATCTTAGTCTTGCAGATTTTCTAGTGACAGACAAACCCTTTCCCTCAGTTTTTTCATCAGCTAAATATGGAAGCTGTGTGCAGAAACTCTTTTCCCAAAGCTGATTTTTCTGTATCAAGACAATTTGAGTTCTTGCTTTTTTTTTTCACTAAAAAAATCAGTTTGCATAATGATTGCCATGTTACCATTTACGAATACACCTATTTGCACTCCCTGCTATTCCCACCATATCAGACCAATGATGATGGGCATCCATTCTACTTTGAATTGTTCAGTGCATCATTTCCATGGCCAGCTGAGAACTTATCCATAGCCTGCTTCCTCTTGTGTCAACAGATTGCACTAGCTAAATATTTTATATTAAATATTTCTTTGACATTGACCAACCAGAATATTTTGATCAAATATTTTCTGAAAAGTGCCCTGCTAATATTAGTAATACCTACTACTCTATTAATTATACCTAATATTCTCATATTTTAGGAGAATCATCCATGAGCGTCTGCATGGCCACTCTCGTGAGCTCTGGACTCTCCACTGCTGTGTGCAGCAGAATACGAACTGTATGGGAAGAGAGGTCCTTCCCTTGCGTGGCATTTGTCAGCACAGATTAGGAGTTGTGCACCAGGAAAGGCCATTAAAATTCTTTGGGACAGGCTGGATGTGACTGTCTTTTTCATAGCATCACACTGGAAGATGCAAATTCCTCATTCCATAGCTGCTCAGAGACTTGGAAACAGTGGAGGGCATTTGGAACCAGCTTCGCAGTTACCTCTTGATCCCTTTGCAAGAAGCAATCTGGGATGTCCATCCATTTGATGTCCCATTGACATCAAATGTTTGAGAAATGGAGAATTTCTTACTGGCTGACATCTCGTGTATTCTGGGAAGGTTTGTTCAGAATTCACTAAAGTGTAAATTTGTTAGTTCCATCCAAAGAAGCCCCATGAGCCCATTCTTATTTGACTTAGTTTATACTGCTTAGTAAGGAGTTTCAAAAAAACCATGAAAAGCCACTCTCAAGCAAGAATAAGAGTGTCAACACAGTCATGCATCTAAGAAAACTTTCTCTTTCAGGCTAAGTCTTGTGACACAAGAACTTTGGCTCTCAATGGAGGAAAAATTTCCAGATTTTGACACAATCCTTCCCATTATTTCTCCAAATGGCTTTAATTCAGCCTTGCTAGAAAGCCAAAACTGATCTCTGCCCAAGAGAACCATGACTAAATGTCATTTGGTTTGAACCGGTGTGAAAAGCACGGTGTTGGATGGTCACCACAAGCACAAGGTTGTGAGTTCAGGGTTCTACCTCTGCTCTTCATGTGCTTTGTGTAAAACTCAGTTTATTTTTCCTGTCTCCCAGTGATGTTTGTGATTCAGGTCCTTACACTGAAGTCATTGCTTATGGCATATAACATATTTAGGCACTATTTAAAATAAACAAATCAAAAAAACCCTACACCATTAAAAATAACAAAATCCCTGTGTAAATCTAAGAATACTCACTCTTTCACACTAGGAGTAATGTGAATAATCTGTGTCCTAGACTGCAGTAAGACTGACACTTTTCAATGGGATTTATTTCTTCACTGACCTCAGCAATGGAAACTGGTTTTGGTCATGTCCTTTAAATGGTGTCTAATGTCCCTAAAGTCAAGCTCTTAATCATTTAGGGCTCATAAAAATCTTGCATGTCTGCAGAATGCTGTAGAAATGGTAAACTGCAGCAGAATATGGAAATAAGTATTGTAAGCACGGAGAGCATCTGAGGCAAGAACTTTTTGGCAACCATGACTAGCTCCAGTAAAATGGGTCCTGTTCAGAATACAATAACTCTCTAACAATTCATTGTTGAATCCCTCATTTCCTTTGTAGACCTAATTTTTGCTTAAATTAATTTTTATGCTGATGTGTATATGCTCTGATTCCACCACGTGATCTTATTAAATCTACAGTGGTGCATTTTTTATCACTTCTGCTAGTCGATTTTTCTGTAATTTTAAGCAAAATAACACAATTCCAAAAATACTTGAAAGCTCATGAATGACTCATACTGTAATTCACTGAATACCATAAAATATTCAGTGACTCAGAGTCCTAGCACAAACCAAAGGTCCAAAAAAGACTCTATTGTTCGCATTACAGAGGTACAAAATCTGGAGACTTATAAATCAGGCATTAGCAGCTATTCCTGTTTTTGGGGTTGACACTTGTCAAAATTCTAGCTAATCCCTGTGTGGATTTTTGAAACAGTGTAATAGAACCTAATAATTTTTTAATGAGAAACAGTGTGTTTGCTAGATTAATTTCAATTTGTAATGTTGATTAGTTTCATGTGAGAGTGTAATGATCTGGAGGAATATATGACATTGGAACACTGGAACAGCTTTCAAAGCATAAAGCAGCTGTGTTACATGGTTCTTCTACTCAGAATTACAATAGCAGTGTAGCTCACTTTCTGAATGATTCAGCTTTCATGTTTTGAACACCAAAAGCTTTTTTTCTCTAGGGCAAACTGATCCCTGCATAGCCCAATGATCATGTCTCTGGCTGAGTGGGTTAAGTAGGAAATGACTTAGAATTCCCTGATCCAGAACTGAGAATATTTGAGGAATGAAGTTCGCTCAAGCTCGTTTCTGAAAACAGCACTTCTCTATGGATTATGCACCCTGTCAGTTACAGATATGGGTATCTTTATTCAGTTTCATCATTCCTGGTCTTTTAATCCAAGATCTTGCACTAGCATACATCTACAGGCCAGACCAACAGCCATACAAGGATGCCATAAAGGAAAGAAGAACCAGTCTGTCACCTTTAAAAATGGTATCTTTACTTTTGAACACAATGGCATTTTGAGCTGTGGGCATTCATACACACAGCTTTAGTGGGTATTGCCCTTTCTGAAATAGCATTATCACACTGCATAGTAAGTCCAGAGACAATTCAGCTGGTGTTTAGGTGGTGATAACATTTGGTTTGAGCTGAGGTTTGGATAATGAAGCAAAAATAGCATTGAGAATCATGTGGCTTCCTTGGAAGTGCCTTTGGAGAAGAACAGGTGCATCAAAGTGTCTTTTTAAGAGGACTGAGCATTACTGGGGTTTGAGGATTTCATTGAAAGACTGAGGTTCTGTTTAAATGTAGTCTCTGAAGCAGAAAGTAAATGGAAGATATGAGACTAAGAGGGTATCACAGGAAATAGTAGAACTGTAATACTGTGTTACTGCACCCAGTAGAGTTAGAAACGTCAGTCTGATAGAGCAGCCATATTTCTTATGTGGAGATTTTTTAAAATAAAAAATCGGCAGCCTTGTGCAGATGACTTTTAAATGAATCCATAAGCATTGATACATTCCCTTGCCAAGGTACAATATCATTGATCACAACTGGGACTCATTGTTATTAAGGTTTCAACAACATTTGTATTAACAAGTCACCTTTGTATCGTAAAAAGGGAGAGGGTTGATAGGCATTAAGAAAACAGCTGCATCGTAGCGAGCAGCCAAGAGCACAATGGGTGTCAATAGGAGGTAAAACTACTCCCGCTGAGACAAGTGAAGAAGAAAAATGAAACAGGAGGATTTGTTCCAGCAGCCCTGTCTAATTGTTTATTCCTTTCTCATTCCATCCTAGTCACTTAAGGGCTATGGCTTCTGTCATGTAAAAGGAAAAATCAAACCTTGGGCTGCTTGGGGTTTCTCTCACTGTAAATGAGTGGAATTTGGGTGCTGGGAAGCTGTGAGCAGGGTGATGGCATGTTACCTTTTCCTGATTAGCTACAAGGCATTTACTTCAGATAAGTGCTGTGTGAGCGTATGACCTCATAAGTGGCCCCAACCAAACACTAATAGTCTACTTTAGAGAGGAGATTAGGTTCCACTAATGGTGTCACAGCATGAAATAAGATGCAACATATTAACTGTTGGCGAAGGAGCAGGGGCGGAGGGGGGGAAGCTTGGAATAGGAAAGGACAGCTGAAAGGTAGAAAGAAACTAGGGACAGCACAGGATATCTGCAGCTCCTCAGTGTAAGCAAATTCTTCAGACTTCTTGTGTGGAAAAAGAAAATTTGAAACAATACAGGTACTGACTCCACTGCACGTGGCACCCAAAAGTTTGGTTCTCCTGAGTGTGCTTCTCCAGTGCAGGAAGCGCAGTGCCCACCTCTGCCATGGCTGGACTCCCAGATGGGGCAGAGTTTGCCCCCAGCAGCAGGTCCCTGACAGCCCCAGGGTGTCCCGTGTTCCTCTGGGGGGTGGGGGCAGCAGTGCCTCACTGGATCCATCATTTTGTTTCTGACAGCTCCTAGCAGCAGGAACCCAAAGCATTGCTCCTGGGAGTTGCATTCAATGCAAGCTGACTTGGTCCTACTCCCTTCATGGTTATACCTTAAGCTGTAAAAATGCAAATTTTTTCATCACTGGTAACATTGAAGCTGCTGTGCTTTGCAGGAAGAACAAGTCAGGCATTGCCCGTGATCTGCAGAGAGGTCTCTAATTACTCTGAGATGAATTTCATAAATAGAGCAAACAAAACAGTTGAACTCAAAAGCTTGCTGTCAGGTGAAAGATACCTGGCAAATTATATTGTCACTGTTATTTATCCACCTAAGGAGAAGGAGATGGAGCAACTTTTAACAAATTGCCAACAAAATTTTTTTTTTTTTTAATTTTTTTTTTCTTGCTCAAATGTTCTTTCTTGGTTCTAAAACTAGTAAAATCTGGCAGTAGACTTTCTGCTCTAGTTTTTAGGATTTCTAAATTTTTGAAGCACATCACATTTGTGCTGACCATATTCCCTGGCAGGCTGAAGTTAGACAGTTGGTTCACGCATGTAAAAAATGTTTTGGCCCTTGTAATTTCTCAGATTTTCCCATATTTATCTAATGAGCATACCAAATAAACACAGTGAAAAAATACCGCTCCAGTACCTACTTGCATATAGGTGTCCATGCTCATTTTCAAGTCCATGGTACTGCCATTAGAATCTGCTTTTACATGCTAAGAATCAGGCAATAAATTTTTATATTGCATTGTCTATATGTCAGCTGTCTTAGCCTTACATGCAAAACCAGTGGGTAAATAAATACTTGAATTAGAATCTGACTTATTATAAAAAAATCTTAAAACACTGTAAGGAATTTTTCAACTTATACAATGTATATATGGTTTTGCAGTCCAAGCACAGTTTAAAGTCCAGACATAATTTAAGAGGCTAACATGAGAGAATCTTTCTCTGAAGGCTGTCTACTGATTTTACCATTGTTTACAAGTTGAGAGCATGTGATTAACAGCACTCTAGCTTTGAATAACAGGGCACTGGGCTTCTCACCAGCAGACATGTTCATCTCTTGAAGCACCGAGGTGTAACGGTGCAGTTTTGCTGCTGATGCGGAGAAAGATCTGAGAGTGATCTGCTCCTTCAGCAGCTTGTATTTTCAGGGAGGCAAAAAGTACAGGTGCTGAACTAAAGCATAGATGTTAATATCTGTTCTCACACACATACACAGATGTATGTATGTATACAGACATCTATATAATGTTTACAGACATATGTACCAAGCTGTAAAGTAACAATCACATAACAGATTTTTTGAAAGAGCACCTTAAAAGCACTGGCTAATTTCAGGATTGGGTTTGAGACAGAGCAGGTGACCTAAGTGCATCCCATGCCAGCATGTGTCTGATGAAAACATTCATCTCTTTGGGAAGATGAATAGTTGAGTTGTGGGTCTTTGCACAGGGACAAGATTAATTCAGAATATATCTTCTCTGGAGATGATGCCAGCCACTCTGGCTTGTTATCCCAGAGAATTCACTGCCAATTGAAGCTATCAAACTATTTTCATTAGATAAACACATCCTTCTGCAGGATTACACACCTGTTCTTTCCCACCTCAGTTAAAGAGTACTGAGCCAATACTATTGAGGAGTTGGGTGTTTGGCCAGCCTCTCTCCAAGGGATGCTGAACACCCTCAGCCAAGGTGGGAAAGAATCAGGTTTTGCCACTCGAAATGCTCCAGCTGCTGGACTGCAGCATGAAACCAAGGCAGGAGCACAGGGTACTCTTGCAGCTGTCATTGCAGAAGTTATATTCCACTTTATTTATAATGTTGAGTTTGTGAGCGAGAGAAAGAGAGAGGCTTTCAGACATGTCTTTCTCATGTCCCCAGGGGGCTTGGTGGCCTGTAGCTCGGGCACTCAGGTGTGCTCTGAGCACTCAGCTGTGGCAAAGCAGTGGCTCTTGGGGCACTTTTACAAGGCAACTGCTACTCAGGCCAGTTTTCTTCTCAGATATTTTTTATGGTGGTTCTGGATGCTTCTGTAGGAAAGGATGTTTGTCCAACTTCTCTGCTCCCTTGTGTTGCAGTCTAGGCCACAAACACAGCTGTCTCCTCTGGGCAGTACTCTGGTCCTGTACCAGCCTTTTTAACGTGGGAGCAATGCACAGCTAAAGCAGAGACAGGGCTGGGGGTGGAAAACCAGCTCATATTTTATTACACACATAATTTTCAGTCTCAGAAGGACAATGCGACAACAGTGTGTGGAAATCCACAGCCTACTGCTATAGATGTTGGTCATTTTTGCCTTCTTTTTGAGAAACTTGAAAATTCTGTCTTGCTATCATTAAAATACTGATTTAATTGTCTTCTAATTTTCTTCTCAGCAATCCTGCTAAACAAATAAATAAACCAGAGGAATGAGATCTGCTGTTCCAACTTCTGTGCCAGCTGAACACTCTCTCCATGCAATTTGCAAGGTTCATGTATTTCTATGGTTGCACCCAACTTTCCTAAAGCAACAGGATTAGAGCACCGTTCCTGCAGGACACAACAGCATTCCTTATGGAAACTCCATTCAATATCTCTGCTGCAGGTTAAGAACCAATCACTGCTCCCAAGGCTATTTGAAACACTCTGGCCACTGACCCCAGTTGTACCACCCTCCTTTCCCAATATACCACAGATTTGTACTTACACTCTCTCTGGGAGCTGTTGAAGCTGCAGGGGGCTGGACGTGACATTGGCTCTGATCCCAGTGCCCTCACACATGACCCCAATCAGCTTCACTACAATTCTCATGATACCCACAGGGTTTCCAGATGGAAAGAGAAAAATAAATGTTATCAGCACAGTCCAAATGGAAAAGGGTTATTTTTTTTCATAGAAAATCTCTAATGTTGATACACAGGAGTTATTAATTCATCTCTTTGTGTAAGAATAGTTTCATTTGTTAGAACAAGGGAAATATAACAGGTTTATTTTGATTGTCAGATTCCTTTTTTTCCTTTTAAAATGGAAAATAATGCAAAAATGAATTATCCTTTATTTTTAATATATTTTCTACTCCCCATCAAATCTCACAGTCTATGATGTGGAGTTCCCTTAGAGCTACTGAGTGCTGGAGCTGGGAAAGGAGCAGTGCTTCTGGACAGGCACTCAGTTCGTGTTCAGTCTTGGTGGGATAAACAGATAAGGTGGGCAGCACTGGGAGGAAAAAGCTACTGTATCTCTTCCTTGGCACAACCTGGGATCTTTATTTGCAATTCAGTTATTATTATACAAGTCCCTTTGTGCCAGATCTTGATGTTTTGCCTGTTTCTTCATTAAAATAATCTTTGTTAAGAAATTTTTCTTGATTATAGCAATTTTTGGTGCAGTTTAGAGGTGCAACGATGCCATACTGAATCAAAGCTGTTTGCCATCTAGGCAGTTTACTGAGTAAATATTTAGTGCCAGAGTTCACACATAGCTGTGCACATGTGTAATTCATGCATACAACTTCTTTTGTTAAGACTAAGTTTTGAAAGTTTTCAGAATCAGGGCCTGAAATGAGTGTTTCTGTGCTGCTCCTACTCCTGCAGCCCCAAACCAGTGATCTAGAAAAGAAGCAGCATGCTGAACTGTGGAAAATCCTCATCATCCCCACACTTTTTATTTAATAACAACCAGATATTTTTACTGCCAGATTCATGCTGAGGTTTTGACAACATGAATATGACATACAATGGCCAGTAAGGTTAATCTCAGATCTCTATTTTTTAAAGATATCCATGAGGATGGACTCCTGCACCTGCTGTCAATGTAAAGATGGCTTTCCCAACTGCAGCTCACCTCACAGCGTGTTCTTGAAAACCTTTCACTGTTAACATATCTGTTTAATAAAAATGCTTTCACTGACAGTGAAAAATGGAGCTTATCAATGTGTTACCAGCCCACATTTCCATTGCTACCATCTAAACTCCAGAGGGGCAATGATGCCATTGCAGCCTGACAAGGGCATATTGAGATACTTGGGCATAGATTGTACAAATGCTCTTACAATTTTATCTTTTAGAATGGGCCTTGCAGTAGGGACAATTAAAAAGTGTCGGCTAACAGGGCATAAGAGGGATCAGTCTGAGGGCTCAGAGAGTAAACAGAAATTATGAGTGACCCAAAGGTAAACGTTGTGTGTATGTTCCCATTAAGGATAAAAGAAGCAACAAGTAAATCCACTACCAAAACCAAACAGATTACAGTTCAGGCTGTGTTGCTAAAAGATGAAGAAAGGTAAATCGATCTTACCCTCAGATGCAGCAACTTCTAATAGCTCTGCCAGGGATGTCAGCAGTGCTGCTGTCTGGCTGCATTGTGGTTACGTGGTTCATTTCAAACACTGCAAGCTGTGAGCTGTCCTAGAAAAACCTCAACAACTGCAATTAAACAATTTCAAAGTCCTAAGTCATAAAGAATAGACACATAGTTTTCTTTGCAGTGTCCTGCTCAGGTGGGAACTGTCTGGTCACTCCTGCAGAACGAAACAGTGCTCTTTTGGACAAGCACACTTTTGGACACCTTTACAAAGAAGCACGCCAGGCTCCTTGTGCTTATTCAGTAGAGAGGAGCTTGAACGTGTTGAGGAGTCACTAATGATACTTGTATGGAATGCTAGATGAAAACACTGGATATAGTCCCTAGACATCAGGAGAAGCCCCAGTAAGACAAAGGTATCTTCTTGTCCTACTGCCTCAAAAGGGATATTGCTTTCTTGTAGTTTAAATTCAAACATTCAGTTTTGGGAAATGTTCTGGAGGAAAGATGCTTTTGTTTTAGTGAAGAATGGGACAGGGAGTAGGGAAGTCAGAGCAGTGTTAAGTTTTGAGGACCTAGCACTGATAGAGATCCTCTGAACTGCCAGTGGTTTGATTGCATGCTCAGCATGCAGAAGATGCAAATTCAAAATTGAGCAATACAGGGAACTACAACTGGGTCTCCAAATCCCTGAACATTTTTAAAAATCACCAGTCTTGGCTGTTGCAGTATGGCCTGACCCAGGAATCAGAATTTCCATCCTTGGCCAGCAGCAGCTCAGAGCCCTGGCCTCGCCGCACAGACCTGGTGAGAGGGGGTTGGTGTGCATGGTCCCAGCCACACGCCCAGGATTCAAAACTCCATGGCCTGAAGCACCTGGCCCCAGCACAAAGTGACCTCTGTTCTCACTGCATAGTCTAAATTCTTACCTAACCCACAGTAAGTGATAATATAGCAGTGATATATTCAGAGCTGGCCTGGCCTTTTGAAATGAAAATTAAGTCAAGTAATAACTAGGTGCTTTTGTCCCTGTGTGAGAAAATCCAAATGCTGAGTCATTATATTATATTATATTATATTATATATTACATATTATATATAATACATGTAATATATAATATATATTGTATATTATATATTCACATATATTTATATATTCTATATATAAGACATGTATAATACATATTACGTTATATAAATATTAGATATATTTTTTTTGCCCCCCTGTGAGAAAAGCCAAACACTGAGTCTGTTTTTGCAGAGCTGAAGATGTGCTGTGTACATTTCAGCCCAGATGAAGAGCACACCCACGGAGCCACCCAGCCCAGCCAGGCACCAGCTCCCAGTCCTGGTGCCACCAGGCTGCACTTCCTTTCTCATGGCTCTCTGGCTTTGAAGTTGACATGCTCAGCTGTTGTCAGCAGGAGGGCCAAAGGTTTGAATATTCAGATTTCATCTGTGTTTATAGAGTGGGCTTTTGAGATGTAGGAATTCTGTTCCATAGTCCGGTGTGTGTGGGGAGCGCTGCTGGGGCTGTTAATGGGTCCCGAGGATCTCCATCGCTCACACAAACCACTGCGGGCCCCTTCTGCTCGTGCCAGGCATTAATGGCCACATGGACCTAGGGCATAATATCAGGTACCTTTAACAGAGCTTTTTAATTGCATCTCTGATTTTATTTCTGGTTGTTTCATACTGGCTGTGTGCTGCAGCAGGCAATATTTAGTCTATTCCACTTCAACAGCGCTGGTTTAAAGTGGATTTTGGTGCACTATTGCTTTCTGCAGTGGCTGACTCACATACACATGAAGTTTCCTTGGTTTCCATATGGAAAAAAGGTATGAAATTTGACAATATAACATGAAAGCTACTGATTTTCTAAATCCCCATGTGCTGCTCCAGTGTATGCAATATTCTCATGTAGACAGGCATGTTACAGCCCAGTTAATGAGTGAGTGCCCAGGAAGGGCAAGCAGAAGAGCATTTGCTTGCTCTGTCTTTTCATTCCAAACCCAGACAAGCAGAGAAGCATTATGATATTCCTACTGAACAACTGGGGAAGAACATGTTTAAATCTCACCATGCAGAACTCTGGAAACTCTCCTGTTTTCCAGGCAGCTCCTGCCCCACACCATGAGACGTGCAGCCCTAGGTGTGATATGAGCGAGGCTGCTGCTTCTGATATAACTGTGGTGTAGCTGCACCACAGCAAAATGTGCTGGGATAAAGGAATGAATCCCTGTCCTGTTTGTTTCATGGGGGGCCCTTTCTCCCATTACAGAAAAATTGGCAGCTTCCAGTTGTGCAGAGCCAGGGAAGGGGCAGGCTTGCCAAGGGTTTTGTTGCCTGTCCACAGAGAACAGCACTTTGTGGAGTGTGGCTGGGGTGGACCTGTGACCCCTTTCTGCTGCCAGTCCTCATTACAGGCCATAATCCTCTCCAAAGTTATTCCTGCCCTTTTCTTTCTCTTGTGGGCAGATGTTCCCTGTTCTTTATCAAGCATTGATAAATGAGTGAGTAGGAACAGAAATATTGAACTGGATGAGCTGTTTCAGCACTGGGTAATTCTGTGGTCCATGCAGCATAATTAAAGGTCAATGTGCTCCTTCCTACTTAACGTCACTTTGTGTATTTGAAGTTGCACCTTAGACTTAAGACTTCCCCTGCACAGGAGGAAGTGTTATAAATGAAAGAACTGACCTGTTCTACCTCCTCCCACACTCTGGAAAACCCCTTTTTTCTGTAAACTGCGGGCACTAACCATTAGGAAGTGCAGCCCAGGGCTGCATACAGTGCTATATGGAGAAATTGAATACATTTGTATAGGGTGTATGCTGGTCTCTGTGACTTTTTTGACCTTTTCTGGTTTATCCTATACAAAACAATTAAGCAGCATAATGGAGAAGGCACAAGAGAGGTGCCATTTCCTGAACACTGCAGCGATGCAGTGTCTGGCAGAGGGGCTCATGTTGAGCCATATTGAATCAAACACCTGCTATTAAAAGTAACACGCTAAAGCAGGGTTCCATCAATTTGCTGTTTGGTTTTTTTAATATTTGTAAAAATATATTTCTTGAGGCAGCAGAGATAGCAGTGAAAGGAAGGACAGCTAACATCCGCATCTTCTCCATGTGATTAGAGTATTTGCATCAAATACTTTATTATGAAGGCTGGAGAACAAGAAAAGCACATTCAGCATCATATGTTATGGCACAATCCCTCTCTGGTAGAGCAAACAATGGGACCATTATACAAGCTGACATATTTTTTGTTTCTAATATATTCTGCTTCTTTGTGTCTGTGTGTGCTTAAATAGCAGGCACAGATGTACTGTTTCCAAAGGTCTTTGACTTGTCATGAGAATACTGTCTTTACCAGTAAAATAAATTGATTACTAGTGACAATGTTAACTATTATACAAAGAACACAGCTCTGGTGGGCTTTGTTAGATTTTAAAGAAAAGGTGATTATTTCTTCTTTATGACAGTTTGAAAGGTTTGCCATGTGGATATGGAAAGATTTTGCTCATGAATATGCAGAGGAATGGCAACAGGCCGGGGAGCCAGATCTTCACATTGACCGTTGGCTGTGATTGAGTTAGAAGAAGAAATAAAACATGAGACAAACACAAAATGTGCAAAACCAACATGGGAGGTGGTTAAAATATTCAATTTTATATTGATAATTTTGCAATATTTTGCAAAATATTATATTTTGCAATGTTATATTTGGGGTATAATGTCAAAATTGATGACATAGTTAAAGGGAAAACAGTGCCAATGGGATGATGCACAGGGCACCAAGTTCACGGTAAGGCCACCAAATTCTGGAATCTTTCTTATGCCTAGGGATTATGACTTGATGCTCTGATCAGGTATCCTCTGAGCATTGCCATCAGGAAACTGGCCTGTGACACAAGGCAATACACCTTCCTTATCAATATATGTTGCAATTTTTCTGGGGAGCATTCTAGTTTGCTGAAGAAAAAGGAACTCAGGCAGGTATTGCAGCGTGCTATGGAGCAGAGAAATTAATGAAGGAACAGAGTAAAAAACACAGCCACAAAATACATACCTGTTATATTGCAATGGCTTTTCAGAGATTTTTCCTTTTATAATGTGAAAAATTATAAAAGGCACACTCAGAGTAAATCTTTTACTAGAACCTTTACATTTGTGCAGGTTTTTGCTCTAAAACATATTCAAAAAGTTTTCCTTCTACAGATCTCATGTTAAAATAATTTGGGATCTTTTCCAATCTAATTTAAGATGTTGCAAATATTTTTTGTAACATGATTGGAAATTATCCGTTTGGTCCCTCTAGAAAAGGCCATGAGTTCTCCCTCGATTGCAGTTCGGATCACGCTGCAAAACACCAATTTAGAACACAAATCAGGCTCCTTGTTGATTGCAGTTCAATTCATGCTGCTAAATACCAGTTCTCTGATCAGCAAGATGCTGCTCTATGGGCTGTGACCTGGGCCTCCCAAAGCCATGGATGCCTAATTTTTACATAGGTTGCATTACTAAAATTAGGTCTATCCTATCAAATTATAATTAAGTTCTTACCTGATCATACAACAAGACTTCCCTTTTATATTGAAATGTTTTTTAGTGACTCATCTAAAATTAGTGACAACTGTGCATTCCTTTGACACATGTAATCTGCCTTTCCTTTAAATCATAGGCTCTTGTTCAAATATCTTTGACATCCTTAATGCATTTATTCTTCCTCCTGTTTAGAACACTTTCTCTTAGATTAATTCTTTCTCAGGTTAACGAACATTTTTGATTTTCCTTACTGTTCAAAATGTTAACGGTTTTCACAATTGGTCTTCAAAGTGAAAGAACGACTCTTTCCTAAAATCTAGACCCCATGTCAACATCTTGTTCATGAAGCACCTTTCTTCTGTTCTGGACTGTTAAATTTATCTGGTATTGCATAGCCATTGTTGCCCAGAAAGGTTGCAAAAAAATCAGAAATTTTTTGTACTTCCTTGCTTTGCCTGGATGCCTGTTTCTTTTAAAATGCTATTCTTTATGACATATTCTGTATTTTTAAGAACATTAGTCCACAAAGGCAGAATGTACATAGACAGGAGGTCAGGTTAGGAATAAGGTAGGAGTATAGGATGGAGTTTAGCTGTTTTAAGTGATGCTGCTTTACTCTTCTGATTAATAAACCTGCTTTACTCTGTATGTTTTCAAATTACTGAGAATTTATTATTCAGCATGTAAAAAAAACCAACAAACTTACTGAAATCCTGCAGAGACTTTGATGGGACAGACCCTAAACTGAATGAAATATGTAATATGATAATATAGGAGACTGAATTGCTTTGCCATAGCAATTTCTAATCAATCCTTATGTATCATATTAGTAATGAAAATATTCTCATGAAATAACAAAAAGTATAAAGTGTTCATTCAAAAGCACCTACCAGCTGCATACACTGCATTAATAGAAAGACTGATATACCTAATCAGGGGTTCACATTTCAAACCAGGAGGCCTAACAGCTTCTGAGATATAAGTAAATGAAAATTCATGATTCTGTATTGTGCCCAAGAGCCAACTTTACTGCTATTGCCATATAATTATTTATAGCTGCAAACTATCAAATGGATTTCCTTACCACCACCTTACTCTATGTGGTAATTGATGTGAAGTGAGGCATTGCGTCCCCAGCTGACCCCAGCATCCTGAAAGTCAGATGGATTTTATCTAACTCAATTATGATTGATATCATCAAAATCTGTGAAGCACGACACGGTGTAAGGGGCTTCCTAAGCGTACCTATTGATTGTTGCTCTGTGTCTGTGTGTGTGTGCATGTGTTTCTCGAGGCTGTGGCAATGGAGCTGTCTCTGGGGAAAAGAAGAGCAGTACTGCTGACAATTTCCACGTGTAAATATATATTTCTGATGGCTTAACTTATCCTCATTGCCTCTTAGGGATTGCCAGAACTGGTACTACAAAACCCCGGGCTCACTGGCAAAGAATTTTGTTATGATAAGAAAATTTACCAGTATGGTCGGAGGGATCGGAAACCAAAATGTTCTGTGCCCTGCTTAGCTGTGACTAGAGCAGAACAAGAACGGCTGTGCTGCAGCTCTGTGCAGTCCTTCACTGCCCTGGAGCGCAGCAGTGGCTGCTCTGTGCAAACAGCCAGTCCTCCTCACTGCTCCTGCAGATGTTTGCAAAAGCAAAGGCTGGAGCAGTGAAACGAAGCTTTCCCCATGGCACTCTTACTATTTCCAGCAATCTGGAGTTCAGGGACTGCTGTTTAGATCTGCATCATTGTGTTTAATAATCTCTGGTGGATGTTTCTAGTCTGAATTTTCTTCAGTCACCTTCTGAACCCACACCAAATATAGTAAGGATGTCTGTTTTGATAAAATAGGAAACGTGCAAAGTAATATATATTTCTGTATACCTGCTGCTTTCTGATTTCCCAGATTGCTCCCTAACTGATGTAGTATTGTGAGAAATGATAACCATTTATTCCCCAATCACCTTCTCCATGTTAAGGCGTGTTTTTACAGACTACTCACAAATCCTTCCTCAAGCTTTCCTGTCCTAATCAAAGGAATCTTATCTAATTAATTTTTCAGGAACCTCTCAAAAATGTTGTTGTCATTATTATTTTTCTCTGTGTTATTCTGTAATACCACAACTAAGATCAAACACCAAGAAGCGTTCATGAATCAGGGGTGCTGTGTATAAATAATGTTTTTTCCATTCCTCACCTAAGCATTGAGTTAATGTTTACTGTCCATAATTACTCTCCCACTTTGCTAAGTGATAATAAATTATTTAGGGTGGCATACTGTGTTTCTGGTCTGGGGTATTGTTTTCTCTTCCCTTCCCCCCACCTGTGCAATGTTTGCTTTTGTCAACATCTTGTCTCTTCAGCTGTTTTATCACCATGTTGCTCCGAGATTCTTCACCAAGTTTCGGTCAGTTTATGTTTTCACTGTCCTGGTAATGTTCTGCTGGATAATAAATTGCCACCATGGTATGCACTCCTCCATTTTTCTAAGTCAGTTATGAATATGTTACAGCACAGGTCCCGCTACAGAGCTCTATAGGAAGGTACAGTCCCTTCACAATGAAAAATCAAATATTTAGTCATCATTTAATTATCAGCATGTAGGATGGATGAATTTATATGCTGGAGAAGAGGTTTCACTGCTCTGCCTGTCCTTTTTTTTTATTTATTTAAGTTTTTTGTAATGATATAATGGGAAGTCTGGATGGCTTGTTAGGAAATAAGTTATAATGCCAGCTATTGACATTTTAGAGCTTTTTTTCATTCACTTAAGTTCTTGTTATTCTTATTAGCAAAGTACACATTTACTTTCTTTACAGAGTTTCTATAGTGTTCCTTCTCTTTTTCACAGCCCCTTGGGACTTTCCCAGCACTGCACAAAGCAGCCGTAGGGCTGACCTAAGTGCCCTGTTCTTTGCCTAAAGGCAACATTTGAACTGCAGGAAGTTAGTTTAGGAATGTTATCCTTTTCCCTTCAGGAATACAGTTAGGAGATGGCAAATGCATCCGTACTGCAGCTATTGGCAGCTGTCAGACAGCCCTTCTGAGCCCCGAGTTACTTGGAGCTGTCACAGATTAAAGGAAAGTTACTTTTGCTCTTCCATCCTACCAGACCAGACATACCACCCTACCAGAGCAGAACTCTTGAACTGAGGGCTCACTCCATCCTTTAACCAGCACTTATGGGGGAAAATGGAAAACAATTGAAAATGGTGCACTGCGAGCAATGCTTCCCCTTTTTACAGCCATCAACTTTCAGTGAACTAAAGGAATAAGCATCATTATTAGAAGATTCAATACCCATTTCACAACAAGAAATGCACACAGCTGTTGTATTTCTCTCCTCAGAAAAGTGATATACTGCTAATTCTATTGCTACTGTTATTTAAACCCAAATGGATAGTATATATTTGGGCTGTATCCACAGTGTCATCCAAGTTTGTTTATCTACTCTATCAAAAGTTATGCATTTGCCTTTGGCAAATCATAACTTAGTGAAAGATCGATCTCTTGCTCATTTTTTGGTTTTCGTGAGGTTTTTTGGGGGTTTTTTGTTATTTTTGGGGGGTTTTTTGTTTGGTTTTTTTTTTGGGTTTTTTGTTTAGTTTTTTGTGGGTTTTTGGTGTTTTTTTTGTTTGTTTGTTTGTTTTTTATTATTTTGTTTGGGTTTTTTTGCTTTTTGGGGTTTTTTTTTGTTTGTTTTTTGTCTGGTTTGGGGTTTTGTTTGTTTGTTTCTGTTTGGTTTTTTTGTTTGTGTGTTTTGTTTTGGGGTTTTTTGTTGGTTTTTTTATGTTAAAGAATACTACCTAAGGTCAGAAAAGGATGAAGTTGCATTTCCTGGCTTTGGCCATTCAGAGGAAACCAGTTTGTCTTTGAATGAGCAATCAAAGGCAAGATGTTTATATCACACCTTAATTTTGACTCTGAGTCCAGCCAACAAGTAGGCACCTGGCCATGGGATTCTCCAGCGCTTTAGCCCAGCTAACTTTCATGCTTCTACGGCATCTGACATGGAGTTCACCTGCTAGTGACTGACCCAGTGTTTAACAGCGATTCACCACTGGAAATGGTCTTTGAAATTCATAAATTCAAGGCAAGCCTGGTTTATGGGGACTGATAATGCTGTATTAGTTGCTGGAAGTTAATGAGGTCCTGTGTTTGAGTACAACCAGATTAAAATGAAAAACGAACCACATTACATTCTGTTTCGACAATTATTATCAGTTGGTTGTAATATAAATATGCAAATTTCTCAGCTTGAACTTTAACATCCTCTGTAGAGACCATTCATCTCTTTAAAGTATTAATTTAAGTTGTAAAAGGATCCATACATCATTGCATGTCATTTTGAAAACAAATATTAATCAATTTTACACTCTGAATTGCCACTGTGCAAGTGTAATGTCCATTATTTTGGAGCAAGTCAGTGGCAAGAAATTTACATATTCATTCTTGGCTTAAGAAATCATATGATAATACAAGTACAACACAAGAAATTCAAAAGACTTAAGACCTTATCATCATCTATTCAATGGCAAAAAGGCTGCCTTTGCATTCTCAATGCGTTGGTATGCAGATTAGGAATATGTTTCTCATTCCTATCAGTATAACCTTGAAAGCTGGTGACAGCTGAAGTGTAGTCATAAGTTTTCTCTTCCAACAGAAAAAACAGAAAGAAAAAAAGGCAACAAAATGAGTGTAAAGGATACAGCAATTTCAGGTTTTATGATAAGCTTTTTGATAGTGTATCTGACTACTTAGACTGTACTGTGTGGGTATGTAGCTTGAAAGTGTGTTATGTCTAGATTTAGCTAGAATTGTAATTGCAAGTACATCTCTGCTACTAAACTAAGGTTCATATTTCTGATATGAGAGTTAAAGCTGTCTTTTATTAGCTGACACTATAGGAAATAGTTGAAGGTGTTTGTATGTTAAATATTGTCAAGGACACCAATTTTTACACCGGCTGTCTCCCAGAGAAAGGAGGCAGTTTCCAGCCGGAAAGCCAGCAGTCCCAGGCAAACACTGTGCTGAAAGCCTTGTCCCGCTGAGATAAACAGGAAGAAAAGGCTGCAATCCAGGTAGTTTGCCTGTTTCTTCTGTGGGAATCATAGCAACTGAATTCTTGTTTTACAGTCAGAACTGAAACAGGCAAGAACAGAGGATTGGTTAAATGCAGCTTTGCTAAAAAGCTTTGCTTTTGCTTTAAGTCCTCACTCAGCAGTGGCTGCTCTTTCTCAGGTTCGAGTGTGGCACTGATGAAGGTGAATCCCAGCTGATGCCAACGAAAATGCTGCTTCCACTTGAGAAAAGCAAACTGCTCTTCTGGATAGAACTGGAGACTCCAGAAATGCCGTTCCTAACCTCCAAGATGACAGGTGGAGAAAAGAACAGCAGTGCAGGTATCCCCCTCATAACGACCTCATCTTTGTTAATTATGCAAAACCAGGTTCTGAGATAATTGGCCTGGCAGAGGTTATACATAAGCTCCCTCTAGTGGATTATTAAGCAGGAATTGATAAAAGCACATCCCCAAACATTTTCTGTCACTCCTTGTGCACATGAGACTACCAGAGGCACCATGCTGTTCCATGGACTGAGCTCTTGTCAGTCCCTGCCTGCTGCCTCAGGACAGTCTGAAAAAAAATGTTGCCCATAAAGCTGCAGTTATAACACAGGGTGACTGCAGCGCTTTTTGGCTGGGCTTGCTGTTCTTCACTCCTTGGCAGGGTCAGTTTGATTGCTGCTTCGGAATACTGATGTTTCTTAATCATCTGCCTTTGTTTTCTGGTTAAGTGAATGGGTGAACACTTTGCTGCACATTCTCTGTCAATCCAACACGTTGGGAGAGGACAGTTGAAGCAATAGACTCATTCTCCATTTAATAAATTTGTCATTATAGCATAATCGGATCATTAGCACTTCCCCTGCTCTTGTGCAGGCTAATTCTATATTCCCGGAAAAGGGAAACACTTGGTTACAGTGCTCTGTGTCTCTGTCCCCCTGGGTGCTCACTCAGACCAAAACTGCAAAGCCAATATGCAAGACACTCGTGCTCCTTGTTTGCACAGCTCATGCAGGTCAGAGGGAAACCATAAAGAGGACACGTGCAAGTGGCCAGATTAAAATGCAACAGTACCTCAGATATGTCAACTGGATTTAGGATTATAACAGACATGTAAGCAATTAGGGAATTTGCTGGTTCAAAATACTCACATGAATGAACCCACATTATCTTCTGAAAAGCATAATAATATGTAATTGCAGTAACAATTCCCCTTCCATTATGTCCTAGACATCAACATTCTATAATATCTTGCACAATTGATTGCAGGCAAGCCCTCGGTAAGAGAAATACTCCCAGATGTGGTAATGTCCCAACACTGTGGCTGCTACCTAATATTAAAGAATTACAGTAGAAATGTTTCAATAAGAAAGTAGAAGCATTTCAGTTTTTATGTGGCATAGATTGCCACAGACACTGCCAAGAAGCTTTATAGAGTTCTAAATCTTCATTCAATGCCCCTTTACATCATTTGAATGAAGATTTAAGCCTCAATAAAACTTTCTGAGTGCTTGTGGCCATCTTTGCTGTATAGTAATCAAAGTGGGGTACAAGCAGACGAATGCACTGTAGAGCTCCTAATGATCAACACTATTTCTAGTGACATTTTCCTTTGTAAGATGAGTTGTCTTAAAGGCTGTTTTCATGGATGGTGCAGCAGTGCACATAGAAAGAAGCATTTATACCCAGTTTTTATGCAATCCTTTAAAGGATTGCTTTGGGGGTTGTGGGGATTCTGGTTGCTTTTTTCAGCCCCTGTGTAATGTTTATTTTCTCTATAGCTATTTTAAATTAATTTATTATATGGAAGATATTTGGGGAAAAAATAATAAAAAATAAATGAAAGCTAATATTTAAAGGGTAACTTTCCACAACACTTCGGCTCCATTTCCTTGTTTACTTATCAATCTCCAGCTGTAATTAAGATATTGCAGTGCCATGAGTTGTGGCATTGAATTGGAAGCTTAAATGAAAATCAGCTTCTAGCTAAGATATTAGCTGGGAAATTCAACACATGCTAGTGCATAAGCTCAGGCAGAAGGTATGACTGAGTGGAATTAGAAAGAAACTTTACTGTGAGAAGATGCCATTGATAGAGTACATTTTTTCTTTCAAAAATACAGACGCTCATTCAGGAAAAAGTTTGAAAAATAAATAACCAGTCAGTGAATTGTGGAGAGGATTTGGAGTTTGGATCCTCCTGCAGAGGAAGGTGTGGGACCATTGTGTGGATCTGAGCACCCACAAACTTCCACAAACGGAAAGTACAATTTCCCTCTTGAAGTTTAGACCCCACCACAATATTATTCACTATGTTTTACTTTACATCAAGGTTTTCTGTTAATGATTAAAGTCTCTGAAATTGCTCCCCTTAAGCAGTTACCTGAAAAGATGGATATGTCTGGACCCATAGAGTTCTATATTACAAATTTGATCTCTGTTACATGTTTTTCATGGATACTTTGGCAGCATCATTCTTCTTATTGGAAAATAGTGAAATGCAAATCTTTATTGGTAGGGTTGCTAACAAAAGTGTGGCAACTACTTTCTGTGAAGTATACAATTGTTTCTGTGTAATCCTTAAAAGATACAAAATAAAAAATATGAGAAGTATATTTTTATTTAGAGTAACCAAAGCTGTCCGCACTTTGTAAAAGCAGTAGGACCAGTGTGAAAATCAAATTCCCCTCATTTATTAATATGAATTTTAAAGAAGATCAAATGTGGAAACTGCTCAGCCCATCTTCTCTTGGGAGTCAAGCTATTTTTGTTTCTCAAAAAGCCATGTCTGACCTGCAGGGGGAACACATCAGGTAACAAGGCACTCAAAAACGGGCTTCTCGCTTGCTCATGATGGAGCTCTTCCAGTTTTTGTAGGAAGATTTCAGGTTTCACTGAATCAAATGGACACAAGCTGATTCTTTGACCTTGGTTTGGGGGAAATTGTCTCGTCTCCATTGCCTTTGTCAAGAGATGCCAAACTGGAGGAGCTGCACAGAAGAGGGACCCTCCTCGAGCAGCAGGTGGGTGCCCCTCCTGGGGAAGAAGGGGCAGCAGTAGCACATCCTACCCTGTGCTGATTTGTGCCTCAAAAGGCTCACACATTGACCCTAAGTCAAACTTATTGTGTCAAGTTAAATTGAGCTATAGTTTTCAGCGTATAAAATGTGCAGAATCTGAACTGTAAGGGCAAATGAAGGCCTTGTTCCCAAACACCATAGCCTTATCAAAATTTGCAGAGTTATCTCAACTTTCACCAGCAGAAAACCAGGCCTGAGGGCTCAGTCTAAAGATTTGCAGCTGAAGGAACAGAGTAAAACTCAGAAAAAAAGGTATATTTCCCTTTTGAGTTCAAAATGAGAATGGAGTTTTAACATAATTTCCAAATGATTGATCCCAAGGAGTAGGTTAGGAGGGGGATGTTTTGAGCAATATTGTCCCTTCCTTCCCCTTGTATTTCTTTGTAAATAACATATTACCTATATTAAGGTAAACTGAATCTATTAGACAATTACCTAAGGGGATTGTGAAACTGGGGTCTGCATTATAAAGCAAGTGAAGTTATGACAGCTGTGACCCCAGAGGAATCAAGGCTGAATAAAGACTGTCTCCATTGCAGACAAATGATGATAAAGTGATCCTTTTAGCCAGCAGTCAATGGAACCTGACAAGGCCAAACCTCCAACTAATGAACAGCCCAACCTTTGCTACCAGGGAGATGTACTGAAAGTTTAATCTCAATAAGCATCAAAATACATTTGGCCAAACATTTTTAACAAAAGAGTGGCACATATCATTAAATGGCCGTGAAGTTAGATGAGTGAGGAGGAAAATAGGAGCATGGGGGTGTATGTTCTTACTGTATCACAGGTGCACAAAATTGCCTTGATAGAACAATATCTTATTTTTCTTCTAAAATTGAATTTCAGATGGTACCTACGTCACACAGACCTAATAATACAGAAAGCAATTGTCTCAATGATTCCTATTAAATCTGTGCATTTCCAGATCCTTATAGAGTAATGTCAGTTACAGAACAATGTCAGGCTGACGGACGCAGCACAGCGTTAAAGAAAAAAAATCATGCACACAATAGGCCAGCTGCACATTAATAAATATGTAATGTTTGATTAAAAATATGGATCGTATTTTTCCCCCCAATTGCTGACTACCCCTAAGGCAGAAGATGTGATCTGGCTCCCACTGATGGGTTTATTTCTTGCTTGCTTTGAAAATACAAACTAAAATGTTTTCCTGTCCCAGCTGTTTCCCATTGTTCGTGTTTATCAGCTCAAAGGGTGAACGGAGGAATAAAAAATACGCTCGCATTTCAAATGTGCCAGTCAGTCAATCTATTGTTAAAAGAAGAAAGCCTAATTGTCTGTGCTGGCAAACTTCTTTTTGGTGAATGTCCAGTTTTTAAGAAAAGCTATTCAGCTGTGCCATTTGTTTAATACATGCATAAAAAAGCACATAAAATCACAAGTTTTCTGTGGGATGGGATGGGGGGTGGGGAAAATCACATTTCTAAGTTATATCCTTGAAACACTCAAGTGGTGGCCTAAGGAGTAGGTCCATGGATTACTTTTTTGGTTCTTTATTGATCTGAATAAGGAGGTAGAAGGAATTTTCATGGAATAAGAGCTAATGCCCTAAAACTGAAATTGGCCTCCTTCTCCAAATCTTACATTTTACATCTTTGAGAAGCAGCACTCCTTCCAGATTGCTTCACCAATGCAGTGCTGAAAGGCTTTTCTAGTTATATTCACAAGAGTTTTTTGTGTTAATTTAAGCTACTTCTGTTCTTCATTTCTTCAGACCCTCAGCTACCATAAGATGGGAATCAGGGTGGGGAGAGAGCAGGAAATACTTTCCTGCATAGGAGAATCTTCCATTTGTCTCCAGCTCCTGCGATAATTGCACAGCTCTGTCCTGCCTTTGACTTGCTCCCTGGCTTGTGCTGGCAGTGCTGCTCTTCCAGCTTTCAAACCAAGCCCAGTTAATCAGAACTGACACTCATTTTATGCCATGCAAATGAGCAAATATTTAACTCACAGACTTCTATATTGACCAGGAATGTGTTAGTCCATCTTTCTGGGGCTAGCACAGCTTTTTCTTTGAAAGATTTTTTGAGGAAAGGGGCATCTTAAGTTCCTCAGGTGTACACCACCAAGTGCAAAACATTCTTGCAATTTTAAAAATAATAATAAAAAAAAATTAATAAAACAAATTACTGTGATGCTTTGCTGGGAACTTTCCTGTTTTTCTAGGTTTTTCTTCTTTCTGATGGGGGAAGAAACAAGTAAGTGGCATTATCATCCAGCTATCACCCCCTTGTGATACTGAGACGTCACTCACAGCAAATTGTACAGATCTTTCTTACATGAGGAGTTCAATAACTCCTCGTGACATCTAAATTACCATTGCTGGGTGTCTGGGTTAACACCTCACAGGAATGAATAAGGCAATAAGGTAATTGTCCCAAGGCTCTGCACATCCAGGTAGCTGCTCCGGTCATCCTGGGCTCATATTTGCCTGGAAGTCTGAGAGCCAAACACTTCCTAAAATTGGAAACTGGCCATCTGGGGATGAGCTACCTCACTCACTAAGATGAGGACTTGGGATTTCTCTAAATCTGCCTTTATTAAAAGTTACTGGCACATATGAAATTATTTCATACTGGAAAGCACCATGAACCCCACTCTCACTTGCCCCCCATGACCAGACATTTCAGAAACTTCATTGACTATTGATTCATCGATTTTGCAGAATAAAAATTGTACAGAATTATTCCAGAGATGGTAAAACCAAAAAGGAGAATTACCAAAAAAAATAAAAAAAATTCATAGGTAGCAGGTGGAAGGGATGCAGTCAGGGAGAAACAGCACATGTCTGAGTTTTAGCAATTTATTTGGGAGATTTCTGTCAGTCCTAGGGACTACTTAAGCAAAATACCAGGCAGAGCTCTGGCAGGATGGTGCACCCTGTACAGCAGGCATCAGGTGAAGGCCTCCCGGGGGTGGTTTGGTGCTGAGAAGTGAACAGATGGGAAGGGGTGCAAGAGGGCCCTGCAAACTCTCCTGGGGGAGCACAAGCTCTTGCAGTTCTCCAGGAGCTCTGGTGCTGGAGCTGCTGTAAACAGATTCTGCCTCTTTCTGTTTGTAAAAATTATGGAGAACAGTGTTCTCTTCTGTAAACCATTCATGCTGCCACAGCTGGACAACAAGCAACAGTGAATTCTGGAGATACACAGGGCAATTTCTTTAAACCCATTACTAATATTCTGTAGCCCCACTATTAAATTGTAGCAGACTTCTCCATTAAGAATGAAGAAATATTTTGATTTAAATTCAATAATCAATTATCTGCTTAGAAGGCATCAATCAGTAGATTATGAACTGTTCATCATATCAAATCTATGAGATGTAGGCAGATTTTGCAATTTTATTTTTTTCCCAGAAAATAAACTAAATTAAATAAATAACAGCCTATAGTCCTGTGACTCTGAAATGACACTTCAGGTGAATCTTTGCTTACTAGGATTTCTCTGCAATGACATAGTGACACAACATTAGGAAATTTCTTCAGATCTGATAAAGCACAATGCAGTGTCTCTCCTGAAAACACCAGATCATAATTGCACTGATTTATACAAACTGAAACTCTGGCTGTTGCTGGTGGTGTTCCAGCCACAGAGCTCCAGGACAGATGTCCATTGTGCTGTGATTTGTGAAATCACTTGCCCCAGTCAGTGCAGACATAAACCAAGAGCAGATCAAAGGGGAGCAGGGCTCTTGGTGTGTGCTTGGGCCAGGTCAGAGCAAGAGCAAACTGAGACCCATGTGTCAGTCAATGCCACAAATGTGAACGTGCCCTCCCAAATGCAGCAGACACCTCCTGTTTTGTCACAGGAAATGAAAAGTCCAGGAGCTCAGCAGGTGTTGGAAGCTGCCGCTCCTCCAGCGCCGTTCTGGCACAGGTTCTGCCGGCACAGACGTGAAATGGTGACACCGTGGGTCACTTAGGAACTCACTGACCTTCCAGAGCAGAGAGCAGTTTGGTTAGAATTACTATTTATTAAGTGATTGTTAGCTCTTTTAAAGACTCAACTTTCCAAAGCTGATCCACAGGTGAAAGTCCAGCTCCTACCAGGAGCCCTCCAAGGTAAATCCCTGCCTGAATAACTGGGAGCTTATTTTAGCCAGACACCAACTCTTTTCAAGTAGGGTAAAAGAAGCCTTTTTCAGCTGATTCTTCCTTGGTTTAAAAGAATATTTATTCATAATAGTTCTTCCTTTAATTTTTTTCTTTCTTTTTCTGTAAAAAAAGATAATTTTCTCAGTATGAAGCTTCTCTGTATTCTTTGTCCTTTGAGAGACAAAATAATTGGCAAGACTTGGCAGAATTAATAATATTCTTGAACTTGTAATTGTCTAATGTCTTAGTGTTCTAGATGGAAAATCAATACATTATGATGTCCCCCAAGCCAAATTAATACAATGTTAAATGTGATGGTTTGAAACTGTTTGAAATGCCTGTTTGAAATCCTGTGTAATGTACATGCAGGGATTCAGAAGCCCGTAGTAGAGGGTAGTTGGGTGCTCTGTCTCCCAGAAAAATCTCTCTGTCACTGGCTATTTGCAGTTTTAACTCTGTCAGGCAGGGAAAAACTTCTGCTGTGACTGATTTTCCTTCAGTGGCCCAGAGCTTTTCCAAGAATCCTGAAGGAGACAAGAAAACAGCATCCATTGATTAACAGCCCTTATTTAATATATCTTTAAAAATTATATTTAGCAATTTCTTCTGTAATATTGACTCCTTTCAAAAATAGTGCTCAGTACAGGATGGGGCAGTGGGCCACACAGTTCAGGCATTATATTATTACCAAAACAATTCCCTGCATCAGATGTTCTCTCCGTGATAGCATTTATGCCATTCACTGTACAACCATTTTACACAATGGATTTTACACCCTGGACCAAAACTTTGAATTGGACTGTAATGTACTATAAATAAAACACTGTGGCATCTTTTTAAAATTTTAAATATGAAGTGCAGCATAGCAGGGGACTTTCAAATATAATTAGCAGTAATGCAGCTCGCTTGAAATCAAGAAATCTGTTTTCCTATGTCTCTGTGTCATCCCTGGTTTAGAAGACAAATTCACAGACTTTTATAAAATGCAGCAAATGAAGCCCATGTCATGCTTTATATCATTTTCCTATTGCTATCAGGAAATACAGTTTTCTTATAGGCTTGTGGACCATCTGTTAGATATGAAATGCACTGAGGGCTAAAAAATCTGTCTTTTCTTAGCCTCTGTGCTGCTTTCCTTGTAGATACCAGGCACTGTTTTGTTTTATTCAATATGCTATAGAATCTTGCAGTAAGCAGAGCAATTAATTTCCTCAGAAATCATGGTCATGCACCCAAAGCAAAGACTTTTGACATTCCATAATAGGTGTTATGTATAGTGGGTGTCAAGAGTTGCCTAGATATGCTGATAATGAGCCATACTTCTGAGGAGTCATAATCAATCAGTCTTCATTTAGAAAGTCAGATCCATCAGCCTGTCATCAAAATGTCATAACCCATTGATCTCACATTGCAATCAAGGAATCTCGACTCTTATTAATGGCATTCAGTTACGCCAGTAACATCAGCAATCATTTTATCATTTATGATAATTGTATCATTTTAGTGGTATCATTTAAAACACTGAAGTTAGTGACTAAATCCATTCATCCTTTTCTTAATTCCCATTAATAGTTACTATTAATTCTAACATAGCTGTTTTAAAACTTCAAACGATTTCAGATCCAATATAATCTGTGCATGGAAATAAAAAACAAAAAACACCTGTGAGTCAGAAAGACCTGAGTGGATTGGATTCCCTTCTGGGGGTCATTCTACCTCTGCTCTCATAGTTGGTGATGTCAACACAATCTTTTAAAGAAGTTACTTCCTGTTATCTCACTGCTGCCCATCTGTTATTCCTGTATCTCCCGATGACATGTCACCAGTGGTAGTGACAATTTCTTATCCACTGCTGTCAGAAAAAGAATAGCTTAGGAGCTTGGAAACAAATTTCAAACTAAAAGTTGCTTTGAAGTTTGATCTGCTATTCAGTGAAGCACAGTGTAGAAGAAATAGTAAACATGTCAAGATAAAGGGAGGAAAAAAGGGAGTGAGAACAGTGGAGCAGGATAGAGATGAGCTGCATTTGCATACATTTCCAATGTGCCTTTCAGGCACAGAGCCTTGAGAGATGCATAGCCCTATTGCCATGTGGGATTTTTGTCTGTGGTTGAGGAGTAGGGAACGTACATTGTCTGGTTGAAGTAACTGTTGAAGACAGAGACTAATTTTTTATTAGTGGGAAGCTTTCTGTGATACAGGATTTTACAGCAAAATTCTTCCAATACGTGGGAACAGTCAGGACTCCTCTCTTAATGCTAAAAGGATTTGTTCCCATTTTCACTTTAAATTTTACAAATCTAAAATTACAATATGATTCTGAGAAAAAAAATGGTAACAGCAGAACACTATACAGCAACATGTGATTATTTTCAAACACATTATTTTTAGTAAAATCAAACATCCCCGTGGAAAGTTTCACGCTTGATAAGCAGTTATTTCCTGGTAGGAAAGTATCCAAATGGAAATTTTTACCTGGTCTCATAATTGCAAATTAACTGGGATTGGGTTTGCCAAGTCCTAGGAGCCCACTCTCGGCTCCTTGCAAGGCTCTCCCTCACAGCAACAAGTTTGTGGAATCAAGCCCTTTGTTTGGATCAGTGCTCATCCCTTCAGGCAGAGCTAATTGGCTAATTCAATCACACTGGCTATTTAATTAATAAGGAAGCCCAAAATTCCACATGAGATGAAAGGATGAAGAGCCCAGGAATGACCCTTGATAATAATAAAAGATAATTACAACCAAGAATTGTATTATTCAGACTTTGTTATTGACATGATAAGCACTGCCATATGCCACGCAAGCTGTGATCTGCACCCTACTGCTCTGAGGTGTCACTGCTCGCTGGGTTTCAATGCAAATGTGGCTTCAGGTGAAGACCTGAACGCCGTGAAATCAGAAAAAAACAAAACTTCCCAGCAGTAATGACAGGAAAGCAGCCTGGCCACTTTGTTACCTGTGTTCAGGTAGAGCAGCACCACTTGTAAGATTCATTTTTCTGTTTAGAAAGACTGGGAATGTGAAATACCAGATCCATCTTGAGGGCATCAGGGTGCTGTATTGGGGAAAAAAAACCCCCGACTGCTATATTAATTATGTTTATTAGGAAAACTAGGTTCCTTATGAAAAAATGGCAGGTGTTTTTGCAGGATCTACTGGAAAGGGATGGGGAACTACACTGAAAAGGAGATTCCCAAAATGTAGAACAGAAGTTTCTGCCAGAATGAAAAATTTCACAGAAATTTGTTCCTATTTTATTTACACGAAGCAAAGAAGTGAAGAAATATGTAGGAGGTGCCAGAAAGACACTGGGCATGAAGAAAAATAACAAGACTACATCACCTGCAGCACCACTTTCCTCCCACATCTTTAATTGGTGTGCTAGTTCCTAAAGACAACCGAGTTCTTGGGAACTAGAATTTAAAAATGGAGATAAGATATGGGCTTAATTTCTGGCTCCACCTTTCAGTCCCTGTGGACCCGGGGCACACAGATTGTTGCGGTGGGTCCAGTTCTTTCTTTCTTTTTGTGATTTATCTCTTCAGACTGTGCATTCCCAAGGTAGAGACCCTGTCTTCATCTGGGTACAGCATAAAAAGTCCCCAGTCTGATTAGGGTTTCTTAGTCAAAATTAAAAGTTTTATAAAATCTCTAAAATCTTCCCATATTCCTAAAGAGTTCCTGAGCTTTATTGCTCATTAAAAGTCTGAATTTGAGAAGCAAAACGTATTTGATTTGTAACGAATGTAACCCTTCAGTAAGATCACAGCTGCAATGTAACAGAATCACTCATGTAAGGAACAGGCACTGGAAGAAACCCTGCCTTCTTTTTTTTTCTCTTTAACCTCAATAGAGCAGTTCTTTTGTTAATTACAGTTACTGCACACTGTGATATTGAAGTGCTCTGTTCTCAAACATATTCTTATTTATTTTAGTCCTTTTTTTCCCAGGTAATGAAATGTCAGAACCCTACTTTTTCTGGTTTTGTAGTATGTTGATCAAAGTGACCTTTGCTTTGCGGCAGACACAAATCAATATAGCGCTCTGCGGTATTTGACAGATAAAGGTGCAACATATAATAAATGGCAATCACTGACGAGGAGAGCAAGAAAATACCTGCCAACTTCAGTTCATACTGGCAATTTTCAGACAATGCCATATGTTATGTTCAAAGCAAAATTCATTCGTCCATCTAATAACAGAGGTGGGGGATATTAAAGGACTCAGTTTTGTTAAAGAAATGTTTCAGCTCACAGTAATAATTCAGAGTCCAGTCCAGGTCTACAGTGGTTGGTTGCAAGTAAAGTTATTACATTTTGAAGACAGGTTAGAAGAGCAATTTTCCTTGCCATAAAGGAAAGGGATCACACACACACACAGGGCTTTTTACCCAAGAAATGAAATAACAATTTTATACACCCTTACAAACACAGTCTCTTGTTCTTTCTCACACACACACAGACACGCACACAGATTGTATTAATATCCTAAAGCAGCTCTCCCTGCAGTGTTTCACAGCTGACTGTTTGATTTCCTCGTATTCTTCATAACCTGCTCATAATTTATATACAAATGGAAACAATATCTGTTTAAATGCTTAATTGCACATAGTGTCAGCAAATTTGAAGGCAAGTGGCAGCTTCAGCCTACTATAAATGAAGTTTGGGTGTGTCAGGGTAAATTTCTCTTTCACTATGGCTTGTCTTACTTTCAGTAACACGAATAGCTTAATGTAAGGGTCTAGCTCAAAGCAAAGCTGGATTTTCCCCTCCGTGCTGTGTTATGGTGAGTTCCCCCCGTGGGCTGGGGCTGGTGCTCTGTGGCCTCTGTGAGAGGATGGCAGAGACCAAGGCACCCTCTCCAAGGGCTGGAAGTCTGGGTGCTTCAAATGAAGGGTCTCATCCTGCCAGACGACCTCAGGTTTTATTTCTTATTTCTTGTGATGGAAGTGTCTGTCCATGGAACTGCTGGCAGGACCTTTTTAGTGAGGATGCTGTGCTTTGTTTGGGCACATAGAAAGCATCTGTATTGTCTTCTCCTCATAGGAAACTATTTTTATATTACGACTGGAAGGCCCTTTTATTTATCTGTTGTTCATAATATATGTAACTTTGCAACTCTCATTTAATGTTTATTTTCACAAGTGTTTTCCATGAGGCTGTTGATACACTTAAGGCAAAAAAAAAAAAAAAAAAGCCAATTCACAAAACACTTGTGGCTGTTCAGAGCCATTTGGTGTGGCTCAGTGAAGACACACCTAATTTATGAAACCCAAATGTCGATCACATCCATGCAAGGGCAGTGTGTGCCTGCTGGTGCCTCACACCTTCCACGTGCAAAACCCGAGACTGAGACGCTGTGTTAACTTTTGATTTATACTGTCAGGGTGTGACCATTTATTAGCACAGTTCAGGACTAATGGTCAAATTCAGCGTTGAAGCCTGAAATGCACGGCCAGCTGATGTTGCAGAGGCAGAGCAGCCTTGCAGGAAGGGGACTGCAAACCCAGAGGTGCTCAGTGGGTGACCAGAGCACAGCATCTGTAACAATGTGCAGCATGGAAAGGCCACTTTTGGGAACCAGGAAAGCAGCCGAGAAAATTGTGGGAATCTTTTTTTATCTGCTCCAGATTCTTTTTAATTTAGTGAATTTTTCATAACTTATTGTGGTCTTTTTCAATAGAAATATTTTATTACATTATTTATATTCTTCTCTGATAATACAAAAAAAAAGAGAATTTATCTCCCTCTAGTTACTACTGTGCAATTTTTTACTATTTTCTCGCCTTCTCTTTATGAAAATTGAGTTTATATTTCCTTTTTTTTTCTGACGAAATATTGAACAGGGAGCAGATGTTTTTTGTCATTTGTTTGCCATAATACCAGACCTTTTCCTAAGCTGCTGAATGCATGATTAACTTTAAACTGATCCTGCTTCTGTGTATCATTTTTCCTGTATCCTGTTGTGTTAAACTGTACCCATCATTACCTGGGAGGCATCACTACCCTAGTTCATGTTAACCCATTCTGAATTTCTCACACTCCCAAACCTGTGCAAAGCAGTTTTTCCTGTTACCATTACACATTTTGCCACACAATATATTTACTGAAATCAGTCACTTAGTAAGGCACTATTAATAGCTGACCTCTTCAGCCTGGGAATGTAGTTACATAGTGCAGCAAAACTTTTTCTTTGTAGAACATCCTTGTTATTACAAATGATGGTTTCATACTAAGCTCTCACAGTCTGACGTGCTGTCAGGTAATTGACAGCTATGAAAAGACCACATTCATTCCCCCCAAAGTTGCATGCAGTTGTTCTGCTGCTGTAAAGTGTGGGTTTAGCAAGGAGAGAGTCTCTAAACATCATAACCTTGCTGAGGGGGTTGTTACCCCAACTGGCAAATGCTCAACTGTGAGCAACAGATTTATTACCTGACATAATTAATGGCCTAGATAGTGACATTTCCCATATTATAGACAATCATGAATTATGAGCCCAGCTGCTAGCCTTCTCATTCACTGAAATCGGTTGATAAATATGTTTATTCGAGGTCAGCTTGGCCTCATCCATTAGAAATATTGTTTTTCTAAACATTACATTGATTTAATTTAACTCTAATCAATTTAAAATGGTTCTGACAATTAACAAAAGCTTCAAATATGACCTTAAAGTAATAGGATTCATTAGCTATGTTTAGGATTAAACTTATCCTAATAGGGCTATTTTTCTTCTGAGGGCATGTAGTAGGCCGACTGGTGGTCAGTCAAAATGAAATCAATTATTATAAATTATACAGTTTGGGTTGATTATGTCGTGCCTGCTAATTTGTATAAATAAGGACCTCAAACAATAGAAGCCATTTATTAATAACTATCTGTGTCCCAACCTGTATCACACTTTATGCTACAGCTGCAGGATCATCTGTTAGCCATGAAGTATTATATTCTCTACAGCTAGGCATATATGTTAATTAAACCCATAATTAATTGTAACAGTTATAGTTAAAGTCAAAATGCTGACAGCCTTTTTGGCCTATTATTCATGGTAATCAACTGACTCAAAAGGCACCGTAATCAAGGATTCCTGTGCCAGCCAGGGGATCAGAACACAATGGCAGCCCCAGTGACAGCTGGCACCCACGGGTCTCTGGGTACAATAGGAAATACAAACCTCTAGAACCTAAATGCCTCGCTGTGAGCAGTGCCCGTTGTTCTTCTGAGGGAAAGCAGGAGCCGAAGTCGTGTTTAAGGACAGACTCCCCAGTGCAGCGGTGAACAGAGGGGCACAGGGGCTCCAGAGAGCCCACCCAGCCTCGCTGGGGCGCTGGCTGCTCTCAGGGTGTGACACCATCCATCCCTCAGTGTCCTCGGGCTGCAACCCCTCACCAAACCCTTCACCTGCTGCAGGGGGGCTTAGATTAGGGATGAGAATTCTGGGGAGTGTTTTGGAACGTCGAGAAGAGATTTTATTGGCTCTGTTCTCATTGAACTTCTGTCTGCTGAGCAGGGGGCAGCTCCCAAAAGCTGTCTGCTGTCCCTGGGTGTGTTACCTGCAGAATGTTCTGTCAGCCTGAGCACGGAACATCTCCTTTCCCACACACATCTGTCTGTGTATCAGCCTTTGAACCTGTGGGAAATGTCTTTTATTTTGTTCCCAGGCACAGTGGTGGATTCCAGCAGCCCTGAGAGGACAGGGTGGAGGGAGGAAGGAGAAGGGGACAATCTGACTCTTGCCAGCAGAGACCCACAAACACTCTTCTGAGGCTGGCTCTGGAGCAAGTACTCCCCGTGGGCACAAACTAGGGCACCTCCAGAGTGACCTGAGCTCTTCAGGAGGCCACCAGGAGTGGACGAGGGACTGAAAGCCAAATGAGTGGTCACTTTTAGCAACGGCACTTGGCAGCCCAGAGGAGGTGCAGTGCCACAGGGGCCATCTGAACCTGTTGCACCCCAGGGCTGCTGTCTCTGTGCCGGTCTTGCCTCACTTTTCTCCTCAATGGAAAGCCAATCCATCCCTGCATGGGGCCTCGGATCACAATCTCTGAGCCGCTCCTTCCATGGTCAGGCTGGCTCACGGCACTGCGAGGCCAGCGAGTTTGCACATACACGTCTCGAGATGTGCTGCTGCTCAAACAAGGTTAGCCAGAGTCTCATTACTAAGATTTACACTGTCAGTTACAGAGATGCCCATCCGATCCTATAACGCATAAATTTATGGGCATCACAGAGAATTTTTTATTGTTAGAGCTCATATACAATGTGTGCCCTTAGTGACACATTTTTAAATAAAATATATTGTACTAGTGATTTCTAATGCTTAAAATAAAATAAAATAATAATCAACTTTTAGCTACAGTTTCCCCCTGGTTATTGAGCTGAACTTAATGACTGGCTGAAAAGTATTTGTCAACACAACAGCTGGAGAGCAACACTTTCTTGTGGCTTTATGTCACAGCATATGCCAGCCACTCAGAACATGTGATAATTCAACTGGAGCTGGTACTACAATAGCAGATGGGTTGAAGCATTGTTATTCTCACTCCAGCTCCCAGCCCTTGAGGGATCACTAAATAAAATCAAAGCAGATGGACCATTACAAGCTCATTTGTGTTCACTACAAGCACCTCAACCTCCAGTTGTGATATACTGCACCTTTGTATAAAATGACATGTATGGTAACATGGCCTAATGAAAATAGCATCAGACTTGGCAAGTGAGGAATGAGACTGGGAAATATGCACAGATCTATTTATCACTGAGTTCTTACCTTGCAGAAAAGGTTCATTCCCATCCCTCTCTCCCCACCCCACCCCCAATGTTTATCATAGTATTTTTCTCCATGTTTATAATTTAGTCTCCTCACACTTGTCGCAAGAGCGAAGAGGTGGCTGTTGGTTGTGGCTGTAGGAGCCAAGCAGGGCTCCCAGCCTGTGCCAAGACAGGATGGATGCTCCTAACCAGGAGTGCAAAAGCCGTTCCTACACACCCCTGATGAATACGCTGATCCAGGTGGCCCACAGGGGTCAAGGCTTTGAGCAGCTGCTGGCACCAACACCTGCAGAGGACACTGCACATTTCTCAGCCTGCTCTTGCCATGAGTGCTCCACAGCTCTGCACTTTTGAGCTCACAGGGGACTTGGTGCATAGGAAAAACTGCTCCACTCAATTCCAACATTTTTGTCTGGGAGGTCCCAGTCAGCCTCTCTGAGCAAACTCCCAGGGCATGGGAGGCCCTTCCTGCCTAAGGATGAAAGATATTAAAACTGTCGGTTTCTGGAGGAGCATCCTTTGGGGTCTGCTGACAAAGTCAGAGTTTGACCTGACAAATTCATCATCAGCAGCCCAACATAAAATAAAAGGCACTTCCAGTGCCTGCTTAAAAAATGTCTTCTGAGCATCTTGTACAGCCATGCACCAACCATGTCACCTGAAGGCTTTGTCCCACGGATCCCACCCTGACCATCCTGCTCCAGGGAGCTCCAGCAAGGTGAAATATGGCAGGAAAGTTCCTGCTTCCCTTTATGACAGCTGTGCCTTCTCCTCAACCACACAGACACAAACATGCAAACACACACATACATGTGTGTGTGTGCAGTTAATGACAATTCCCAAACTAAACTCCTCTCAAATGTGAGCTTTTATATCTACATGCATTTTTTTTTCTGCCCACCTCTAAACAGCTTCTGTGCCCTACTGCCAAAACAGCTGCATTCCATGCTGAATTGCACACACTGTGAACTTTTTAAAGGTTTTGAAAGTTCTGTTTTCTCCTGTATAAACAGGAAAAGTGGGAGTAGACAGTGTTGGGGGAGAATTAAATGCTCTTGGTTCTGTCTGCATGAAAGACCCATATAAGACTACGAACCTTTAGCAAAAGCTCCATAGGTGACCTGACCACTATAGGCCCCCTCAGCCAGCTGCTGCTGGGCTTTGAAGAGCCAGAGAGGTGCAGCAGTGGAAAGCCAGGGAAATCACTTCATTGGGGTTGATAAAAACAGTGGAACGTCAGTTGAAAAACTTATCCAGCTTTTTCTGTGAAACAGCCTCTTCCTGACTGTCTGACCTGTATGAAATGATGAATGGATCAGATAATACTTCTCACCCTAGCCAGAAAGTGCAGGGCAGCTGGGCAGTGTCAAGGACAGTGCTCCCAAGGAGCACACTGCCTGCAGCTCATGGCCACAGCCTGGTTTGTTTGCTCTTCCTGAGCACTTTCTGTTCGGTGCAGGACTCATCCTCAGCTGTGAATTGGTGAAACTCTGTCAGAGGCATGTGCAGGTCAGGTCAGGCATCAGCACTGCCTCTTATCTGCTGGCCAGCTTTCCTATCAGCCAAACTAATTTGCTAAGATAATTCTGTTTCCTGCCATCTATTACAATAAATCAACCACTGTAGCTTCATTGAATTCTCTGCCAACTGCTGCCCTTGAAATTCTCTGCATGGGGGGCTGGGAGGGGAAATCTGTACTCTTCTACATATAAGAAAGTTTTAGATAAACAACTTGATATTCTGGGCAGTGCTATATCTCCTCAGCCCCACATTAATGGTGTGCCAGAGTCAGCTCAGACTGAGGCAAACCCAAATGCATCAATCATTCCTTTGAAAACGAGTTTTTTTGAATAATGTGATCTCGGGTGGTAAAGCACATGTGGGTAAACACAAACACAGCAAGTGACACAGAGAGAACAGGAGTCAGACTGAAACGACAAGGGATCCACTTTTGTGGTTGTTGGAGAAAGAAATAAAGGTGTTCCAATGAAATGGTAACTCTCTGACAGTTAATTTGAAGAAGAAAAAGATATTGAGGATAGGTGGGAATTAAAGAAACACGAAGCATTCCCAAGCACGCCTACCATAGAAGCAAGAATTTAGAGGGAAAACTGTATTCTGCTTTTCCTGACAGCAATATCAAATACTGAGATTAGCAGTGATATTACAGTTCACAGCCGCATTTAAAATTAGAAGATACACTACTTTATACACTACTTATATAGCTTTGTTTAGATTACATATTTAATAATGTCAATTTGCTGTTTTGTTTTTTTTTAAGGGTCCTTTATCCCTCATGCAATTTCAGCATTTTCTGTTGAATTATCCAGAAGATCAACACAGATTTTTTAATAGATCTGCTGGGATAGAACTCAGCCTGTACCAGTTAGGTTACTGAAGGGAGCCAGCTCCTTCCTCAGCAACATGGCTGGCTTCATTCAGTCAATCATTTGGCAGAAGGATGTTTAAACACAATTGCACAGCCCCTCCCTGTCTTTAAATATTCAGAGGAAAAGTCACAGAAGAACCGATAATGTAGCAATAATAATGGGGCTGAAGAACAGTATTATGGTGTGAACTCCTATATCCCTTGGTTTCATTTACATGTTTAACAGCTGCTTGTTTCTCAATTATAGAAAGATCATTACCTGACTTGTAAGAAGAGAGGGGGAGTCTGTTCACCTTTGGGCAACTAGCTCTGCATTTATTAATAGTTGTTGCCCATCTCGTTATACATTTAATTGCTGCATTATAATTTATTTATTCATTGATTTATTGTAATAGATGAGTAGAAACAAAATTACCTTTGCAAATTACTTCGATAGGTGGGAAGTTTGCATTGTTAAAAATACCCCAAGATGCAGTGTGGAATGTGAGATTTTACCCAGTGAATAACATCTTCACACATAAGCACTAGCAGAGTCAAGCTGGTCTCATTGCAAAGTAAATTCAGCTAATTTATATATTGTTTTAAAAAAATTACTATGTAACTCCTATACAATTATCCTTATATTCCCCAATGCCTCTTTGCTTCATGGAACAAGGAATCAGCTGAAAAATGAAGAACAAAGAGGATGGAAAGCAAAAACTCATAAAAATTGTAAAGGTAGGAAGTTTGCAGAGCACACGGCTGCCTTGCTGTCAGTGTGGGTGGGCAGCTGAGCCCCTCAGCCCCAGCCCGGCTGCAGCTCAGCCACTGCTGCAGCAGCAAACGGGGCAGGGGAGCCTCTCACACAGCACCAGCAGCCAAATGGGGCCAGAGAGTCAGGCAGAGCCACAGATAGAAAACACACCCATGGCATTATTTCCACTTTCAGTTATTAATACATAGAGGGAATAGTTAGACCCAGAAAAACTCTGATTTTTTTCTTCAATTAATTAAAACAAATTATTCGATAAAATCTATTAATGAATAACAATATCCTCTATCAAATTTCTGTATACAAAGAAATATACACAGACCAGCTGCAAAACTTGTCAGTTAGGGCCACAAAAAACCGCAGGCTGGTTTTTGGTGGCGGTTTTATTTCTTCCTTAACACCTGGAGCACACAGCAGCCCCCAGGGGCGGTGGGATTCCTGCCGGGCCCGGCTCCCGAGCTGGCAGGAGCAGGATGCTGGTGGGAGCCTGGAGGGGAGCCAGGGGCTGAGGGAGGCCGAGGTGCCGCCACTCCACCAGGCCGGACCCCTTCTCATTCCGCTCCTGGGCTCTCACCTGTGACACTTCGTTTTGTATCAAAGGTTTTGGTGTGAAAAATTATTACTACATTCGTGTTGTTTGTATAATTCTCATCATCTTGCACTAAGTGCTGCAATTGCCCTAAGATCTCCTCGGCATGAGGCATCCCCAGGCAGAGTCCGCTTCAGTCAGACACAGGGCGGTGTGGGCGCCGTTCGCCACGCTGGCTGCGGAGGTGCCGCAGTGAGACCCGGCCGCTTTGCCCGGCACACACGGCCAGCCCCGGGGCAGCCCACGGTGCCAGCAGCACGGAGTGACAGCCCTGCACCCCTGCCCTGCGCTTGGGGAGCGCTCGAAATGCACAGAGCCGCGCCAGCTGCGTGGGCACCGCATCGGGGAGGCCCCGGGCAGCCCCAGGGCCACCCGGCCCGAGCCGCGCTGACC
>VZTX01010294.1:0-42377 GCA_013400915.1 Pardalotus punctatus
GGTCCCTTCCAACCCAACCTATTTGATAATTCCACAGTTCTGTGATCCAGGGGAGGGCAGCAGTGCTGAAGTCGCCTCCTGTGAACATCCCTAGAGCAGCAGCTCGCAGCAGACGAGGAGAGCAGCACGGCAGCAGCTCTGCCGAGCTCAGCACAGCCTTCACCCACAGCCCCCGCTGCTGCCTGACCTGCCCCTGCCAGAGCTCTGCTCTCCCTGGCTGGAACGTGCCTGCTGCTTTCTCTGGAATACTCAACTCAGGCACCTTCCTGCTCTTCCTGCAGATGCTTCTGACTCATGTTGATCTCCTAAAGATTAGGGAATCCAGCCTTTGAAGTGCTCTGAAACATGTGTTATAAAAGAAAATAAATTAATTGAAGCAACATTGGTCTGAGCGCTATCAAGGCAGAAATCAGACAGAGGCAGGAGGAATGTCCTTTTTTCCATGGCTCCCTCTGACCTATGGGATGGAGGAGGAAGAGGGCAGATTTTTTAATGGAGACATTACATCACCATTTTTTTGTATTCTCCATCTGTATGAACTGTAAAATAAAGTGGAGCCAAGTGTAATTATTCCCGAAGAAATTACGGCACGAACACGTGCACAGCATCAAGGTGGAGATTCCAATATGGGAATCTTCCTAATCTGGCTTCTCTCTGGGCCAAATGCAGATCTGTCCCTCCTTCCCACCACCTCCACCTCCTCCCTATAATCCTGCAGCTACCTGTAAAGCTCCCAGGAGACCTGGCCTTGCCCAGAACCATCTGCGCACTCACTGAGATTGGTGTGACTTAAAACCAGGAGCACTGGGAAATAAATCTCTTGAGGGACACTCCTTTTCTTGGGCATTTGAAACAGCAGTCTCAGCCTTACCATTTGATGCAGTAGGTATTTCTCCTGTGAACAAGTTATTCTAAACTGGAAAGGAACAGAACAAAAAAGTAATAAAACCTGCCTATCTCCAAATGGGACTTGATCCCAAGCACTGTAGGAAATGGGATCACCAGCAGGATAAGGATCCTATTCCATATGAAGCCCTCACGAGGTTTTCGCCTGTTTCTCTGTGATTTGCCCAGGTCACTCCACAACTACCCTTAGAGGTTTTCCTCAGCTGCTGAAAAGAGGAGCACAGAAATGGGTAAGAAGCTGCACTGCAGCATTCTTGGAGATTCCAGGTTCACCAGGATCCCAGACACAACAACAGCCTGTCTGTTTGTCCCACCCCACCGCCTGACTCTCCCAGAAGAGGATCTTTACTGCCCAGGAGCACAATTGGAGACATGGTTCCCATGGAAAGGCTTTGACATTTCTACGTGAAGGAATTTGCTCAGTAAGAAACGCTGCAGACCACAGGTGCGGGTTTGCCATATTGCAACACCCTGATTTTTGGAGTACACTGAAAACGCAAGTTGTATTTTTTTTATCAGAGGCTACAGATTTGGTCTGTATATAAATAAGAGACCACCAGCTTTGGATTGTCTATTAATTTTCTATTTATTACATTTTTTCTATTAATTTTCTATTATTTCTCTTTGTTTTTCTATAATCTTTCTACTGGTTTTTCTATTTTGATTTTCTCTTTCATTTCCTCTGCATTATAATCAGTTGAGATGAACAGAGAGTCCTGGCCTCTTCCCCTTCCTTACACGGGATTGTTTTGGTTTTCATTAACTTGTTTCTCTCTTTTTGTTCTGGAAACCATACCCTGTCTGCAAAGAGAAAGAGAAGGCAAGTACAGCATTTTGACCCTCAAATTTCTGTCCAGTTTTCCACTGCTGAGATGTCTGGACCTTGTCTTCACACCGGCTGCTTTTTGTAGTGCTCAGCTCTGCAGCAGCCAGACTTCGTGGCAACATCCCAGATCCAGCATTCCCCACTAACCAGGAGAACGAGGCCATCCCATTCTGAGAGCAGGCAGACAATTATCTGAAGCACAGGAGGAAAAGGAGTGAGAAAGCTTCAGCAGTGACAGCCTGTTTCACAAGCACTTACAAGTCTTTTTTTTAAACAGCAGATTACTGCAGGAAAGTTCAGCATTCGCAGCTGGCTGGAAAAATCCCTCAAATATAGTTTCCTTTGACTTTCCCTTCTGCAACAGTTGGGACTCAGTCTGAAATTCAAATTAACTTTCATACCCAGCCTACAATTCCATTTTGTGCCCCAAAGCAAAATTTCCTGCATAATTGTGTGTATTTAGGTCACTCCTCCATTGTTCGCTTCTGCAAAGAAAATTGCTGATTTGCCAGTAGAGAAAATTCCTAATACAGTTTTCAAAAGCACTTTTGCAATTAGAGATGGTGCTCCTAAATGAGACTGGAACGTAGGCATGGATTTGCTTGGGTAATGTCTTGAGACTTTTTATGTCTGTTTTTGACAGCAGTGACTCCATTTAAACACAGACTGTATTTGACATTTATAGAGGGCTGAGCTTGTTTGCCAAAATTTATTAAAAGAAGTATTTATTCTACTTTCATATTTTGATCAAATATTAGCTGTAAGTCTGTAATACATGCAAATATTAATCTAACTAATTAACATTTAATCTAGAGAAATAACATCATATTTTGCTGTTCTAAGGTTCTTTTCACTACAAATTTTTCCCTACACTTAACACTGAGTGAAGTTCTTTTGTTTCTAAATTTCTGCTGTGAGAAGTACTGCGTTGGTATCTCCTGTTTATGTCTGACTGTACAACACCGGCCACATGTATGGGCAGATCCATATAAACATTTTAACTCATCCAGGTATCAAATTAAAATATTCTGAGCTGACTGCAATGAAGAAGAAAACTCTCCTGAAGGCTCAGTTAATTGGCTGAGACTAAGAATCTACGCAAAGCAATGCTGTATCTCTGTATCTTGCAATGAACTAAGGAGCATGACTCAAAATTTATATTTTCTCTATGTCTTAGAAACCCATGGCTTGTGGCTTCATAAATATTTTTTGTGAATGTGTTCCAGAATAGGTCCAAAGCAAATGGCCCCACCAGGGCTGCACTTCAGGGCAATGACACCAAAGGCCGGGCGGTGGAAAGCCAAAAGCTGAGGCTACATATACATTTCTAGGCATTAATTAAAAAATCAAATCAAATCACGGCCACCCCACCCCCTCCAGACACGTGCCAGGGACAACAAAGCATGGCAGATCTACCTCAGGATGCTGGGAGAGAGGGGAAAAAGAATCAGGTCAAAGCACACAATATACAAATCCTTGGGATGCCGTAGGGCACAGCACGCAACGACCTCAGACTGTTTTGAAAATCGATTACAGAAGGCCTTCAGCTGAATGGAGTCAATGACCCTCTCCCTGCACGGCAACAGAAAACAGCCACATCTTTGCTGAGCTCATAGGGACGAGGGTTCCCAGCCCAAGATCCTCATGGTGGCAAGGAAAAGGGGACAATGATGGAAACAGCCTCTCCCAGCTACCCTCCTTTAGACCAGGAGAGGATAACATGGGCTTTCTCTTCATAAAGATTTGATTTCCAGGAGATCAAAATAGATGAACCCCAGTTTTCCTCCTCCCCTTCAGAAAAACATCACCAGCTGTGCTGGGGGTCAGGATGTAATAGACAAAGAACGTGTGTAATTCAGGAACTACAACTGCCTAATGAAATACATGTCAAAAGAGACAGCTGGCCTGGAGGCTTGGGCTGCCCTGTGCCTTTGTCTTAAGGTTTTCTGTGGCTGCAAGTACAGGGGAATTGGGACTGGTGAAGTGGGGTGAGTTTTAGCTGGTATGTCCAATTGCCATTGTCTCCTTTTTAGCACTTACAGGATTTGTAAGCCCTGCCCAGCTGCTCTGCTCAGACACTGAAAGCCTTGAGCAACACAGGAGGAGTGATGAGGTTTGGTCCCGGGAGCAAAACATTCAGACACAGGAGAGAACCACTGGGGAGAACAGAATGGTGATTTGGGTAGCAAAGTGGCAACTCCAAGACTCTTGATGCTCCCAACAGACATCGAAAAATGAGTTTGATTGTGTTACTGGTGGGTAGAGACTCTGCTTTTGATAATTATTTCCATCATCCTCATGATGATGAGAACTGGTAAAGTTTTTGGTTCAGTGACATGCATTGAGTCTGCTCTCTCCTTCAGTGCTGCACCTTGAATCCTGGGGTCAGTTTTGGGCCCCTCATGACAAGAAGGACATTGAGGGGCTGGAGTTTGTCCAGGGAAGGGCAACAGAGCTGGGGAAGGGTCTGGAGGACAAGTCTGCTGAGGAGCAGCTGAGGGAGCTGGAGGGACTGAAATTGGGCAAGAGGAGGCTCAGGGGGGACTTTCTGGCTCTCTACAACTTCCTGACAGGAGGGTGCAGCCAAGTGGGGCTCAGGCTCTGCCCCCAGGGAACAAGGGACAGGGCAAGAGGAAATGGCCTCAAGTTGTGCCAGGAATAGTTTAGATTGGGTATTAAGGAAAAATTTCACTGGAAGGGTTGTCAAGCACTGGCACTGGCTGCCCAGGGAAGAGGTGGAGTCACCAACACCAGGGGCGTTCAAAAGATGTGTAAATGTGGCACTTGGGGACATGGGTTAGTGGTGGCCTTGGCAGTGCTGGGTTAACAGTTGGACTTGATGATCTCAGAGGTCTTTTCCAGCACAAACAATCCTATGATCCAATGAATTGGGAACCAGGTTGGAGAGCATTACATCCACAAAACTTGTAAACCGGAGCACAGGGATTACATTACTTAAAAACAGACACTCTTCAAACACTGAGAACATGATACAGCAGCACCAGTTCACCAGACTAAGCCCATTTTCCAGGAAATGGTGCAAAAAACTTTTGAAGTCATGCACCACTGAAATTTAAAAAAAAAATCAAAAAGGGTCAGAAGTAGCTCCATTAATTTTCTTTGCCTCAGCTAATGCAGACTGTGCAACTGTGTCTTCTGTTGTTTCTCTTTCTTCTCTAAAACCCCCATAGCAGCAGCAGCAGAGGAAATGAATTGTGAGTTCTGTGCCACAAAAACATATGAAGGGGCTTACTCCTGAGCACGCAAGGAGCTGCCTGGCTTCAGCTGGGAATGGATGTTCAGCACATGCTGCCGGGCTCTGCCAACGCAGGATCCACCCAGTGGGAACGGACACGAAATCTACACTCAGACTACTTGTCTCTCTGCTGAGACAAGGTGTTCACACCATGGCGTGAGTTACCTGATTGTAGAAAGAGTTCGGCTTTTTAGCAGTGCCTCACACCCTTCTAGAGGGTTCAGCCTGGAGTAAAGTAGACTCAGGGGGGACCTTACCACTCGCCACAACTGTCTGAGGAGGGTGCAGCCAGGTGGGGTTGTGTAGAATGAAACACACTATTCCTAGTGTGAGAAAACCTAAAAAATGCAGAGAAGATGCAAGAGGGAACACAATTCCCAACACTGAGAGGATTTTCCAACTTTTGCAGAATAGTTGGGCAGCTTCAGGCTAAAAAGAGATGGGCAAGGGAGAAAAATCAAAAGGACCAGGTGCATGGGAGAGGTGGCAGAAGGAATGTGCTTCACTGCACACAGAGCGAGAGGCAGCCACAGGGCAAGACCCAACCGATCCTTGGGTACAGGGAATATAAAAATCAGGCTAAAGGCTACAGTCTATCTGGAAACCAGGTGATAAGGTGAGTACAGCCCCTTATTAAATGCTAATACGAAAGCTCTGTATCAGCTATTAGACAACAAAAGCTGGGCTGTGGCCTGGGGCAGGTTTATTCTGGCACTGAACTCATGCCCATGCTGAGGTTTTTGGATGCAGGCAAACTGAGACCCTCAGCTTAACTTCTGAAACAGGGCGAGGCTCAGCCCATCAGGCTGGCACCTATCAGTGTTTCCTAACAGAACAATAAAGTTTTCATACTGAAATTCCTGTGAGCTTTAAGAGTGTAAAAGCACCAATATATTTCTGTAATTAAATACTTACATTATTTTAATTCATGCTGCACATTTAATTGATATTATTTTCACCAAAAGCTTTCTAAACCAGCCTTCTGCTTTGTTGTTTTTTTTTTTTTTCTCGCTGAAACTGATTCTTGACATCCCACCAGCCTCCAGTTCTCTCCTGGGAGTTTACAACAATCAGCTGCAGGGGTGACTTCACTTTCCTATTCCAATTGTATATATATAGTCTTCTAAGACAGCTGTAGGTGAGAATTAAAATCCCCCAAATAAACAAAACATCGCAACAACAGCAAATACAAAGATCCAACACCACTCTGAAGTGCACACTTCAGGATACTTACAACATGAAGTAAAACATTCTCAGGATTAAGACTGATTTAAGTTGATTGTGTCACTTCGTGTTTTTCAGGTAACAGACTCCGACTGTAACCTTGAGATGGGTGAGCACCAGAAGAATAAATTACTCTTCTAAAAGAATATTTCAAAAGGCTTCTGGCATTTTGGAAAGGGCAATTTGGATAAGCAGGAAGTGCAGGAAAAAAAAAAGTACAGCTCAAAAGACTTGGAGGACAGGCTTGTCCAAATACCTTATTCCTCATGTCTGGATCTTTGCCTGTAGAGTCCACAGGCTATTTAAAAAACAGATCAGAAAATGTTTTTTGTTCATTAAAAGCCTTTAAAAAAACGTTTTATTGCATGCTTGTAACATACCCCGAATTATTTTGTTACCTTCTTATAGTGCATGGGACAGGATTCAAATATCAGAGGAAGCTGAGCGCTCTCACCGAGTTACACTTGGTGCTCATGAGCCAGCACAAACTCTGATGTTCTGTTCAGAGAAAGGGGGAAGAGCCAGGATGAAGCTTCAGCAAGAAGATGCTTCCTAAAGAGAATTGGCAGGACACTGGACAGTGTTATATACAATTCTACTGCTAAGGAGCAGAGGTAAAGACAAGAAAACACAGAGCTAATTGTATTTTCTTCGTATCTGCACTACTGTACAAATAAGCTCTGTTTCAAGGGTCTGTTCAGCAAACCCTTAATTCCAGACAAATCTAAACTGTAGGTCACAAAGTTTTCAGTCCTGTTTAATAGGATTAAAAACTTCTAGCAAGCATTTTCTTCAAGTAGAGAATGCATCCCAGAAAAAGCTGCTAATTGGGAAAAGAGAATAAATCTCTCCCACAGCTGTGGCTAAGTAGGGCCTTTGAAAGGCTGCAGATAATTTTAAGCTCTCCCACGTTCAGTAAAAACACTGGAAAGTTTGCACTAAAATTGGTACATACAAATTAACTTCATCAAAGTAGGAATTTTTATTATATTGATGAACTTCCAGCCCTGCAAGATCACAAATGACAAGTACCATGTTCATCCAAGTCCCAGAGCCTCTCCTGTGTATGTGTATTTGCAGGGATAAGTGTCTTAGTTATTTCTATCACAGACTCATGAAAACTGGAAAAGACCTCTGAAATCATCGAGTCAAACCTTCAGTAGATGTAAATTCTTCTTTCCATTCTTTGCCAAATTCACCTCTGTTCCTTCAGGACTTCATATTAGAATAATCTCCTATATTCTTAAAAAATGCTGAAAACCAAAATTGAAATTAGTTAAGTGATTTAACCAGGCTTCAGAGTTCTCCCTCTTTTAAATCAGCTCACATAAATGCAGCCTCATGAAATTCAGCTGCAATGAACATCTGCAGCTGGCTTAATATTTCTATCTAAACAGCTCAGATGGCATTCAGATTTATTATTATATGTCAGGATTAAAAAAACCAACCATTTAAATGAACCAACAATGCTATTCTAAAGTATATTATTCTTTGGCTTTGAGGGAAATACACCAAAATGCAAATTTTCCATTAGAAGGGATAGAACAGTCTGAGCTGGAAAACAAAGGGTTATACTTTGGTTCCCATGTCTGCTCCACTAATGTGAACCAAGGCTAATAGTCAATTTTATCATAGCAATTCAATTTTTTTAATCCACAGAAAATGTTCTTTTATTTTGCTAGACAATTCAGTGGTTCTGAGTTTTAATCCTTATAGGGATGGGGCTGAATCTTTAAGACCTTTAAAAAGACAAGCTTGCTCCAGGTCTCAGGTGACAGCAGAATTCCCTCCTGCCCCCTCCCCAGGTTTAATTTATTTAGTCCATGTCAGAATCCTTCCAGCTCTGTCTATAAAGATTTCCATGGATGATAAATATGAGCTGGTTACATACAGGCTCATTTTCACTTCAAATCATAAAGGCTAAAACCGTATTTTATTTTAGATTTTAGCATCCTTAAATTCTTAGAAATAACAATAAAAAGGTCTAGCTTTTATTTTACAGTACTGAATCTGAATCAGGGCAAAACATACAAGTGCATTTTGCTCCTGTGTGATGTGGTATTCCAGAAGTTGGGCATCCTAATCCATCCCTCGTCCTCTTGAAAGCCCCAGACCAGGAGGCCTCTGGGGAATGCTGGGGCTGGAGCCAAGCACATGCAGCTTTATCTTGGAATTTCAACATGAAAGGGAAAAAACAGCAAAAAGGGGGGAGTTTTGTAATTGTAACTAAAAGTGATCACGGTAAACCTTCAGTATTTCATTTTAATCTAACTCCCTTGAGCCAGAAAACTGAAGGAGGCCTGGAAAGTTTGTAAATCAGGGACAATAAAAGAGATGCGAGGACGGTTTGTGTAGCATTGCACTCAAATACACACACACGATGTAATTGCCTGTTTTATTTAGTGGAATCACTTCTGTAGATTAGAAATATTTCCAATTCCCGTTTACTCCAATGCAAGCCTCCACCATCAACAGGCATAACGCAGTTTGTTCAACTGATTCCAAACCAAAAAAAAAAAAAAAAAAAAAAAAAAAAAAAAAAAAAAAAAAGGAAAAAAAAAAAAAAAAAAAATCTAAAGTAAGTCCTTGGGGACTTNTCTCAAAAGTTAAGTTAGAAACTAAGTTCACACATTTTCTTTGGGACCAGGAATCTGTACATAGTACAAAATATACATTTATTGAACTTTCTGTAAACACACAGTTTGAATTGTGTAAAACTGTAAATAGTGGGTGAACTACGTGGAGAATAATTTATTATATATTGTTATACATTCTACTTAAGGAAAATAGTTATGCTCTTGTATATTACTCTGTTAAATTTATAAATTCCATAATGAAGCTGTGTAATCTGCAAACATGCTTTTCAAGCTTAGATCTCTCCATTCGTAACACACATTTATACACGTCATCAATGAAAAAAGTTACACTTTCCACAAAATAGATATAAAGAGGTCATGAATTTTCTAAAAAGACAGGCACAGCATGTCACTACAAACAAGACTCTTATGATACGGTGTGGAGTCAATTCTGTGAGAAGACAGGTGAAAACTCTCTAATTCAGCATGTTTGTATGTGGTCTTAGTAACAAGACAGATGCTAAACCCCAAAATCTCTGCTTATAAAGATTTATAAAATAGCCGGTCCTGGAAGTCAAACCTCACACTTTGCAGATATCCAGCACTCCCTGGCTGGGAGAACCTCGGCTTTTGTTTCATATCAACTCTTGGTCACGAGTAATTGAGTTTTCCGACCAGTGAAATACCCGGTACCATTTGCCAAGAACATTTGCATAATGCTGCACTAACTCCAAAAACTGGAGTCCTGGCACCAAAGAGTTAGATCCAGGTAATAAATGCAATTTAACTCTTGGTGCCCAAGGTCATCAGCAAGAACAGGCTGAGAAACCCCAACTCCCACGGGCTGCAGGGCATTAACCCATGGAATGTGAGGGAACAGCATCCCAGCACTGGGGACTCTGGTGTGCAATGCCCAGTTTCCAATTTAAGAGGCTGGAAATTCCAAATTGCAGCAGACTTCTTAGTCTGGCACCACTCAGCAAGAATAAAAAGTTCCCCTATAAACACCATCAAAGATCCTTTCATAGGATGGTTCATAGAACAGTCTGGGTTGGAAGGGCCTTAAAGACCATCTCGTTCCAACCTTTCAGGAGTCCATCACTGGACATGGATATAATTCTATGTAAATTCAGCACATTTATTCCTGTATTTTCAGGGTCTCATTGTTTTTCCATCCTGGATTTCATTTATTTACAGCTAAAAGCACTGCATCAAAGAACAAACCTCTTAAACTGTGCTTTTCTGAGGTTTTAAAAAAGCAAAAAAATTCTTAGACATTTAAAGAACTAAGAAATTATCTCAGATTAATCCAACATTTTGCTTTAACATTACCACCTTCTTCCCTTTGGCTTTGAAAAGCTTTTCAAAACCTAAACTGAATAAAGATTACATCTGTTTTTCATTCCAAGAGAAGTGGGACAGTTAAGGCTCCAACACATGTGCAAAACTTGTATGTTGTGAGCAAAAGCTCCATCAACATCAGCAGGACGTAAAGTTTATGCCTGACTTTCCCAAGCCTATATTACTCTCATTTTCACCTGTAGTGTGAACAAAAATATTCTGCTCCAATCTGAAATCCCACCAGTGAAAATGAAATCAGCTACCCAGTATTTGCACTGCTCAGACTGACTGGAATTCAGTAACACAGCTGAAATGAATCTCTGGACCTTACTCTACAGGCATTGATAGAAGTATTTAACGTTTTATGACCTTCCAGTCTGTTTTCTAATTTTTCTTACAGATATTTCTCAAAGTAGATAACAGTGGCAGCTCCTTCAGCTCCTCCTCACAATACACATGGAGTCCTGTCCACCTGTAAAAACCCCACGGTCCCACCAAGCTCTTCAGAGCCAACACTTCAAGGAAGCAAAAAGGAATTTCAGCTTTGCCTCAACGTTACGGAGCAAGCTGAGAAGTACAGATGTGGTGCTCCTAAAGGAAAATGGTACTGCCTGACACAGCACCCAGCCTTCAGAAAAATGGCTGGCTAGACAGTAGTAAGGACCATTGGTTTTATTCTTCCCATTTTAGGGGAAAAAAAAGGAAAAAAGAAGAAAGCAGGTGCCTTGTGATATTTTAAAAAACATTTGGGCAGGAATCAGTACAGGTGTAAAAATCCAGCTATGCATAAACCACTCTAGAAATATGACCTGTCTTCCCACTTCTATTGAAGTGTCGACACTTTCAGATTTTCTTAATTCTATAAAAGGCATTTTTAAAGTTAAGCCCACTTTCCCAACTTTAGTGGCGCAAAAGTTAGAGGGTTTTGTGGTTGTTGCATTTAAAGGAAGACTCTCCCAAAATGCTTTCCTAAGACATCATTATCACTCCTGTTCCCTTAGCCTGGGAAAAAAGACTTTAGAAGAATGCAAGAGATGGGAAGAAAGATCTGTTTTACTGCTACTCAAAAGGAACATCAAAGAAAAACACAGATAAAATGAGGAACATGCACAAAGCCTAACTACAGGTCAACAACTCTGACACAATCAGGAGATTAAAGCTCCAGACATTTTTTTCACATATTAAGTAAATAGTAGAAATATCTGTCATTTTTCTGGAAACAAATTGTCAGTGGGAGACAATGTAAACTCAACTTTTAACATGTCCATTTTTCCTACTTGAATGCATTTAGTGGTCCAGGATACTAAAGAGAAGGTTCAAGTTTTCCTGCAGCTTCCTGACCTGTGAACATGTGCCACAGCCCAGGTGGCTCCTACCTCATTTACAAAGCAACATTATTAGGCAAAATAAGGCCACAGAGTGCTTCAGATGTGCACACCTGGGTCTGCAGAGACCTGCAGACTGTGCAAGCACTCCACAGAAAAAAGCTCACAAAAGACTGGATTCTCTGATCACTATTTCAGACAGATAAGTCAGAATTATTCAGTCACAGAGTTGTACTTCTAAATTCTGCTCCTTTTTTACAGCTTATAGCAGGAATCACATTCATTTTATGTGCTACAGCATCCTGGAAATTCACATCTGGAGCCTCTTTTCATCACTTAAAGAATAAAAAAAGCTCTCCAGGCAGATGGAGAGTTTACACCCTGAACTACTTTATAAAGGCTCAGGTATGATCACCTCAGACACAGGTAGTGGTAGGAACAAGGAGCCCCACTCGTTATCTAGGAGACATTATTTTCACATCTGGTGAAGCTTGGCACAGAGTAACAATTCATTTTCTACACAAGAACATCAGCTACAGCCCTGTAGCTCTAGAGTTTTGCTGTTTCTGAACCGATGCAAGGTACATCAGGTTTGTATCAAATACTGCATTTGCCAAAGGATGAGGAAAAGGGCATTGCTTTCCTAAAGGTTAGCCCCTTTCAGACATGGCCAAGTTTAAATATCAAGGAACTGAAATACACCAAGTCATTTGTGCATAAAAGCAGTTCAAGAAGGTGCAGGCAGAGATGAAGGTGAGTACCTTGGCATGATGAAATCCTGATGTACACTGAACTAAGGTAAACTGTAACAACCATATCATTAACCTAATTGTGGCAGCCATGCTGTCGCTCCCACAGGACAGAGCTACAAACCTCTAGAGAATGCAACACAGGAAATTTGTCAGCACGGAACACATACAAGACATTAAGACCAGAGTTTGATGATTCCAGTTTAAAGAAAAAGAACATTTACCAAAGCAAAATGTTTGTCTTAAGTACAGAGTGGGGAAAGGAGCTGCAAAGGCCTCGATACTCCCTACACAGGCCATCATTTATCTGGGTGTGGTTTCCCAAACTGCAGCAGGAGGGGTGGGGCCACCATTCCTTTGCTCTCCGTCCTGTCTCCCCACTCTCCATCTTTCCCTAGCACCAGCACCCCACAGCTGGATTATCAGCTCACTCAGATGAAGAGGACAGATTTTTTCTTTCTCCTAGCTGCACATCCACGAAAGGACAAGCACTGGCACAAAAAAAAAAGGCAGTACGGGCAAACTTGGAGGAATGGTTTAGGCTTAGCATAAGTTGATCATGAAACCATATCCTTAGTTCATAAACTACTAAGAATGGAATGCAATAGGAAGTCTACCCTATCCCAGTGTATAAAATTAAAGTGGGATTCTTATCAGGGAATCAACTGAAGTGAAAACTGACCCCTAATTTTGTTAAATCACCTTAAGCTTCGAACTCCTGAACTGAGCAAAATGGCTCAGACATTAACCTATATAGTGACAGCACCGGCTTTGCAATAAATAATGTAACAGACACTGAAGTCAGTTCACTACAAGTAAATGCTGAAAAGATTCGCTTTGGCACCTGTGTGAACTCTCAAGGTAAGTGCTACTGTGACTCATTGCTGCTCAGCATTCACCAGGCACCTCGCTGACACAACCTACGACTGCGGCAGCTCAGAGCAGCTCAGTGACAAGCAGATGAAATTCCTCTCTCCAATTCTGACTCCAGCTCAAAGTGTAAATGAATGATGGCCAGGCCTCAAGGTCGTGGTGCTGCTGCTCCTGGGCCAGGTGAGAGCAAGCCCAGCTGAAAGGCTCTGACTGTTTCTAACCAGCGCGAGTACCAAGGACTCTATGGATACACAGGATTTACAAAGCCTTGCAAACCTAGGATCCTACTTAATGTCACCGCATTTAGTTCATCCAACATTGGTTTAAAGCACATTTTAGAAGCCTCTGTCTTGAACATATTTCAATGCTGAATTAGCGAGAAGTATTTGCAACAGTTGTCTATAAAGCAGTTACAGGTATTCTCCCAGAACGATCAGCGAAACATTTAATCTGACTATAACAAAACTCACAGAAACTGTAGCCAGTGAAGCTGTCAAATGTAGAAGGAAAACAAAGTTGCATGGCATACGAAGCAAAGTAGCTTTACAAATGTCATTTCCTTTTAAAAACAAGCAAATCGGGACCATCCTATTTGAACATGTATTTAAAAATACATCTTTTAACATCACACAATTTTCATTTTTGTCACATAGGAATCTTTTTCCAAGAGGGAAATAAATAGCACACAATACTTCAAAATAAAAATTGCTGCCTTGCCCCTGAGGTGCTAATGTTTTTAGCATTTTAAAAAAAAAGTTTCTGGTGCAAGAAGGAGATGCACAAAGGTGCAAAAGTGCCTTTTTCTTTTCAGAGCAGTGAAAAAAGTACAGCTTGCCTCTTTTCTAGGATGCTTTATACACTTAACTCGTTTATTCTGTAATCAAAATCTGTATCTAAAATGGCAGTGTTTATGCATACATCATAATTCAGTGCTCTGAGCTCATCGAAACGCTGAACGTAGGCGGGAGAGAGAAAGGCCTGAAACGGGCTTTCTGCCACTACCCTCAAACCTACTCACATCGCCTGTAGCAACAGCAGAATTATTTTCTTTCTAACCTTCAGGAGACCTTGTCAGCAGAGGCTTCAAAAATCTCCTTTGTCACTGAGACAGTTTAAGTGATTATGGTTTGAAGTATGGCTTTTCACACCACAGTTTTGCTTCCGATTTTTAAAGTTTAAAACTCAAAGGTTCCACAGTCCAGTTCAAAGTTTTGCAGTTTCCAAAATTAAACTTTAGTCTCTATGAAAAAAAAAAAAGGACAGAACTTTATCTGCCCAGTCCTAAATTAAGTTAAGCTTTTCGCACTAATACGCCATGTATTAAATATGCTCGTTAATTAGGTGCCTGTGAAGCTATAACTTAACATCATTATAGTTTTGCACTCTACAACAAAATTAGACATTTTAAGCATTTATTCATAGGTAGGTAAGGAACTGGTTCTTTAAGCAAAAATTTCTATAAATTTATAAATACAAATAGTGCTTATGTTTTTCTTCATTCATGCTTGAACAGATTACAAACTGAATACAATGAAGTTACGTTTAAGCACCCCACATAGACAAGAGGGATAAAAGAAAAGTTTGCTGGTATATACTATACTTAGTTCCAAGACACTATAAGTTACTTTTTCACTGTTCAGTGTTCCCTAACTCTGCATTAGTTTTAAGGCTATATATACAAATATGTATATGTCAAAGTCAGGGAAAGACAAATATAGCAAAATGCATTGTACTACATTTTCCTATCAAAAAGTAATTATACACCAAGTTCTGATTCTGTTTAACTGCAGTAAATGTTACAATCTACTTGTTTTACTGATTTTCCTTTTGGGGAATCTGCCTACTAAATGAGTAAACTACATATTAAATACAATATTCTCAACCAAAAAGACAATACAAGGTGCACAAAACAGCAGTTTTGCAAACACGACTGACTTGAAAACTTAATTTTCGTATGCTCAATGGGAGAAAGCTAAGCTTAAATCAAATTAGTTTATTATCTTATAAAATTTTAAATTAGAATTTTAAACAACGAACAGTTAAATATTGTCAACATGCTATACCTCAAATCACAAGTACTGTTTAACCACTAGTCTCTCATTCTAAGTGAGTGGGTCAATTAAAAACACACACCATAAAATGTTAAAGATTGTCAGGCTTTGACAAATGTATTTTTATCAAACAGTAGGCAAATTCAAACCAATGCACATCTTCAGGAGGGAGGGGAAAAATAAAACCACCAAAAAGCCTGAAAAAACCCACACTTGTAAAAAATAGGGTAACGGATTAATCCCACATCATCCTCTAGCATATGGCTATGTCTTGGGCAATAATCAAAATCCTTCCCATTTTAAAAATGGGCTAGCAATTAATAAAAATATTCTTCCACAAGTAAAATATCATTTACAATGGCACTGACATTTTAAAAGGCAGGAAAAAAGGAATTACACATTTATGGGTAAATGTCTTGTTTGTTAAATCAAACTTTATTGATAAAATGGAATTCAGAGTATTTTTCTTGGAACAGCAGCAGACCCAGCCAATCAGGATTGTAAAAATGCTGCAGACTCCTACTTTATGTAGAAAGTTGCCTTCGTGCTCAGTGATTAGTAGTTTCAGGTAAGGGTTAATGAAAAAAGAGGTGCAAGGAACCAAGGCATTCTAATCCCAAGACTGGTACATGTATGAACAGGATACTATTAATAGGGCATGATTTAACTCCCACTGAACTCAAAATCACAAATCCCTTCAACTCAACGTGAGAGCAGGAGTGCATCCAAGAAAATGATATAGGTTTGTTGAAGAATGTGCACTACTCCTAAGTTACTTTTCCACTGCCAAGCAAAATTCACACACTGTGATTTCTGGTAAGTTGCCCACGAGTTCAGCTTTCATATAAACCAAAAAGTTATCTTTAACAGTTTTGTGCACCTCTTGAGCACCTAGCTGGCTAGGCTGCTGCTCCTTGCAATCCAAAACCACAACATGATTTTAAAAGGGATATATATTGTTGCATCACACAAGCCAAAACATTTCTTCTAACCTTTATAGTGATTTAAAGCGGTTCATAATTAAATATGAGCATTTTGTACAAAGACAATTGCACTTTACAAAAACAAAATCATACAACATAAATTGCTGGAGTCTGATTTACAACATGAATTTATGGTTTGAAATCACGTTTACAGAAGTCTGTTTTACAAAAAAGATCAGTTCCTGGGCTAGATGTCGTACTGCTGTAGTCACTCTCACCAACACATCATATTCCCTTCTTTAATTAAGGTTGAGGATGGATGTTAAGAAGGGTCACTGAGGTTGGGCTGCACTTTCATTTGCAGGATGAAACGTGAACTCCACAGCTAGATGAGCAGTTTTACCACATATCATCAGTTGAGGCAGAATCCTTAAAGAAAAAAGAAGGAACCCTTTAAAGTCTGGAGTGCCCATCCTTGCAGCAGTTTCTGGATAATCCAGACTGAAAAAGGTAAAGACTTAAATCATTTCAGAAGTCTGTTTTCTTTCCCCTTTCAGAAACAGCTTTTAAGAAGTATCTAAACACCACATATTCTTAAATAATGAAACATTAGAACCAAGAAATTTCAAAACATGACCAAGTCTTTTATCAGTCCCGAAAACAGTATCCTAGAAATGTTACTCAAAAGCATTTCCAGAGGCTTTTTAGCCATTTCCTGAGCAGTTAGACGTAATACAAAATGGATACGCTCAGCTCATAGGTGCGAGAAAAGAGCAGGATGTGCCTCATGCCATGTGTTATCACCATTATCATCTTTTGTGTTCTCAGCCCTCCCTCGCTGCATGGGAAGATACAGACATCATCTGACACCCTGATATAACTCAGAGCTATTTTAACACTTTTAATTTAAGGTTACAAAAGTGTAGTTTAGGCAACTGAAGGAAATGGTAGTTTTGGATGGTAATAAAACCACAAGAGGAAGAAAATAAATGTATATAATAAAAAAATGTATTGAGAGACATGCCATGCTCCAAATCATAATTGTATGGACACACTACTTGGCATTACAATCTATCCAATATCTGAGCGTCCCTAAAATTTGGTTCATTTAGGCCCACAGGGAACAGTGGATTTTGTGTAACTACCACGAGCCTGAAAAATGTTTAACTAATTCCTGGTTTAACCAGTATTTAATTTTACCACGTGTTTTTTAATCCATTTGCCTTCGCGTCGAGCCAGTTTCCTTCTCCCTTGCTTGGACTGCTCTGTATTCAGTTTTCCCTACGAGCCCCATCAGGTGGGCACACAGGTTAGCCACGAGCAAGTGGGGCCACAGCTCTGCAGCAACAGCTGAATCAGCAGCACAGGAACCAGAGCAAACTGCTCCTGTGCAGCCTCCTTTGGTTGTTTCAGCATTACTGCTCCCTTTCCCATAGCAGTTAAGGGCCACAATGGGCTTTTACAACAGCACATCCTGGTGCTTCCACAGCTACACCTCCCCATCATTACTGAGACTGCAGGAGGCAGAAATATTACTTCTCTTCAAAAGCACTGTGTTAGTGACTCCTTCGAGAGGAAAGAGGCTAATTAAGTCTCTAGCAATGCCATGCATGATAATTTCTTAGCACTGAAGTTCTGCACCCTTCATTCAAACTTGCACACAGAATCCGTAACAAGCCAGAGAGAACAGTTGGCACGGAGGTGTCGTAAAAAAAACGCAAACTGAAATTGCCCTTTGCAAAAGTACCACCTCCAGCTTTTCCTCCAAGACCAGAAGTAGCAAAGCAGAGCAACTATATGAAAGAGCAAAATGGTTGTTTTGAGAATGAAGAATAAAAGCAGCATGAGTAAAAATGCAGGAGCTGCTTGCCAACTATTCCATATGCAAATTTCTGTATCCCAGTTGCCAACATGATCACAAAGTTTGTGTACTGTACATTTGTAGAACAGCAACATACTACAGAATGTATTTTGAAGGTAAAGAATCCTCTTTCAGACACTATTTAGGAATTATTATGCTAAAAATTGAATGAGGACTGCCAAATAAACTAGTGCACAGTTGTAAAGCCAACGCACAATCTTTATGTCTGGCTGCATTTCACTTATGTCACATCCAAGCATGTAAGTAATTTCTGCTGGTAGTTATTTGATCAGTTTTCACTGCTTTATGACATACAGCACTTTTGGTGACAGAATGTTGTTTCTGGTGATCAAACTGCAACAGGAATCATGCTCATGTTCACTGTTTGGTTGTTTATCCCCCCATACTGACAGTGGATTTATGTCACTCTCATCACTGACATGTAAGAACCCGAAGTGCTTGCTGGAAGATGCTTTGTGCTTAAGAGTAAAAGTGTTTACATAGTCCATTTTAATCCATTTGGTAAACTAATATATTCTTAACACATCTGTTTAACCTTTAGAGACAGCATTTTTCATCTTGATATTTGGGGAAAAATGTCTCCTATAAAGAAGAGGAAAAAAACCCCCATGACTCTTTCCACCATTAGGCAGCACTTGGAAACCCAAGCAGGATTGACATAATGAAATTCCAGAGGATAAATGAATCAAGCCTACTGGAGTTTTGAGATTACAATCTGCAGAAAGCGGCAGAAAACAATTAAAAAACACAGTCCAAAGAGCACAACAGTGTTATTCCCTTCTTGGTGGAAGGGGTTATTAACAGGAATTAACAATATCTTTCTTTACAAAACAGCTAAATTAATTGGGGTGGGGGGAAAGATAATGTAACAGAAAGGATACTTACAGCATCATCGTTCCTGTAAGGGTTCAGTCTGTTATACACGGCTTCAATCACACTCCGTCTAGAGCAAAAAAGAAAAAAACCCACAAGATTTTAAGGCTGTGTCCTCCTTTTATTCCCCAAGTCAAATTCCTAATTTTAATTTCAAATGCAAACTTTAGAAGATTCCAAATTCACAGAACCATGTTTACTGCAAGTTAGCACTAAGTGTCCTTAAACATTCCATGTCCTTTAAAACCTTTAGGCTCAAGACAAACAAGGCTGAATATCTCGGAGTTCAGCTGGAGAGAAGCACAACCTGACAGTCAGGAGAGCCTGAGATGCTGCAGCTCCTGACTTTGAAAAAGGGCAGCAGAAAACTCGGCAGACTTTGAATGTCCTGGTCATTTGTGTGCCCAAAAAACACTGCAGTAGTGCCTCATGTATTATGGCACTTCCGTAGGGGAGCAGTGTTATTTTCTGGACACCAAAATTACATTCTGAAGCACATTTTTGTACCTGCTACACCCTGAAATGTACTTTCCACATGCAAACACGAAAAAATTAGTTCTAGAACAGTACTTTTCTACGATGACACACCCAATACCTCCTACAATTTTTCTCAAAAAAAAATTAAAATGCAAATTGCAGTTTTGTGTATTGTACCTTCAGATTGAGAAAATTCTGTCTGGTAAAAAAAAAAATCAAAAAATTAATTCAAGCATCTTGATCGTTATCTCCCTTTCAAAAAAACATGCTTAGCACATTTAAGATAGCTTGAAATTTACTTTCATTTCTGGGATTCTTGACTTTTCTAATATGAATAGAAAACTGATAAGAAATAGATGGATAAAATATTAATATAAAATCTGCAATCAACATGCAAACGAGCACCATGATTTTATTTATTTTAACATAGGGTGAGAAACTGAGTCAAAGAAACCTTGAAAACCGATTGAAAAAAACCCCAATGTGAGGCTGAAGGAAGAAGCTGCCTTTGCCTTTCCCAGGACATAAGGAAACAGCTTTGGAGGGAGAGCAAGAAGGAAAGAGGGGAGTAAAAAACACAAATTACAGACTGGACTTTAAATGCAAATTTCTTCCAGATCCCCTTCTGCAGAACCAAGTATGATGAAGTAGTAGACTGTGACACAAAACAAACTTCAAAGAACAACTTTAAACTGCTGATGAATGCATGCAGAGCAATCACAAAGGAGTGCAAGAGAAGAAAAAAAGCAGATGACAAGCTTTGTAATCATCCTGCAACACTGAAAAGTCAGGAACTACCATGTATAAACATCATAGTGAATCTAGTGAATGATTATAGGGCATGAAAGAAGAGGCTGGATTTAAAGCAATAAAAACAAGCAATTACACACAAAGTACATTGCATATATGGATTGGAAAGTTTCCCACATCTTTCAAGAAATAGGTATTTTTGATTCTAAATACAAGCAGGTTTCTTGGAAAGCATTATTTTCCTTCCGAATTGGCAACAGTGTTTTAAGTTACAATAACATCCAATTGAACCAGTATTTTTGAATTCAAACTAGCATCACTAAAACACAAAATCCCACAGAAGTCAATCACTGCAGCATTTCTTCACAACCTGAATGCTACTGCTAGCCAAAGCAGATTAAGAAAAATCAAGCTGTATGCTGGATTTCATGAGTAACTGATTCACTCAATACTTCAACACTACAGCAACCCATCCTAAATAAATGCTATTATACATAAAATTGCCATCTCTTCCTAGTCAAACAGTTCCTATAGGAACAATATTGTTCCACAGAAGCCATCTTTACAGTTATCACTTTATAATTTATTCAATTTATTAATTTATAATTCATTCATTTACATGCCTAAAGTCCTGATGCTTTGGTGTAACAATCCAAAAATCACGCTCTGAAAGGTTAAAAATACTCTGTATCATATGTGCCCAATCCATTTTAACATAGCACAGGCTCATGAAGAATCTTTTGAGCCAAAAAGCACTTGGTTTGGGGTGCAAACAAGCTAAGCACATTGCTTCCTTAAAGACTGAACATTTGAGAAGCCACAAAGCATCACCCCTGCACTCTTCAAGGACAAAGCCAGCCATATAAAGCCACAAATTTAACTTTCCACTTTTCTTTTTTGATAGACTTCTAGCTCGTTTTCAGATTTGTCACAAGCAGAGAGAAACAAAAGCAAATTTTTAAGCAATTACAACACGGCTACAGACAAGAAAAGAAAGCTGCCAAGCAAAACATCTTATGTATATCACTTCTTGTGGAAGTGTATAACATACCCAAGTAATTAACGTCAGTGTATTATTTTCACATGTTCAAATGTAACATCCTCCCCCAAAACCCCAGTTAATTACAAAAAACATTCAGGCCACCCTTAAAAACCCCTCATTCCTTCCCCAAAACTACAGTTTGCCATTTAATTTTCCCAGTGATTCATAGTTAACTCCATTCTTAGGCTTGTCCTTTTCATCCAGAACAACAGAGCAAGAAAAATTGGAGAACAGATCATCACCTTTTGCCCTGTGCCCTTCCTCCCCTCCCTGCCCCCCCAACTTTTAAGAGTGGCCTTGCAGTTAAGATCAGATTTAAATCAAACCCCACATGTACACTGATGTGAACTCACTTGCTCGCCAACTCCCCCCCCGGCGGGAGGTTTGGGATGCTCTCAGTTGCTAACGTACGCATCACGTGGACTAAGTCTGGCACTCCTTCACCCTGCTTCTTTATGATCTCTGGGAATCAGAAGTACTTTTTTTGTAAGTGCAGTCCAAATTTAACTTAAAAAGATTGAAACACTCAGTTTTATAAAAAGGCAGCTTAACATTAAAAAAAAATAAAAATAAAGTGACAAACCGTACTCAACATGGTAACTGTTAACTTTGGTTCCGTAAGGAAAAACCTGGAACAGATTTGACACAGATTTACTGCTATTAACATGCTCACTTAGTTTTAGAAATACACAGCTACCTAATAACAGTGGGAAAAAAAAATCTTTAATGACTTTCCTGCTTTACATTAGACAGAAGATGTAATATCTTCCCACAATATGCCCAAGGCACGGGGCAGATATTAACACATGCTTTACTGCTGCAACATAAGATAAAAATTATTGCCATCACAGAAAACATAGTATTTTCAAGAAATTAAAGGTTAGACATGTCAAAAGTAATTCCCATGGCCGTATGTGTATTAACCGATACTCGTTCCTCACTGCATTACAGCAACATGCAAATTTAAAAACTGCTACACATAAATTAAAAGCCAGGGACATCACATCTAATTGACAGTTTCATCCTCAACTCAGGAGATATTTAAATACAGGGCAGAAACTTAAAGCTGATCCACTCCAGCTTCTGGGTGAAGAGAATCTGTAGCAGCCACAGCCACATTTGTCAAGACATTCATTCTTTAACTTTATTGTTAGGCCTGGTTGGCTTGGTTTTTTTGGGGGGGAGGTTTGTTTGTTTGGGGAAGTTTTTTGTGTTTGCTTTTTTCACTTTTCTCCTCAAGTAAAAAGCACCAATTTTATTTGAATTCAAGACATTTCAGACCGTACCACCCCTGAAGAGTTGCTCTTTAAATAGGGATTTTATAAAGCTTAAAGAACAAGAACATTTTAAAAAATGCATTCATTTCTCTGTAAACGTAAGCTCCCAGAAATTGCAAAACACATGAATTATTAAGACCTGGTGCTGTTCATCTTCAGGTGAATACTGGAACATGCATACAATAATGTGTACATATGTGCACATCTATACATGCATGTATGTACATGCACTATTCTTCATGTAATAAAGCATTTACACAGTTTGAAAGTACTTGGAATTCATCAGTACCACTTTTGAAAAATACTCAAGCATTCAGATTTTGCCCTAAATTCCAGAAGAACATACCAAGTTTCCATTTTACAATTTGTGAGACAAGGCACATTGAAATCTTTTAAAACCAACAGGTATCCAGTCCTTTAGAGTTTAAAAAACCTCCAAAAAACCAAGAAAAACCTAAAAAGCAGCAATTGTGAATTATTTTTGTGTATGTAATGGTTTTTCAGGGCTGTGTGTGTTTACAAAAACCATTAGCTCTGTTTTGCAGTCAGGCTGTGTAAATTATTTGCAAGGTATAGTGGAAACACTGCCTAGTCCTCAACCAGCATCGAACTCTGCAGCACAAAGCTTTAAGCTGTTTACTTCAAAACCTAAATTCCAAATACATGACACCGCACACCAGAGAGACCTCAAAAACTTGCCATTTCCTCAAAATCTACAGCCAAAGTTCATTTTACCATCTAACATTTAGCAAATAAATAATCTATGAATCTTAAATCTGAATAAGAAGCCAAGATCTCAGATTTGGTTTGCCAAGTTCCTTTATTGTGCAATTTTGAACATCTAGTATATGCTACATTGTGCTAGTGCTAAAGTTCTGCTGTACAAAAATAAGGAATTTATAGTTGACCTATACTACACAGTTTCACAACCTATAACTGCAGTACATTTAACATACAGTCTCCACTAAATGAATACAGTTATGTTTTGATAAAACTATAGATACAGACTGAATGAACACTGAAGACACAACAAATGGAGTCAGTCTGCTAGCTGTGTTTAATTTATTGGAATTTTCTTGTTTCAATACACCTTCAACCCTCCCCCCAATCTTTAATTTACTTTTAAACCTTCTACACATTTTCATGGCATCAAGTACTGGAAAAATGTACTTACAACCCTAAAATAAAGGATTCAAAAATGGGAATTCCATACAAAGTTTAAGAAAAAGCCAGAACTTTGATTTTGTGAAAATTAGGGAAGGAACATATAACAGCTAACTTAAAATTATTTATCTCTACATAGGTATAAATATTGCAGGGATTATCTATTACGGAATGGTTTTATGTAGAAGAAAAAAAAAGAACAGAAAAATAAAAAAGCTTAGACAGGTTTCTTTTTAGAGTCAACACATCAATAACACATATTAGTGCAAATAATAGCAACACATTTTGGAATGACTGATTATTTCTACCATGAAGTTCACATGATACTTTAGGAGTAACATTGATTTATTGCAAGTAATGGCACAAGGATGCTTCTCCACACTTGCTGCTTCTTCCATTATTTGTTGCAGCTACGAATCTGGACCACAAACCCACTGGGAGAATCTTAAGTGATATAGTAAGTAGAAAAGTTTCTACATTTCTTAAAATCAGAATAATCTCTCCTTATTCAAGATGAACATCAGTATTAAATCCTGTTCAGTCTTAAAAATTTGCACTACTTCTTAAACAGTATAAAGATTTATTCTGGGCCGAGGGGATAAAAATACAACCAGAAAAAAAAATGCACATTAGTCAGCATTGACTCTCATTACTTGTTGGACTTCACTGAGTACTGAAATGCATAAAAATACATAATATGCATTTTGACCAAGTTTCCATTTTAATGAATTTTAAATTTAAATTGATATTACAGATTAGTAAAATCATTCTAAAAGTACTCTTTATAGCTTTTTTTAGTTCCTTCAGCCAAAAATCAGGTTTTTAAAGTTAAGCACTGCCACTCTTATACTATCCTAAGATAAGAGCAAGATTATTCACTGTAGTGTATAAAGTTTCAGATGCTGTAGCAGTCCTATCTTACTAGTCAATAAGGCATTATCCATTTACTTCAGAAACAATGCAATGGCACAGGAATTAAGTTAAATGTAGCAAAGTTATCAACTCCTGTTCTTGAAATTCTGCTTTAGGTCAGGCCTTTCAACTTTCCTCATGCATACGTCCTAAAAGGCCAAATTCTGCAAACAGCTGATAGAAATCACTGCTGGGCTGAGTAGTGTTTACTATATATTCATTAATTTAAATAATATTTTTGTGCAATAATAGACAAAAGATTAACTGTAAAAATTAGGCAAAGACCCTTGAGGGGAAGTACAATATATTTCCTCAAGTTATTCAGATACCATCCCATTAAATTACTATTAAAGTGCTTTATAACTACAAACAGAATCCTTCTGCCTCTATGCAATTATCACACTTCGCTCATTCCTGCAATTTCCTATTTGTATAAATGCAAAGTACCAGCAGCCAAATTCTTTGTATGTACCACAATCACATGCAGGTCCAGTGTTTAGGCTCTTCCTTTATAAAATGAAGCAACTGTACAAAAATGCCAGCTTTCCTCACCGTAATATTCCTGGGGTACAATGAGGCCAGCTGAAGATGCAGCCTCGGCTTCATCATATTTTCATATTCTAGGTCATGGGCTTGTCTGAACTCAGATAAAACATCTAAGATAAGAAGGCAGTACTTGCCCAGAAAAGGAGACTCACCACACTGTGAATCAATGTGTGAATGCACAGCACACTTGTTCTTCACCAAATCCGTGGGTGGGCACACACAGCAAGCTCCTCACACGCCTGGTGCAAACCTGCTCCCTGCTCTGCGAGGAGAGAGCCATCTGACACTCGCCTCCTGCGCTGTGACTGCTCGGGGATATTCCTGCTACGCTGTCAGGGAGATTCACACCAGCGCTGACTGTGCACCAACCTCTCCTCTTGGGCAAGTGTTGAGAATGAAACACAGAAATGTCTGCCTGGACATTTGTTCAGGGGCAAAACAGATGCAGTTTGCAAAGACCTTATGAACAAGGCCTTTGAAAAATGTGGTACTTTCTGAAAGAGCACCTAGACAGGTTATAAGAGCTTTAAAAATTGCACCTGACTTTGTCTGAGCCCACAATTCCCATGTAGGCAACTCCTCTGTGAAATTTCTGGAGCTGCACTGTGTTACCTTCATGCAAGTTAAGGAGGAAAAAAGTGCATAAAGTACTCCTCTAACTTACTAATCACTGCTACCATAGCTGTGGAGAACTCTGCCTATCGTGCCCTGTGTGCTATTAAGGATTCTTGGGAGTATACACACACACATAACTAGACTTGTAACATATAGAGGAGTCCACTTCAAAAATAGACTTAACCTATGCAAATAATGCATACAGCATGTCTTCTATTTCAGAAACAAACTCCAAGCTGTAGTTGGTTTTAAATATCAAAAGGCACTATAAATGCAGCTTTAATCAGAAATAATTTAAATAAAATTGATTTCAAATATCATTTTTCTGTGATCCAAAAAGCCCGACTTGCAGTTTCAATTTAAAGTTTAAGAACTCCTGAAATACAAATTTAAAGAAACATTTGGAAGTTACTATCAGAGTAAGATGAGTTCCCAGCTTTTGTTTGTCATGAATGCTTAAAAGATCAGCTTTGACAAATTTCGGACATACTTTCAAATAAGTAAATATGTAAGCAGGTGCTTAAAGATTACAGTAATCAAGTTGTAACCCTACTATAACTGGATAATAAAATATTACAGCTAACTTATTTGTACTTAACTATATGGAAAAATGGCACTCAATTACCATCTTCACAGACACTTTACAAGACATTCTGATTATTTCATTTAACTCCATGTAACAGGAACCAGGATTCACTGGTCTGGAGTTAGTGCTGTCAACAGACTTATGGAGAACAGTGAGCATAAATGAATTCTCTACCATCCTGAATAATTTTCAGGGCTATAGGCTGCTGCACTTTCATAGCAGAACTTTTTCAGGACATATAGGAGTGCCTTTTTCAGAGGTACACAGGATGGCCAATGGCACTTGAAGGTCTATTAAAAAGCCTGTATGTGTTAAGGGTTTAGTTGGTGGAAGGGGAAGGGGGCCAGGGGTCTGTTTAGAAACAAAGTTACTTATTTTTTTTTAAATGATCCACCTTCTACTCTGCTTTCCAGGTACTTGTCCAACTCTGCCTCTCTTTTCACCGCCTCTGGCGATACCTTTGGTGCATTCGGAAAACAGATCAATATCACACTCATGTTGTCTCGACTTCCCTGGTGGAAAAGAAAAAATGATTTGAGAAATGTATACACACCAGGCTAAACACACAGCAAAGCATTTTTAACACAGAAATTCACAAATCATATGGTATCAGAATCCAACTTTCACTGTTACAGATTATCATTAGAATTAACTTCCCTGTACCCCTTACAGAATTCCAGGCCCATTCATTCCATACAACTCTTAAGTCACTGTTTTTTCCTCTTTTATGGAGTGAAGACTACATGGAGCCAGTTACAGACAGCCTATTGTCTTCTAGAAACTGACATTAGTAATGAGTGATGTGTAATTACAAAGTTGTGTTCCATCTTGTTTTAAGTACCATCCAATCATTTTGGGAAAGCTGCATGAGTGAACAAAACCATCACTGCTTAAAAGCAGTAAGGTGCTGGATTCAGACAGCACTTCCACCTAAAATCACAGCTATTAGGTTTTTTTCTTTTCCTTTTTGTTTTGTCTTTGTTTAAAACAAGAAAAATTACAAGTGAGAGGATTGGTTAGAAGACCAGCTGGAAGCTGCCCAGGCCTTTGCAAAAAATGTTAACATTTAAAACTCCAACTAAAGAGAACCCCAATACTTGAATATGTTAAAATACAAACAAATTCTGCTTCTGCAAAGTAACTTTGATTTACTTTCAATACCCCTGTGCTTTGGCCTACAAACATGCATCCATAGGCTTAACTTTTAACACTAATTAAATCCACTGATGTCAGCAAGATCAAGAACAAGTGAGCGTGCAGAACAAGAGTATATGGGTATGGGGAGGTGCTGACAGTTGGCTCCTGCAAAGATTACAGCATCCACAAGCCACTGTTCCTTTCCTAGTATTTGTTTTTAGGATCACCAAACAAAAATAGTAAACAAAAATATAACCATTATCAATCTGCCAAGGTGTTTGGAAAGCAACTACAATTTTCCAGATGGGAAACAATGATCCTGTTAGCCATGTGGGAAGAGCAGAGATGTTTTCTTGTTTCTTTAGGAAAAAGTTGGCTTTTTTACACTATGACTTCCAGTTTGCCTTTGCAAAATAAGTATCAAGCTACAAACCTCAGTAACTGCATCACACTGCAACTTATTAATACAAAGTAGAAGTTAATGCAGACAAAGGTACATAGTTCTGTTAAACAAAATAGTCTCATCGTCTTCTACTTGAGCTGGTTTCAGAGCTGTATCACACAACAGTGAATAAGAAATACAGTAATTAAACCAAAATAAAAACTAACTTAGGAAGCCAGGTCTTCAAAATATGAAGTAAAGATTCATTGATTCTGCACTTATCTTGGTGTAAATATGACAGCAATGTTACTACTATGTGCCCAAGAAAGCAGGGGAAGATTCAGAAGGGAAAAATACTCTCTAGCCTGATTAAGTCTTAAGGTTCTGTAAAGTATATTATGAAACAGAAAAGGGCAGTTACTGTCTATGACTTGCCCATAAATTCCCATCAGCTTCTAGTTTTTCATTGATCACAATGTATCTGTACATGGTTATAAACTCTTAATTAACCAAAACCATTCAGAAAAACATTGCTTCCCACTCTATCACCATTTTTGTGGGAAGCATGGTCATCACTGTCAAAGTCATGTTAACATAAACCATTGGATAGAGACTGGAATCAAACTTATTATTAACTTGTTCATAAACTTCTAATAGTGAAAACACAGTAAACTCCTTCTCTCAAGTCTGGCTACCTTGTACAAGCAGGTGTCAACTATCTCATTGCAAACTTTCTCAAGGTCATCAGTGACTTCAAGTCTGGATCTTACAAAGTCACACAGCTCTTCATTTCCCATAACATCCCAGATACCGTCGCAAGCCAGGATGATGAACTGATCATCTTCTTCTGATCTCTCAATTTCATAAACTTCAGGCTCGGGTGAGACCAGCTGTTCTGTAGGACCTTTCCCATGGACACATTTGTAATCAAAGTCCCCAAGTGCCCTTGAAACAGCAAGGGAGCCATTCACACGCTGAATCATTACAGAGCCACCTGCATTCTGTATACGCTCCTTCTCCAGCGGGTTACTTGGTTTGTGATCCTGTGTGAAGAAGTGAACCTTCCTGTTTCGACAGAGCAAACCTCTCGAGTCTCCACAGTTGATGAAGTATGTGTGTTGGGGAGAAATCATGACACCCACAGCTGTTGACCCACTTCTGTCTGCGCCATGCTTCTTCTCGGAGATGACTCTCATGTGTTCATCAATTTGCAGAAAACCTGTTCGGATGCCGCTCTTTACACTTTCCACAGATGGTGGCCCATCTGGCCCTTTAAAATCCTGGTTGCTCGTGATGTGATCTAATAAATGCTCACAGCAGTACTTGGCAACCTGTGATCCAGCGTGCCCATCATAGACAGCAAAAAACGACCATCCATCAAGTCCATTTGGCAAACCAATCACAGCCGTATGTGCATCCTCCATTTCCACGCGCCAGCCTTGCATACTGCTCAGACCGTAACGCAGCCCATTCCCCTGCCCCTGGGCATTATGCTTCTCCATCTTTGGCTTGTCTAAAAATGCTCCCATGATGACCTTCCTTCAGTTCTACAAAGGAAAAAAAAAGGATTATTAAGATATTTCTTAAACGTCTCATTTAAAAATCCTATAGGAAGCTGGCACAAATACAGTTAAGGTGACCAAAATACACAGCTATAAAGCTGATTTTTCTGTGTCTCAGTCAAATTTGCATTGCTTTCATCCTAAACAAGGACACTACTACTAGCTGAACTGCACTTTTAATATTTTTGTATTTTTAGCTGTTTTACTTGAAACATTTATATTCACCATCACTCAAGGTTCCGACAAAAGCCTCTAATAGAACTATGTATGAAATCAGTTTCAATGAGGACTTGTTAACTGGCACACATCTGAATGGTGTTCCCCACAACCACTGAGCCATGAAAGAGTTCAGTGATTCCAGGACAGTGGCATTCCCTAGATCCCTACCTGCTGGCCATAAATTCCTGCTAACACTGCTTTTCTGGTAGTGATGGGGAAATGAAAACAAACTGATTAGGTTTTCTTTTGGGAAGGGGGTTTCGGGGTGTTTTGGTTTTTATTTGCTTTTTTTAAAACCAGATAAATTATCTGGATGACCAAGAGGATGCCAGAGTCTGCATAAAAGAAAAAGCAATGCCGGATAAACTAGGAGCAGGACTGGGAAGGAACAGAGCAGCTGTCCCTTTAGGCAGCAGCAAGCCATTAGTTTGGCTCAGCCATCTTGTGAAAGCTCACCCTTAGATTTTCAGTTAAATTACGCAGCAGCTTCTCAGATGTCTGTGCCGCAGATTCACTTAAAACCCTCATGTATTCATGCTTCACTGAAAGACAACTGCCCCTGACAAGTCTGAGGAAATCTGTTTGAAAATAAAACCACACATATTGTAAATTCCTGTGTGAATCAAGATTCAAGCCAGACCCATACACTGCACGCCCTCTTCTCCTTGGGATGTGATGCAGCAAATATTCATGCATAAGATAATAAGAGTTATATTTGCAGGCAGTGTAAACTGACTGGTTTATCTTCATGGCTTTCACACCCTAACCATCCAACCCACCCTTCTAATCCACATCGGTTTATTTGTGCATTCATTATTAAAAAATCATACAAAATAGGTCACACATTTTACATACTTGCAAATTATGCCCTGGGAAGCATCAAAGAGTCTGCAAATCACTGTTATACAATACAAGGTAATGGAACAAAACTATGAGCTTTTCTATTTGAAGATTGTGGCCAAAAACTAGCTGTGAAAAGAACCTCAGAAACAGATTTTACCTGAGGCCCCAACTAAGCAGCTGCACTGGCAGAAAAATCAGTACACCAGGGGTTTTAGAAATGTTTAACTTGACCATGGAATATATTTGACCAGTTTTCTAAGTGACACATTTTGATAGCACACTTTTATTGCAATATAGCACCAGCCATCAGTGACACCATATATCCAACAAAGCTCTTCACACTATCTCCTCCAGCCACTATCAACCTTTCTAAAACATCTGTGTTAGAATAAACAGTCAAGAAATGTTTATATTTGATCTCACCACAACAGTGATTCAAATGTGAGGCACGGGGACTGGTTATGCACTCTTTGGCTCACATGCTTTGTTAAGAAAAACAAAACACATACTTCAGCTGTATGGGGATGGCAGCAGCAATTCACCTCTGCTTCCTCTCACACCAAACCCAGCTCTGCAGTCCTGTCTCTTCTCAAGTGAACACAAAATATTGATGCCCAAGCAAGCTGTAACTAACCAACAAAACAGTGTGCATGGTGTGTGTCTTGTGTCCAAAGCACATGCAGGAGGTTCACATTACTGCAGTTGCTAGGAAAAAAATACGACTTAAGACTTTTTTATCTTCACATGCAACTCTAGTGAAGTCAGAGTGATCAAAATAATTACAGAATGCTGCTATAAATCACATGAGGAATTATTTTGCTGAATAATACTTTTTATTCATTCTACGACAGTAGTAGAGTTTAACACTGAATATTCTCTTGTTGAGGAGATCATTAAACAGAATGCAGATATTCAACTTTTCCACCTTAATTTAGAGCCCAAAAAGCAGAAACTGCCATGGCAAATATATTTTTGTGAGGTATTTGACATTATTGCTGTGTTTAAGATGAAACAGAAAAACATTAAGAACAGGATATAGTTACACTGACCACAAACACTGCCAAAATCTGGACTAAAAAGCGCCATTTTTCTTCTAATCTCTCACTTTACTATGTACACAACATTCAGAGTTGTGCTTTGTAAACTGTTCGTCCCACTCAGCAGTTTATCATGTAAACCCCAATTAAAAATACATACATACACACAGTCTGTGTGAAGTTCTAACAACTACAGAACTGCAAAGTTAACAAATCACTCTCCATTTAAATACCAAATTGCCTTATACATCCTCAGAAGGAAACCTGAAAGCTCATGCTCTTTTAATCTAAGCTTTGTAGGTGAAATGTTGACCCAGGATTCTTCAGGGGAGAGAATTGCCCACCATGGATGTGAATACAACTGTGCCTCCTTTCTACTAAAAATACCTTTTAGACCTGTTTTTGAGTCCAAATCTACGGAAACATCTTTCACACGCTAGTGTCTACCTAAATTATGAGCACATTCGTCATTCTTTGATGAAGTGCTTTGTGCACTACAGTGATTGAGTTGGAATGACACCTTTGGTTAAGCATATAACTCTGTATGCAAACCTGATTAACCTACAGCAGTGCAAGTGCCCAAGTTACAGCATGACTTTGTTATGTAAAAACAGACCCAGAACAGACTGCATGCAATGCCTGCAATATATAAAACAGATCCTGAACATGGCTTAACTTGGCCTCTCTTTATGTCTTTAGTCACCTTTCTTAAGAGGAATCCTCATTTTATGACCTTTATTCTCCAGATGATTTTACTACCCCTTCCCCTTAACCCAGTCACACATTTCTGCAATCATGTTGGAAAACTGCAGTCGCATGGCAGGAGACAGAACCAGTCCTCTACTCTGGAAGCCTCAACTTTTGGGATGTTTGAATGATGCACACATGTACTAAAGGAGACAGACATTCTCCCTACTCCTATTAAAGACAAAGTAAGAGAAAAGGCACTTTAATAATGAAATTTAGTGGCAAACATACACCACCCATTGGGTTTTCCTTCTTAGAGAAGGACCATTTGGAACAGTACTGTAAGGGTGGTGCCTTGTAAAAAGGTAAGAGGTGCAACATTTTCTTTGTAAATGGTGACTCTAACACATCATCTGGTGCTGCAACTGCACAGTGATCAGCCAAGCAAACTTCAGTTTTAATCTCTGATGATTTTTGGATCACCATTTCTGTACCAGTGACTTCCATTACTTTTAGGTCGTAAAAGAGAAGAGCTTTCCACAGGCGACGTTTCCGGATTTTGGCTCTGCAGAACAGAGAGACATCTGGAAAAAAGTAGATGCGAAAATGGACCCCTGTGAACAGAAATAAATGTGAAGGGAATGCATCTATGTATCTGCAAGTGCATTTTAACCACGATTTCTGAAGCACTGATTTCATGGAGGTCAAACTGAAGGACAGCCTCTCCAGCAAGTGCACGGAAAACTCAAGTTGCAGTGTGCAGACGGAAAAGTAGGTATACTGTACAGGGCCTAGAAAAATCAACACAAATAAGATCCTGGATAAAACACAAGAGTGCCAGAATTCAAAGGACTGCAGCATTAGAAACAAAACTGAAATAATGAATGGAGCATGCCAAAGAGTCAGTAGCTAAACTCCTTGAAAGTAGATGCAACTGGAGAACAGAATGGCAAAGAAAAGGAGGGTAATTAGTATACCAGGCCATGGACAACCATGGACAACCACAGATACATCACTGGAATGCATGAAATCTCTTTGCCCCTTCATTTGTTCCTCAAATTGTGCTATCCAGGCAGCACAACTGTAATGCTTTCTGCTACACAGGAAAATAAATTTTACTGTTTTGCTATTTGCTTGCTCCTTTGCCTGAAGTTTCAAATGAAGATAAGCCCTAAACTGTTCACAAAAGACAGTTCATGCAACTCCACATACCCCTACAGAAATAGAAATTTATTTTTCCAAGGAACTTGGATAAAGATTTGATCGTTTTGTCCAAGAAAACTAACCGCCCCCATCTGAAACTTTCACTTGAACAATATGCAAATTAAGAATCCTTTTTAAACAATGTTCAAGTTGTACTCCTTCCACTAGGATAAGCTGCTTATATGAACCACACTGAAGTCACAGGCACTTGTTCTAACTAAGCTGAGAAATATCCCCACACTCCAATTTCCTGGAACAATTCTCTCAGTGACATTACACCCTGTGTGTTGTAATGAGGACCACAGAGAAAGATTACAACCTTTACTTGAACTACAGGACACAGAGCAAGTCACCAAATTATACAGATTGCTGCTGACTAGAAAAAGGGCATTTGTTCACTTCAGCTCCAGTCTGATCCACAGTACTTTTCCCTCTGCCTTCAGGAAGCTGGATGCAGAAGCCAGACAGCAAGTAATAGTGCAAACGTGGAAACATTTTCAGAAGTTACAGCCTGTAGTATGAAAAACTGACAGTATATACTGGATGCCCCAAATCAATTAATTTTAACAAACAACATGTCAGAGAACATCCCAGGGATCGGAAGAATGACTAAAATAAAACAGAACACGCAGATGAGGAGACATAATTACACCACAGTCATGGGCTGAATGAAGTAATGAAAAAGCTTCTTGCCAATGAAACTATTTAAAAACTATTGGAGGCTATATGACTGAGTTCTGGCACTCATGGCTCGAAACATCAATAAAACACTAAAAAATTATAGCTGATATTTCTGAATGTATACTTTCAGACACAGAAATACATGGCCAGCTAGGAGACATGAACTGTTTATAAAAAAGAGGTAAGAGAAATAAAATACAGAAGTGGGGCTATTTTAATAAACACAGACTAACACACCATTTCCCCACCAGAACATTTCCTTCTTGGGGACACAACTGTGGTCTGTGATACATTTCAGTAAGACAACTGCAAAGAGAAGAACATAAGAAACTATCCATATGGATAAGAAAATTTCTAATTACATTACAAACTTTTGGTTTAGGACAGATGTAGGAGGTATGGTCTGTGGCAGACAAAAAAAAAGCTCAGAGGAAGCAGTAACTCTGCATGCATGAGGGAAAGTATGAACTGTTTCAAACTTTCTCAACTTACCCTCCTTCTCTCCCAGTAATTAATATGCAACAGTGATGGTTATTACAACTTCACAGCACAGCAGAAAATACTAAATCACTGCAGCTCTGATACAAACACCTACGAGCTCAGACCTCTTAATAGCTGGTCCACAGGCACTACCATTTCACTGAGCTAAGTTGTTTGGAGAGTTGTTTTTTTTAAAACATAACTTCTGCTTAAAATCCCTTCTCCTTGCTAGGAGCTGACAGCCTTTCCAAATGCCTCCCAGTACTAAGCAGCAAAATATTTCATCCCACGTGGTGTGTATGGCAGGGCAGGTAGGATTTAGGAGAGGATTATTAAAGCCTTCTGGAACACAGAAGGTAACCATTTCTAAGTTAACACCCTCCCTCCAACAACATGTTTCAGCTTCTTCTTAAAACATTATTTTCTGCTCCTACCTACCTTTCCTGCAGACAACTAAACCTGTTCCAAGGTTAAATGAGAAGCTTCTCAATATGAGTGTATTTTGGCTGAGGTCCAAACTCTCTCCAGCAGAGACACGTGTAATTTGATTTTTGCAAAAGGAAGCCCTGGTCATTGGAAAAGATAATTCACCTCTAACAAATTGTTCCTTCAGAAGTTTGAAAGATGGTGATGTAGTTTCAAGAATTCTTTATGGAGTTCATTTTGCAATATGGTCAGTTATGGAATAAACCAAGTTCTTTCCAGAATCACCAAGACCACTGCTGGGAATGAAAAATCACTACACTGATTCTGAGAAGAGATACAACTTGTATCCACCAAGTGCCAATCACTCATCAGGATCCTAACATGACTGGCACCCTCAGAACATGATTAAGTATTTCTTGGCCCAGACAGAATTCTTGCTTCTTTCTAAATATCTGTACTACAAATTAGAAGTGGGAAGGTATAAGAGAAAAAACCACAGCAGCATCAAAGTAAGAACAGCCCAATCATTATGAAAAACTATGTGGACAACCAAAATAGCACTAACAAGAACTATGAAAATCAATGTGGTATCTCTGAATACATTCACGTGCCGCTGTCTGAACAGCATGAGAACAAAAACACCAAGGTCCTTGCTTGAAAGCATTAATAAGCAGAAAACATGTCCATGCTGGTGCTCAGTTCAGCACCTTTCTGGTTATACTTCATTTTCCAAAGATTTCTTACTTAGTTGGAAGATAAACAAAAGACACCCATTTTAGACACAAAGCCTAGACAACTGCTTTGTTAACAGTGCAGAAATTCCTGCAGGCTCCAGCCAAAATTCAGAGCCCCACTGAAGCAACAGCAAAAAAGAACTGGAAGATCCAAGGAAGCTGCAGTTAGTATAGACAGAATTTGAGAGAAAGAAAGGCCTTGCTTCATTTTATATAATAATGAGATGCAATAAGATTGAAATTTTTTGAAAGCGCAAAGCAAACAAGTGAATTTAAGGATTCCAACCAAGCTGCTCATGACAGAAGGAGTACACGGTGCTACGCAGCCATTTCAACACACAGCAACAATGTCATCACAAAGAAAACATGGGTGAAAAGGAAACAGAAAGAGACAACCCAGAAGAATGGAGCTATAGTAAGTCATAAAAGTTGAATTACAATTTTTTTCCAGTATTCGTAATACCACGAGTGCTCTGCCACTGCCATTTCTCATAACAGATCATTACCCCAGTCCTAGACATTGTGGGCCTAACTGAAAATCCCTACTTGAGTACAAGCCACTTACAGGGCAAAAATTTAACAAATCTGAATGTATCAAATACTTCAAATAATAGCTAAAACCCCCCTTTTCTATAAACTTCTTCTTTTTGATCTCTCATTTACAGCTTGAAGCCTCAATATCTTTGTTCACTGTCAGTTTTACCAATTCAACAATACCCGCCACCAAAAAAAAGTTACAGATTCACAGAGGAATGTTTTCTTTAGAGGAAGGCTCACATCATTCCACTGCCATTTCTGTATCAAAGGAAAAAAAAAAAAAAAACAAACCTAAGAAAACAAAAAGCATTTACTTTTTTATCAAGTTCAACTAAACGTACTCAGAAAAATCAAGACAGAATTGGATTCCTAGCCTATCATGCCCTTACCCAAAACAGTGAAGGTATTGGGTAAAGAGCCTCTAGACCAGAATGGCTTTTGTCCAGGACTGTTCTGGTTGTTCAAATGCAACTGGAGTGAAGTCAAGCTACTGCCAATTTGTTTTTGTCAGTGTTTTAGCTAAGTGTTAAAATAAACCAAGGAAAAGATGCTCCATGGAAAAGGGTCCTGTGGGATTATTTGCTGAGACTCCAAAAACAAAGGGAGGCTTAAATAACAATAATTAAAAAAAACCCCAACAAAACAGCAAATGCATTAACTGAACTATTCCTGAAATACAGGGAAAAAAATTACAGTCACTCTCAGTTCAGGAAACTGCCACTTTTTTTACAGCTGATATTGTTTGTTGCCTGTGGTAATGTGCATTAATTCTTACAGAATCCCACCATCCCTCTGTTGTACTGTTTCACTGATAACCTCACCACAAACATTTTAACAATTAAGTTAACACAGTCCTATATATTTCAAGAAAACTGAACACATGGAATCATCCCTCTACCTGCTCTTTAATTTCTCCTCTGTGTTTCCAGTTGGTCACCAATGTCACTGCTCCTTTAAAAAACTAATTATTTAAAGTTTTCAAACTTCAGATCTTCTTAACTTCTACAAGAAGCATCAGCCAGCTGTTTATGATTTGTCTTATGAGCAATTTATTTTATCAATATGGAAGAATGAAACCTAAATGAAGATAAACTTCATACTGAGAGAGCTTGGGAGCAAAATAAAAATAAACTATTTAGAGAAAACACAACCAGTATGCGTGTGCCCAATAATTAGAAGATGATGTTTGCATGAAGGTCCCAAAACTTCCTGTTTAGTCAAGCACTCAATATTATGAAATAATAAACAAGCAATTTCCCAGACCCTTCACTTTACATGAAAACATTTGTGGGGTTCTAATCTCAGCAACATTAACACTATTCTGGTGAGGATATAGGAAAAGCAGTGTACAGGAGGGACTTAAAACGGGATGACTACACACAGGAATAAAATGGCAATAAAATAGGAAATGTTCCAAAGTTACAGCTGTAACCTGGCTTTGCTTGCAAGGAAATGACATCAAAACTATGCCAGAAGCACATTAAGACCTGGAAGTCAAATCCTCAAAGCTTAGGAAAGCTGGAGTTTGTTCATTTGTACACACACAGAGCTTTTATTTACAAAGCTATTTTGCCCTAACATCCCCAGCATTCCTATCTCATTAAAAGAACAAGTATAGAAGATTACTGCTGCAATAGATTTTTCACCCAAGACTACACAAAAATATAAAAAAGAAACCGATGAAAAAACCAACCCTATTGTTTTTAGCCATTTATGCCGACAGAAGCTTTCAGGACAGAAGGCTTTCCTCTGAGGGGCACACTGATTGCCAGGTTCACTTCTATCACTACCAGCAGAGAGGAAATTTGCCCAAGACAAACAAGGCAGTAAAGGTGCTCCCCTCAGTCCAAACCAAAGTTCATCGCAGCCCTAACCATTCTGGTCACTTAATGAGGATATTGTCGAATTCACCCGTTTTTCAAAAATCAAAGCAGTGCTAATGCCAGCATTTCCTAAGCTTACAGGGCCTTGCTCTGCAGCCTCAGAATGGCTCTTTACAGAGAGCAGCAGCACTTGATTTTTAACAAGGGTCTGTCCAAATAATTACTGCAATTGACTGAGGGAACCAGAAAATTATTTACTGACAGCAATTGATTCTTTCTTCATTAAATTTTCCTACAATTTAATGCTAGCTGCTTAAGCGCCCACATTTTTCCACATTCTGCACTCCTTTCCAAAGACTGGGTTTTACTTAACAGCTGGAGAATTCCTTCAACTCATCTCCAAACACAAAGAGCTCAGGCACAGTTTACACAGTTCTCGTTGCTACTGCATTTTAGGGCATTTCTAAGTAAAAAAATACCACAGAACTTAGTGGACAAATAGCTATGATATATGGTCAAGAAAAATACAGGCTACCATTAGAATTTCAGATTGCAAGGACAGTTGGAAATAAAAATGAACTGTACACATAGATACAGAAAATCCTTCAAGTTACAGCTGAGACCCAATCATGAGAGCACATTTCATCCTCTAGGTCGCAATCCAGCAAGGCATTTAAGCATGAGAGCAACATCACACATCTGAGTAGTCCCACATAATTCAGTTGCACGTGGCGTATCACCATAAGCACATTGAAGTGCTTTGCTTTATTTAAACTGCAGCTATCAAAATACAAGTCATGTTACACTTGAGTTTGTTGGGTTTGTAAATTATTATCTTAGAAGACTTCAGAGACCTTCTTAGCTACTAAAATATTCTTACTCAAAGTGAGAACTAACCTGTTAGCAATAAAGAGGCTAATGTATTTTTTCCTCTCTGTGTAAATTACATTCCTTTACATTTCAATATTGAAACATGGTTAGCCAGTTTTGCTCTTTCAATACACATAGATATATGCTGCTTTGAAGTTCACACTCCAAACAGTAGAAGAGTACTTCATTGGAACTATCTGTTGGTGAAATAAGTTTTTATTCTGTTCTTTTAGTCATATATAAACACCTTTTGAGAAGAGCTGTTAAAAAAATCTGAGCAACTGTTTCATGTATTTATAAACACACTCTGTTCTGTAGACTCCAACAGGCAGCTGAAATACCCATTAGTGAATTGTACTGGTATTTGTGTTAAAACACAAAATAAATAAGAAAAAAGATAGCAACTTGACAGAAATCTGTAACTCAGTATGTGGTTTAACACAGAGCAGAGTTTAGCAGACAAACAGAGAAAAGCAGACCTTGAAGCAGTGGTTTAACACCAGTAACACCCAGTGGTTCCTGCCTCTACCCAGGAACAAAAAAATCAGCCTATTTACTCCCATGGTATCACACTCGCTTTCTTCTCCTGCCCTGATTGCAATTCCCTTGGTCTAAACATTCTTCCCAGTCTTAAGAGTCAAGTGATTTACTCTAGAAATATTAAATCTTAATAAATGCTAAATTGTTCCTTCACAGTCAGAGGGCAACATAAAAAAGCTACAAGTAGAAAACGTTGTCTCCACTATGATCTGCACCACATCATGGCTCAAATACATGAATCCTCAGACAATATTTTTTAAGCTGTGGTGAATGGAATGTACATAAAATGCCATAAAATGTACATTTATGCACATTCCCTAGATCTTCTAAATATCCTAAGAAAACTGTCATTTTTTCAGGGATTACATACTGTATACACAGACTTGATACTTTGCATTTGCCATTCATTCAATGAAGAGGATTGTAGTTAAGTATGTGTAAATGTTACAGAAGTTTATTTCTTATCCTAATATTTTAAACTGCAATTTGGATCATGTGACTAAAACTACAGAGATCAGTAAGACTTCAGCAACCAAGTATTATCCAAAAAGAGATTAATTTCCAAAAGAACAAATGAGACTAAAAGTTGCGTCATTAAGAAACAAACAGATGATACATTATTTTTTTTAAAAAAAAGTAAAAGTCAAGTATGATTTATGAGAAAAGAGGAGCAAAAATTACAAAGGTCCAGATGCAATAGTAAGAATAAATGCTGTTTGGCTCAGGTTTAGCTGTGATAAACCACTATTGTCTTGACTTCAAACATTAGTACTATTCAGGTCTTTAAAATGTCTCTGGTTTGCAGAGGCAAAATGAAAACAACTGTTTTACAGTATTTTCCACTCAAAAACTTGTTTATTTATTAGCACAACCTGCATCATTCCACCACTTAATTGCAATGCCATTCTGCTTAGCCAATTACGTAAGTATTTTGTACGTCAGAATAGACCTGAACATGTAAAAATTAAGCCAATAGCAATGTCAATATTTTAGTATCAAATATGGTATTCTTAAATTACTTATATTTAGGTCATCTTGGGAAAGCAGCTGCTTTATATTCCCTTGTTCCACTAAAAAGGAAAAGTGCAATAAGATCTCTTATTGACAGCTGCATTCAAAAACATACCAGTTACATAAGTTTGCAAATTATACTGTGCCAGAGTTAAATATCTAAGCATTTTAACGACAGTTCTCAAAATGCTATCTCAGCAAGAATGACTCAACTCCACCGCATAAGCTGCACTCCAGATAAGAAGCAACCAGCTTGATTTTATAGAAAAAAAAACCAAAAACTTTTTAGTATTCTGTTTTAATTCAAATTGCTCTGACTGAGTTCTGCTTGTTTGGACCTGCAAGCTTCACCAGTCATTTCGCATTTCTATCTCTCTTTGGTTTCAACAGAAGTATCCTGAGCTTACCTATAGACAGTTAGGGAAATACTTGGAAAACAGGTATTGTTTTCTACCGTACCTCAGGGGAGGGATTTACCTGACAACTAGCAAGCAGAGGACTAAACCTCTAAACCAGAGCTAGGCCCTGCCTGTATAGGAGAAAAACACGGCTATGCCAGAAGTGCATGAGAGGAAAGACACACTCTCTCCACATTTATCCAAGGATTTGATCAGAGATCTCTGAGAGGAAAACATTAACAACTGGCATGATGCATCAGCAAGTCTTTCAGCCCAGCCTCACATACAACAGGGAGACTCAGAAAGGCCTGGGAGTGAAAACTTTAGGAGCAGCTAATGCTGGTTCACCGATCCAAGCTGCTGTGCTTTAACACCTTCCCTTTGAATGCTACTGTGATTGGACAGGTAAAGTGTAAAACTTCCCTGACCCACGTTTTCTCTGATGTTATTCATAGAAGAAACTATGAATAGTAACAGAAGGGAAGCTATCAGAGAAGAAATGTGGGTAGAAATTGCACAATTCTTGGTCATTTGGCAACACAGGGTGCTGAGTAACAGTAGCCATCCAACCTTAATTCCACCAGTACTTTACAAAACCTGCTTCAGCCACCTAATCACTGAAAAAGCTCAGGAAAGCGCTGCAAGGGCTCATATTTGGAAATTAATTTCCTAGAATCACAAGAGTTAGAACTTCTACTTTATAAATTGATTCTACTTACTCTGCTGCTAAACATCACAATCTAAGGGAAACATACCACCTACCTTCTTTCCAGTTACTGCTCTTGGGATCTAAAACTGTCTTCTGCTTAAAAAAAAATAAAAATAAAAAATTCTCTGGATGACACACCTTAAGGACCTTAAACCTTAAGGTTACCACAGAGGCCACCCCAACAAACAGCACTTTCCCACTTGACAGAAGGTAGAGCTCAAAAAAATTTAGTTCTTCCCAAGTGCTACTGCAAACTTAAACATTAGCTCTGCAACCACAAAATTTTGCCAGCCACACTATGAAACATCTTCATAGTACTAAATAAATACAAATACATATCGAACACATGTCTGCAAATTCAATTCTCCTGAAACTGTTAACCTCCAGCCAGTCTTAACGTTGTATCACAGCTACCAGAATACAATCTAATGTAACAAAAAGGTTAGACGTATGCTCAGAACCTCTGGCATTTCACACATAAGCCCAATTACCCAGCACATCTCTCTCCGCACAACTTTCTCACCGAAAACAGCATTTTCTTCCACGGACTTTTACCACGCACGCTGTGACAGATCACAGATCGTCAGCACAACCTTTGCTCACGACATTGTTTTCAAAGGCACCGAAATCTCTCACAAACTTTAAACGCCCGAAAGGCGTTGGCGAGGGAAAGCCGCCCGGTGCATCACAATGTCACTATATGGGGAGCGCTTGATGCTCCGACCCTCGTCAGGGTGGGGTGCTTTATAAATAGATGCGTTTTTTTTTTTTCTTTCCCACTCCGTGCCGTGCCCCGAGCGTTTGGGTGGCGATGGGAGAGGAGGCTGTTTATAGCCTTTATTAAATGAACTCTGGGCGAGGAAAGGAGGGGGCAGGGAGAAAGGGAAAGCTGCTGCTCCTACCTGAGCCAGGCCCAGACCCCGC
>VZTX01010294.1:48544-70129 GCA_013400915.1 Pardalotus punctatus
CCCCCCCCCCCCCGTGTTTAGAATCTCTGCTGCCTCAGTAGTTGAAATAGAAAAGTCTTGCTAGAAAGCCTTGTGTGTCCTGAACTTGCTATGGAAAAAGGGACAAAATAACCATGTTGATGTCTGCAGAAGCACTGGCATGGCTTGCCTGGCTATGCCAATTCATTTTGGCCCCTGTCCCTGAGCTCTCCACCAGCTCTACGGCAGTACAATGCATATGGTCTCTTTGGGCCCATCTGTGCTTCTCTGCAGCACAGAAACCATCAATCAGCTTAAAGCCACATTAGGAGACAACATAAGTTGATTTGAAGTATTCTAAAGGCTGGCTCAGATTAATGCACAACAGGACTCCAACAGGGATACCTTCCACAGTTCTTTCCCATGTGGAGGGATACTTTTCATTTAATCTTCATCACTGCCTTTGTCTACGGTATTCAATTTCTCAAAAGTTTGATTTTCTTGACGAGATCTTCTTTTGCTACAAGACAGGCTGTGAAGTAAAGAACACCCAGAACATTTTATCAGCCAGGCTTTCACCTATTTTGTTCATTAGATGTTCTTCTCTTTTCAAGATGTGAGGGCATGTGGAAGTTGCTGTTTTTGTTTGCTCCTAGTCTGTGCAGGAAGGCCTTACTGTGTCCTCACTGGAGTCGGTGACAAAGCTGCCACTGACCTCAGCGTCTCAGGATCCATCCCTCAGTCGTTAACATCCACATTGTAAAAACCGCTCTTACCCAGCCAATTGTAATGGGCCTGCCCACAATTGTCGGGTGTTTAACCTAAAAATTAGCTTAGCATCTTAGCATTCACAGCTGAAATTACATGTCAGACTGTCGATGTATAAGAATACTTCATCTTGAGTCATCAAGAGTCTTACGTGCTCTTAAGGGGTTTATAATTATTAATATCCAGGTAAGAAATTCTGAAATTTGATAAAGACTGGAATTTCCAGATAAGAGGGAGTTTAGTTCTGATGAGAGGATAAGATTTATGTTCTGTAAACTCTTCTTTTTTCTTTTGTCTTACCAGTCCTTTTCTTCTTTCAATAGTCCAATCTAGTCATCTTCTTTATACGACCAAGCACAACTTATGTTTTGCTATATTCATTCACATGAATCTGTTTAATCAGTTGTCTCTTTTAACAACCTGTTAGCTGGGACACAGCCGAGGAGATGAATTTTTTTTGTGTCAATTAAACAGTAAAATTAAGCTAAAAGCAACATGTCAGAATCAAATAGCCAAGGCATGGAGATATTTGAAATCTAAACATCACTCAATATTTTGCAAAATAGTTTTCCACAGCACCAAGGATTCTGGAGAATCTTGGATTTAAAGGATAATCCTGGTCTGGAGCTGGATTTTGCCACTGATGTATTTTTTTATTTGACAATAATCAATAATTTTATTTGACAGTATAATCAAAGTTTAAATTTCATTTCATTACATAGGTGCTGATGGGATATGACTAAGAAGTAAGGACATTTTTTCATGTTTCCTGGCATAAGGGACATAGTAAAAATGGATATGAGATCACAAGTTCCATGTGCTGGCTTTCTTAGGAAAGCAAAACAAGCAGTAATTTGGATTTTCAGCATTTTTATGACAGCCCTCACCCTACAATGATGGTGTTCTGTTTCTCTGGGGATGGTGCAGAACAAAACATTAGCACAGCAACAGGGACTATTATGAAAAGAAACTGCTTGTTGTGCAGTTCAAGCACAGTGTTTGAGGAGAAGGAACCTATCAGGAAAGGAAAATCTTGTATTGTAGGTCACATTAGCATATGTTCTTTTGGAGAACATTTAAGTGCAAGTAACATGGTACAGCTTCATATCAGAGGATTACTCAAAACATGGATGCTACTTGGAGATAATCCAAGTCTCCACCCTAACCAGAAAGGTATCCTTCCTTCTCAGGAAATTTCAGTTAATCCAGTGGATTAGGAGGACAGCTACTTCTTGAGGGATTGTGAATGTGATTTCTTTTAAGGATTTGAAACATGTTTGTTTCCTTGCTTGTTTTCTTTCTTTGTAGTATATCATGTATTTATTAAGATAAATCTGTTTCCATTCTCTTTGGGTAAAGGCATTCACTATATTTTTACAAAGTCATGGGTTTTTTTTTCTTTTTTAACCTTCACAGGAATAACCAAAATAATTGGCTAGTACTTGACATTTATTGTGTTGTAATTACTCCCTTGTGTTGTTTTACTCTGTTTCATGTTCAAGATAAATAATAGGATTGCTTGTAAGAGACAAGATAAGGAAGAGGGAAAAAGCTTGTCTTACAAAGAAAAATGATGAGGTGAAAACGGGAAAGCAGTGGCCATGTAAATTCACAGCAGTCTGCTGAAAACAGGATTGGAACCATTAGCTCACTCTATAGAGGTCACAAGATTGAAATCTGTGTTATAGAATGGCAATTATTATAGACAGTGTTTCAACATGAAAGCAGCAGTTGACTTGAGCTGAACCCACATTAGACAAGCGGCTCATTAACAATAACTCTTGGCAAATGGGAATTTTCCTGCAAGTGCAAACTGAAAAGTGGAGTTACACCTGCCCAGAGCACTGAGCAAACCCCTGCTGTGCTGGTGACTCTCTGGGCAGGATTTCTGAATACTCAAAAGAGAGCAGCTCTCATCTAAATGCAGAAACAACCCATTAAGAAACTCACAGTAAAAAAAATTGCAATTCTTAGTGTTGCCTACATGAATAAAGTTTAGTTTCTTTTCTGAACACGAATCCTAAAAGCATTGAAGTTGATCCAGTGCCTTTCAAGTTAAACTCAAGATTTCCACTGACTTCAGTGCGTCTGGATTTGGTTTAAATGTCTTACTTGCTCAGGGAAGCATTAGAACTGTCAAAGTAACTTCCATCAGGTTAAGCTGGATTAATGATACGGTAGTCACTTACCATAAAATCATGGAATAATTTTGGTTGGAAGGGACTTCTGGAGGTCACCTAGTTAAATTCCTGGCTCAAAGCAGGTCCAAAGAGGAGTTGCTTAAGTTTTTGTCCAGCTGAGCCATAGGACCATGGAGTATCCTGAGGACAGGATCATCGAGTCCCGCTCCTGGTCCTGCACAGAACAACCTCACGAGTCCCACCATGTGCCCAAGAGCATTCCCAAAACACTCCCTGAGCTCTGTCAGGCTTCACTCTCTGGGTGAAGAACCTTTTCCTAACATCCAACCTAAGTACCTTTGAGAATGGAAATTCCACCTGACTGAGCACTTATTTTCGTGTTTCCCATCAGAATTTTCTGTGTTACAGAACTTGTGTTGTCTGTTATCACTATGCACCTCTGAAAAGAGTCTGATTGAAGGCAGCAACAAAATCTTCCCTCATTGTTCTCTCCTTACAGTTGAGCAAAGACAGCTCTCTAGTCTCTCATCACCTTGGTTGGCCTCCACTGCACTTTCTTCAGTATGTTCAAGAATTTACTTACCCAGGGCAGGTAACAGGAGGCTGCTTACAGAGCTTTGATTTAAATACCTGTGGCCAGGATCTTGTTGCTGACATGTGAAATGCTTTAAAACATCATTAAAAATCTTACCTATGCAAAATAAACCATTATTGTCTTTTGTGACTCTCCTGAACCTCTCTGGGTTGACACCTGTGCTACCACACTTTTTTGCCTGATCCTGGGCAGTGCAGGAAATATTTTTAGGTGTTGGTATTAGAGCCATCTTAGAGCTTCTTTTTCCTGGTTTTGGATACCATAAAGGACCAGCTGGAGTACCAGGTGCACCAAACTTCCCTTCTTCCAATGCCAGCATGTCCTGTCCTCCACCTGATTAAGAAAGGACTGTGCTTTAATTCACTTCTCTGACGTCCAGGGACTTTCCCAGATAATTAAATCACCTCTTTGTTTTACAGTGTTGCTGGAATGGGTGCTAATATTTAGCCGCTGTAGCTCCTTACCTGTTAATCTCCTTCGAATATGTGCTGTCTGAGCAGAATTACTGCCTCTGGCTTTTGTTAGCTGGGATACACAGAAAAGCCCCATCTCCAGCAGCCTATGCTTCTAGAGCTCCTTACATAATATCTTCATTAAAATGCCAATCACAGGATGCTGCTAAGAGCCAGATCAGACTGGGAGCAGCTTTTTAGGCTATGTTCACTTTTGGACTTTTTGCCTGAGAAATTCCACAGGTTCACATGCTTGATTATGCAATTATTTTCTTGAATTAATTAAAAAAAAACTGTCCCTGTGCTGAGTTCACAGCCCCAACGCTGATCTTCCTTATGGTTTGTATTCTTATAGTAAAAGGCTAAGAAAGAGAAATCTGAATTTTTGTCTTAAAAAGTTTCATTGGTAATGAAAAATCTCTGGTATTTTGTGTTTTGCTTTGGGAAGACCAGCAGAGGGGGCCTAAGCCAGAGAGCAAACCCCATCCCAGATTTGTGCTGGAATTGTGAACAATTATCAGTGTAAAAACCCAAAACAGAACCACTTTATTTTAGTTCTCTATTAAAACCAAAGATGAATACACTCACTAAGGAAAAGGAAAAAAAGGAGTGGTCTTAGGAAAACTGCATTATTAGAGACTGTCCAGAAAGTAGTACTAATTATTAAGTGTAAAAAAAATGGCAGTTAGGGAAGAAATTTTAGTTACATGACTCTGTCATTGTCCAAGAGCTGCTAAAGGACTGCATCCCTGAAGTATCTTTTCATGGGTTTTGGAAGACATTCTCTCCACAAACTACTCTTGAAGTTACCTCTGTGTCAGGAGATGGAGGAAGAAAAATTCTTTCAGTGCAGGATTCAGAACAGACTCCTAATTTATGTTCCCTGTCCACCCCCATGATGGAGTTTGTTTCTGCTGACTATAGCAGGTGCTCAGGGAGGCAAAACTCTGCAGAATCAGCCTTTTGGAAATACTCCTTTTCCTCCTGCTGCCCCTCACAATATTCAGTGTTGCAAGAGAGGGTTTCCCCTGTTCCCTGTGAGTAGTTCTCTCAGTTCTCAGTGCACTGAGAGAGTCCACACAGAAAGAAACACTTCTGGATTCATCACAGCAGATTTAAACAGAATAAATATTGCATATATACATACATATATAAAGAGAAAAGTATACATATACATATATAAAATTCCAGACATGGAAAGGGAATGCAAATCTTTCAATTGAATTTAGTGACCTTGGAAACCACCTCAAGATGATAGACACAAAACAGGGATCTAAGAATCAGAATGTAAATAACAATGATAATATCTGCCTCTTCACCATGAGAAGATTGTTTGTTCCATAGCAAGAAAGCAAGAAAGCTGTTCCTATAAAGTAAAACAGAATCAAGAATTTCTATCTTGACTTCTTCTAATGTTTCATTTGAATAATCATAAAGAATCACGTAGAAGTCATGTCACACAAACAAAACGCCATTATCATCAAATGGGATTTTCAATTCACCTGACCATGTTCTGTATTTCTGTTACTTAAGTAAACACAGGTGATTTAGTCACACCTCTAATGTAAACTAAAAAAAAAAAAAATGTTATGAAAAGGAAATAGATAATATAACTCAAGAACTCTGGGTTCCATCACTGTCCCATCATAATAAACAATTCTTATCTTCATATAGATGGCCCATCTCCTGCAGAAAAGGTTGGAGTTATTCTGGATTTCTCTTTTCATTTTTTCTCTGAGTAAAAAGGCTTTTAATGTCAATAAACAGGAAGAGAAGTCAAATTAGAGTGGTCTGGAGGAATGTGCAGACCTCAGGCAGACCTGACTAGAGTTCACCCCTATGTGAAGGACACATCTGGATCACTTAAGTCACAATAAAATATCCGGTTAAGTCGGTGAGGGAGACTTGATGTGCAGGAGTTCTTTGTCTGGAGGCAAACATTGTCCTTTAAAAGTAATGTGCCTCTTTTAAACAAATACAGTCAATGCAGGTGTCAGCGAATGCTCACAGAGCACTTTGCAAACAAAACCCAAAGCCAAGCAGTTTATAATCAAATTGAAAAGGCATGGATGTGCAATTGGGAAGAAGGGCAGGGCCAAGTGCAGCTGCAGGTGGCTGGGATCACTGCAGAGTTTTACTGCTTCAAACACAAGTGTCAGACCAGGTACAAGACGGAAAATGGCTCTTGCTTCTTACATTGAGGAAATTCTGCCCAGGAGATGCCACAAAAAGTCACTGATCAACAACCAGGAACCATCTATTTCTGTGTCTGAAGATGCTCCTATTTTTATTCTGGCTGTCCGAATAAACATTGCCTTACCCCTGTGTGTTTTATATTGCTATTTTGTATTTTTCTGTGATGCTCTGTTGTTATGTTTTTCTATATATTTTTCTACTTTTTTTTTCTGAGGGAGAAAATAGTGAGGTGTAGGGACAGGAGAGGAAGAGGGAATGATTTACTCGCAGTTACACTTTCCTTAACTAAACAGTTGCAAAGACTTGTGTAATTCCCTTTGCTCCATCTTCACTAGTAAGTAAAGCAATCTTTGAGCTTTCTGCTACTGAGACCAGCCAGACTGACCTGGCCTGTGTGTGTAGCTGATGTCCCTCAGACATACCCCACATTCCTTGGGACAGGGTTTGTGTCCAAAGCCATACCAGGAACCTCAGTAACAGACTGAAATCATGGATGCCCAGATGCCAGTGTACGACTCCACACCCTGGCCCTGCTTGACTGAACTGGTACAGATGCACCTCACTCTGGCAAAAAATGTGCAATTTCTCTAGTTTACCTTCTATTGCTTGGGAACGGGTTGTATGAAACTATAAAACAGTGGCTGGCAACTGTATTTACTGTTTTACAAATGACTGCAAGACACAGTATTTCAACTTGTCCTAATTATTCATCCTGGAGAAGGGAAGGCTTCAGGGAGTCCTTAGGGCACCTTCCAGTGCCTAAAGGGGCTCCAAGAGAGTTGGAGAGGGACTTTGGACAAGGGTCCAGAGTGAGGATAAGGGGGAATGGCTTTCAACTCACAGAGGTTCCATTCGATTTTAGGAAGAAATTCTTCCTTGTGAGAGTGGTGAGGCCCAGGTTACCCAGAGAAGCTGTGGATCCTTGGAAATGTTCCAGGCCAGACTGGATGGGGGTCTCAGAAACTTGGTCTGATGAAAGGTGTCCCTGCCCATGGCAGAAGGGTTGGAACGAGAAGATCTTTAAGGTCCCTTCCAACCAAAACCATTCTATGATTCTATGATAATTAGAACTAGACTTCAAGTTTTAAATTGATGGGAGCTCACACACAAAAGTTTAACTAAACTAAGTGAAATTAAATGGATACAAGTCATAAGCAAAATGAAGGAATGATTTGAAGGAAGAAAAGATGGGAGTTATTTTCTTCAAGTCTCTAAATTGCCTGAGAAAGGCAGTGGGCAGAAGGGGCTATGTGTGAAAAAACATGAAGGTGGAACAACATGCTAAAAGATGAAATGAGCGGCAATTAGGGAAGCTACGAATGCAGAAGCTTAAGTGCTGAAAACCTCAGAGACTTGAACTCAAGAAGGTAACTTTAATGCAGAAAGCTGAGAAGCTTGTGTTGTTTGTAACCAACAGGAAAAATTCATTGACATAGTGTCAGCAGAAGTGTACCTCGAATCAGCAGCAGATCACGACTGCCACATTTAAAAGGCTCAAATGGATGTTTCTTACCTAGGATACAGTTTTAGGTTTTCAGTAAATGCTCTTACAAAAGAGATGGCACTTTCTGAAATAATAATTTGCAGTTAACTGAGGTATAAAGTAAAACCAATAGAAGGAAGGTGTATATCCATTGTCTGATCAGACAGATGTATGTAAGAAGTATTTTTGGCACTTTGTTACATTTCCATGGGACTGTCTTTGCCTGGATTTGTGTTTGTTTGTCTCCTCTTCAGGCAACACTAAACCATATGGCACAGGTTACATCCTGAAGCAGATAGATTGGAGGCATGGCCTTACTTCACTTGCATTCATTTTATAACAGATTCTCCCTAAAGTTTTGTTTTCCTAAACAAAGCAAAGAGCTTTTCTCCTTATAAAGTATTCTGTTTTGCTCATGGTGAAAGAGAAAATACAGAAAAAGGGTGCTCTACTTACTGCTGTTCATTTTAGTGTTATTGTACTCTCATAAATAATTTAGTGAAGTAAGAGTGTTTTTCAAATCTATGTTTTACATAGACACTGAAATAATCGCAGATAATTGCACTGGAGCTTTATTCACTCTAATGTGGATCAAAGAAATTGCATCACAGCACTGTGGAAAATACTCACACCCATGCTCTCACAGTATTATTAGCCAGGCTGGCAGCAAGTCATGTGAGGGCCACCTTGTGAACATTCCAAGAGGAAACACATTACCCATAAATCTGTGAAAATTTACTTATTTCACAGAATCACAGAATGGTTTGGGTTGGAAGGAACTTGAGAGACCATCCAGTTCCCCCCAGGGACACCTTCCACTAGGCCAGGTTGCTCCAAGCCCCATCCAACCTGGCCTGGAATACTTCCAAGGCTGCGGCAGCCACAGCTTCTCTGGGCAACCTCTCCATCCTCACAAGGAAGAATTTCTTCTTAATATCTAATCTAACCCTGCCTTTTTTCAGTTTAAAACTGTTGCCCCTTGTCCTTGTCACTACACTTGTAACTTGTCTGGCTTTGTGTTTCTAATAAGCCCCTTTATAAGTTAAAAGACCGCAATAAGGTCTCCATGGCTGAGACTACTGCAATTCTCTCAGCTTTTGCCATAGGAGAGGTGCCCCAGCCCTCTGGCCACTTGCATGGCTCTCCTCTGAACTGCTCCAACAGGTCCACACATTTTTTGTCCCAGAAATCCATAGCTGGACACAGTCCTTCAGTTGAGGTCTCACCAGTGTAGAACAGAGGGAGAAAATGTGGGCTGCAAGCTCACACTGCTGGGTCATGTCCAGTTTTTCATCCATTATTATCCCCAATTTTTTATCCACAGGACAGCACTCAGTCCTTCCATCCCCCAATTCCTCTTTTGCAAAAGGTGTTTTCAATACTGCACAGATGAAGAAAAATAAAAATATATAGAAAAAGCAATCCAATCAGATTTCTGCCATATTGCTTTAGAGACAGAAGGCAGATTATCTTGCTTTTATTTACACTAAGTATGTCAATATAATCTGTGTAACTCTTGAGAATAAGGCTCGTTATTATATTATGTGCTGAGTTTAAGTGACCTGTTATCTGCTGCCACTGAGACAGCATGGGAACATCAGCGAGGTTCATGGAGGCTGTGGAGCAGGTCTGCGAGCTCCCAGATTAATAACTCTTCGTGAATTTGTTTTCAGAGCCTTGTACTCCAGCTTTACATTGGCTCTTGCACTTCTCAGCTGCAGCTAAGCACTTTGTGCAGATATGAGAATGTGTTTGCTGAACTCCAAAGCTCTGTCTGCATCAGCCACAGGGCAAAGTGCAGCAGAGCTGTCATTCATGCTGCTGATGTTAAGGCTGACTTTTAAAAGCAGTGATGGCCTCTTCCAAAAGTGAAAATTAGCTTCTCATGTGGAAACTAAGTTCATGCATTATAAGGAGAAATTTTTTTTTGGTCTTGATTGGAAACTGAGATGTTGGTCAAATCCGAGTGCTCTGTTCTGATGTGATCCTTTCAGAAATAGAATCATTAAGGTTGGAAAAGACCTCCAAGATCATTGAGTCCAACCTTTGACCAAACACCACCTTGCCAGCTAAACCATAGCACTGAGTGCCACATCCAGTTGTTTCTAGAACACTTCCAGGGATGGTGAGTCCACCACTTCCCTGGGCAGTCTGTTCCAATCCTTACCCATGGTTTTAGTGAAGAAATTTTCCTGATGTCTGACCTGAACTTTGTTCTGAGGCACAACTTGAGGCTGTTTCCTCTTGTTCCTGTCCGTTGTTTCCTTGGAGAAGATCCTGATCCGCACATGGCTCCATCCTCCTGTCAGGGAGCTGTAGAGAACAAGAAGCCCCCCCGAGCCTCCTTTTCTCCAGGCTGAACAACCTCAGTGCCCCCAGCTCCTCCTCACATGACTCAACCTCCAGACCCTTCCCCAGCTCTGTTGCCCTTCTGTTTCTTTCTTGTACTGAGTGCCCAAAACCAGACACAGGAGTCAAGGTGTGGCCTCACCAGTGCTGAGCAGAGGAACAATCACTTGCCTGTTCCTGGCCACACTATTTTTGATACGGGCCAAGATGCCATTGGCCTTCTTGGCCAGATGTTTCACCTCACTTTGGTACTCTGTCAAACAGCTCTTCCCTAAGTACTTGCTGGCTCTGAGGCAGCTCTGTTACTCTCAGCTCTAAAAGTTGAACTTCCAGCAAGGAATGTCAGAGCATTGCTGGGCATAAAGGTTAGACTGGAAGAGGCAACTTTGGACTCCCATCAATGTCCTGCCAATTTGAAGAAAGAAGAAATCTCAGTCTGGCATGGTTTGGATGGTTTAGACAAGCCATGTGGAAAAGTGTAAAAGCTGCAGCCTGTGGTAGCTTCACTGCTGGTGGGGATCTCAAAAGAAATCTTTTGAATAGACTTGAATAGAAAATTCCTTAAGTATACTTATCTATCATTAAGATAACACTAATGAGATGAATGTGTTTACTTTTTATAAGTCATAAAACAGCAAGAATGAACATTAGCTTGTAAAGGCATTTTAAGTTTTTTCAGTGCTCTTCTTCCCAAACTCAGGTTGGCACCAAGCAGGAACTTCATGCCTGTCTCAGGGACAGGCCATAAAATCCCCACCGATAGCGACTATGCAAGTGTACAAATGCACAAAACCTCTATAACTTCACCTTTTTTTTATAATGGGAGAAGTATGTTTTACTCAGTTTTGTTGTAAAAGAAGGGTTGAAGCACAGAGTTAACAGGATAAATTGTCACCACTAACCAATCATAAGATGCTGGAACCTTGTGAAATTCTCCTACTTATCTTTTGGTGCTCAGCCTGAGCTGCTGCATTCCTGTGTCTTTGGGGATACCTGGGGAAACCCCCACTGGGAACATAAACTGCAGCTGCAGTGTACATCCTTTTCCAACTTCATGCTGCCTGTTTGGGTGTGTTGTGGCGCAAAGCTCCACGATTGTGTGTGTACCACCTACATTAAGCCCAGGGAGGAAATAAGACCCAGAAAACACTTTCAATTACTTGCTATTTATTTATATTATTTATATTTTCTATGATAGTAAGGTTTCATTACACCGTGCATTGCACTAACACAAGATAAATAGTTCTCAACTCAGTAAAACAGGAGAAAACGGAGGAATATAAAGAATAGCTGCTACCTACACCTCTGTAATTGTGAACAGTTGACTTCTTTCCTAACCTCCAAAGGCCTGTTTTTATTCTAAGCCACCACAATAATTTAGTTTACAATTTTTGGTTTGGACATGGTTGATGATTGGGTCTATTTACAGAAACTAAGTATTGGGTCTATTTACAGAAACTAAGTATGTTGATGGTGTATTTTTATTTTCTGCCACCTTTCCCTTGTCATATGGATTAAGTTTGGACTGATTTGCTGAAAAATCAGTAAGAACCTAAAGATTCAACGGTAGACCATGGCTGTGTTTTGCCTCAAAAAGCTGTAATGCAAATTTGATGTTAATTCAGGAGGTGATTCATGCATTCTTTGCTCACTGGTGGAGCTGTAACAGACTGAGCAGCTGCCTGTGGTAAAGAGCCATCCTGTGCTACATCTTCTGACAGATCAGGGGCCTTAGCCTGTGAGATTTTGGGAACAGGATGTATGTCCTGTCCTATATAAGCTCTGCATGCATTTGTGTTATGTCTGGTGAGGAGCCAGGAATTACTGTGATTACCCTTTTCACAGAATCATAGAATGGTTTAGGCTGGAAGGGACTGCAAAGCCCATCCAGTTCCAAACCCCAGCCATGGGCAGGGATGCCTTCCACTATCCCAGGTTGCTCCAAGCCCTGTCCAGCCTGGTCTGGAACACTGCCAGGGATGGGGCAGCCACAGCTTCTGGGGCAACCTGTGCCAGGGTCTCCCCACCCTCACAGGGATGAATTTCTTCCTAATACCTAATCTAAACCGAACCTCTTTTAGCTTAAGACAATTCCTTCTTGTCCTATCACTGCATGTCCTTGTAAAAAGTCCCTGTTCAACCTCCTTTTTGCATCTGCACCACATCTTGGGAAAGACATTCGTACATCAAAGCAGTAAGAACAGAGTTTTTCACCTCTGCACATAAGCACTAATAAACCTGTGGTGAAGATCTGTAGGTGAGTGATGTGATGACCGGAAATGCTGTGGTCCCTAGTGTTTTTAGCACTTGTGGATATCCACCGCCACGAATTTTGGAGCCCAAGGTCTGAAACATCAGCGGGAAAGGGTGCATGTAAGAACTGGGCTCACATTCACAGGTGGTGAAGCAGGAGGCACGTCCACAGGCAGATTCCTGCATGAACCTGGCCGAGAAAGGATGTGACCTGTCACAAAGGCCGGGGGTGGCTGCAGCTGGGCTGAAAGACCCCAGTGAGCTCTAGAGGGGAAAAGAATCACCAGTGTCTCCAAGGGACAGCCACGAGGCTCTCCAGGAAAACGGGCACTGGTTTTTGTTCTCTGGGCGGTGTTTGATCTCTGCACACCGCAGCCAAGCCCTGGACGCGGTCCCGCTGCACGGGACGTGCGGTGGGCAGCGCTCTCTGCAGCGGGCAAAGTCCGGGCAGCGCTCTCTGCAGCGGGCAAAGTCCGGGCAGCGCCGGGGGCATCGCAAGGAGGGGAAACAAAGGGCCCTGCTCCCAGATACCGACCTTCACCCCCGGCCCCACGCTCGGCCTCCGTCCCCCAAACCCCGCGCTTATCGCCGCAGCCTTGGCCACGGCAGCCGCAGGGCCGGGCGGGCAGAGAGCGGCCGAGCGAAGAGGAACGGCCGGGGGAGGGAGGGGATGGGGGTGGAAGGCAGGCGGGAGGCGGGGAGGAGGCCGGCGCTGGCTGCGGGCAGCGGGGGCGGCTCCCGATAAAGGGGCGCCGTGCGGGTGGGCGGCGGTGCGGCGGCGATGGCGTGGGGGTGCGCGCTGTGCCTGGCGCTGGCGGGAGGGGCCCTCCTGGCGCTGCTGGTGCAGCTGCTGCGCTGGCTGAGGGCCGACGGCGACCTCACGCTGCTCTGGGCCGAGAGGTGGGGGAAGAAGCCAGGTAATGCCTCCCGCCAGCTGCCCCGGGAGGGCAGCGCGGTGGCGCCGGGGACGGGCGTGGGGCGCTCCGCAAAGGGGGTGGCGGCGTGCCGGGAGCACAGGGGTCCTGGTGGCACCAGCTGTCCCGTGGGCTTATCTATAAGAATTCTCCAAAAGTGTGATTTACCTGCCCGTTGCCTGCACAGGGCGCGTGGTGCGCCTCGTGCCGGCAAAGCAGCTCCCAAAAAGCCGCTTCGCGGCACCTGCGAGCTCCCGCGGGTCCGTGCCGAGGGCTGGCTCGTTTGGCCCAAAACTGTTTGTTTTCCACAGTTTGCTTCTGGTCAGGTTCCCGGTCCTGGCAGGGGCCCGAGGAGCAGCTGAGGCTGCGGCGAGCGCTGGGCACAGGGACCGTGTGGAAGGAAGGCTCTGGGAGGGACGAAGGTCCCTGGCCCGTGTGGCCGGGACGAGTGGCTTTGTAGCCTATTTAGCTTCTGCTCCAGCCAGTTCTGACATTTTCAAGCAGATCATATGTAAACAGGGGTGTCGAAAGTGTTTGCTGTGAAGTAAACATGAATGCTAATGTTGAGGTTGACTGGGTTTCCTCTTCCGTGAATTGTGCCCTGACGGATGCCAGGACCCGCCCTGGCACACGATGCTGTCAGAGGCTGTGCACTGCATCTCTGTAAGGTGCTGCCTTTGTCACGTGGGGGACAAAAGTTTAATAAGATACTGCCAGACAGGCACTTTCAGTTCTTGCTCGTGCTGAACTTTCTATTCTGACTGCAGTTCTCCCTATTTCTGGACAAAGATCTTTGGGAATCATACGTTTTGTTTGTTTAATGGAGCCTTTTGGTCAGAAAAGGCACAAATTCGTGAATATCCCCTCTTAGCTTAGCCAGCCATGGTGATTTGTGGCTGCTGTGAGCCACTGGCTGCGGGTGCTTGAGGTGGAAGTGGAGAGTGGGCCCAGAAGCTGATCAGAAAGAAGTTGGGGTGAGAGACACTATAAGATGTCCCATGTGGGAATTGAAATGGGATGTTGGGTTGAGATAGGACTGCATCGAATGAAGGTGGATCAGGAATGGAGGAATTTAGGTTTGAGCTTGGGACTGTGATTCCACAGGGGATGGTGGCACAGGTGAAGTTTGGCACTAGGAACAGCTCGAGAGAAGAGTAGGACGAACTTGAAACACCCTTGTGTCTTGCTTTCAGTAGAAGCTTCCTGCAAATGTGCATGCTTTTCTCCATTAAATGGATTGGCACAAGTAATGAAGCTCTAAAGAATACTGAATTTAAATCAGTGTGAACAATCTTCTGTAGCTCTTTGGGTATGCAGCCCAAAGTTTTGTGTGAACTCCATCAAAGTGTTCCCTTGCTGTAAAAATACTGCAAAAAGTCTTTGTATGTGGACTTTGTGAAGATAGATCATGGAAAGACTCAGGGCAGAGAAATGGGATAAATCTTGACTAATACAAACAGAATTCAAGTGTCCTGAGGGGTCAAGATGTAGGAGCTCTCTTGGGTAGACACTGTTATTTGAATGTAGCCTTCAGAATTACTGAAGGCCTGGAAACCCTTTAAGTAGTCTCTAAAAATTCCCTTGTAGAAAGCAATGTAGTAATTTTGTGATGGAGTTGTTTTAACATGTAATACAAGAAGAATCAGGCAGAAATTTATCAGCATAAGAGGTGAGCTGTGTTTTGGCCACCTTGCCTTTGCCCCCTGACTCTGTGCTTGCAATTAAGTGAAATATATGGATGAAATGGTACCATTTAGCAAATCAGGTAGGAAAACAGGAGTGATAAACATTAGAAAAGATGTGGTAAATTGCTTCCCATCCTCTGAATATGTGTGTCACCAGGAGAGAAGGGCTTTTGGGGGCTAGGTGCCTTTCCTTCTGTGTTGTGTTGTATTAGGTGGACAGAAGTCACCTTAAACTCTGTGCTTGTCACAGCTTAATATTATTAAGCTAAAGGGGAACCTTCCATGTAGGAAAACCCTACTCTTAAATTTAGGAATAATGGTGTGATTCTTTAGGGATCTGGAGAGGATGTTCAGTTTTAAACTTCCCACTTCAAATATTTTTCCTGAAAGAAATTACATGGCAGCCTTGTGCTTGAAGAGCTATAAAATGTTAGAAAAAGCTCTAAGTAGAGCTACAAAACAACGTTTTGGATTACTTGCAGTGCTACTCAGTTCAGCCTCTCATTTGTTATGCTTGTAGCACAGTAGTTAATGGCTAGTAATAGTATAATCTGCTTTTATTTTTTAATTTGGCATGGTTAATTTTTAAACGTATTCTCAGCAACAACAGGACATTTATTCTGGAGCAAGATAGGGGTTTGGTACTTGTACTGCACCAGATTTTGAGGTTTCCCATTTTATTAACTCTCAGTAGCTCAGTGCTTGGTAACAATCAGCTCTGGGGAATTGCTGGGAAAACTTTCCTTATCTCAGTCAATTATTCTGTTCACAGAACAAGATCCTGAATAACTGCTGTGAAGCTGCCCAAGACAGGTTGGGAACAGGGAAACTAAGTGGTAGGAGGAAGCGGATTTGTTTTCAGTAGCAAGAGGAATGAGTGTGGTAAGCAGGGTTGAAAGTATGTCCATGTGTTGTTTTGTTCATGTAGTGTTTGTCTACTTGGGTTTCCTGCAGAAAAAAAAAAGTAATAGGAGAGGCAAACTCCCATGTTTCTTATTAATTCAATAAATTGGGAATATATTGGAACAAAACTGTAGAAAAAGGGTGTGAACAAGCTTTACAGACCACAGCCATTTGGTGTAATGATGAACACAGCAGATTCCACCTTCCTAATTCATAATTTTAGAATAATCTCTCCTTTGGAAAGTGACTCCTGTTGCTGTTGTGTTTTTAGAAGCAAACAAAAACTCCCAACAACCCCAAGCCACAAAAGCCTGGGTTTATGAGGGATTTTTTTTTTTTCTGAAATACAGTCAGCTTAAAAAAAAGACAAGACTCACTGCCAGCCTCACAAACTCAAACTGAGCTCTGACAGTCAGTCTTGAGTGCTCTCTGCTCTTTTCTGAAGGGTGAAGGGTTTTGATGCTGGTCTGCTTGTGGGATTTGTGTCATTAAGACTCCAAAAGTAGAAATTTGAAAAACAATGTGGTGTAGAGAGAACCAGGAACTGATCGCTGGAGAGAGCAGGAACTAAAAGCATTCCCAGCCACAGTGAAAAAGAAGTACTTTTACTAAATAAATGAATGCTTATGTTTCAGTGAGCTGAAAAATGCTGTTCTGACCCTATTCAGAATGGAACTGGTTTAAGTCTCGGGTACTGCCTTTAGCTTTGCTATTTGAATTCTGCCATGACATCTTTTGTAGTTGGCTAGATGTTGGAATGCACAAACGAGAAATAGAGGGAAGAGCTCCTGACAGCAGCGCTCTGAGTGAGTCAGATTTTCCCCAAGACTGATATTTGCCATGGCTGCTTCTGAAGAACACAGACACGTGTCAGGCAATGATTCCTTCTGGAAAGTGCTCTGATATTTGTGATCCTTCATCCGTAAACCGTGTTCTGGAATTAACTGGGTGATTTTCAGCCATCTGTGGTATATGGTAATTTTGGATATATGTCTGGAAAGCTAAAGGTTCTCCCAGTGCCCTGCTGTCCCACGGAGAGGGAATGATTGCAGGCAAGTGGGAACAGGCAAATCAGCAGAGTAAAAGGAGCTGGATGCTCTTATTTTTACTCCAGGTTAAAAAAGCCTGTCAGGGCAGGAGCTGTGGTACATGGGGTATTCACATGTGAACTTGCACCTTGGGAACTCTGTGTACTGTGCCCTGGCCGGTGTGGGAATCAACCTGCATCAGCTACAAAACAAAGTGGATGAATACTCATTTGGGTTTTTGTGATTAGCTGTCTTTGTTCAGAGAATTTTAGTCTGTCAGCAATTACTTTGGAACATTTTTTGGGATGAAACATTATTTGAAAAGATTTGCCTAGGCTTTTGTTTGTGTTTGCAATACAGTAACTGTTTCCTGTCAATTCCAAGTATTCTTTTCTCCCCTTTTTCCCCTGACGCTGTTTTTGATGAGGTAGTGGAATTATGTGTGGATCACTTGCAGAAATGCAATCAGATTTCTTCCATCAGGTAAATAATCCATGTTTATTCAGATTAGCCTTGGAACAAAGTTCAAATGGCAACAGAACAACTAGGAACAGTTTCACAACTGTGGGTGACTAAAAAATAAAGAAGTCAGGATTTTGTAATACCCCTCAAAATGAGCGTATTTCTTAAAACCAGTATCCGATTATGCCCCTGCAGTGAGTTAGATGCTTATCCTAGCATTGGCAATGTGTGAACTGCTGCCTTGATTCTTTTGATAGAACATGAACTGCGTGGCAAGGTTGTCTGGGTGACAGGAGCCTCAAGTGGAATTGGAGAAGAATTGACTTACCAGCTGGCAAAGCTGGGAGCCTTGCTTGCCATCTCTGCCAGAAGGGAGGATGAGCTCCAGAGAGTGAAAAAGAGATGCCTTCGTAAGTACAACTTAGCACTTCATGCTAGCAGTCCCCCCCCTTGCTGGGCTGGAATTGCCACAGAAACACTAACCCACGTATCACAAGAATAAAGTCAATCATGAAAGTCAACGTTACACAAAGCTGGTATCTTCTTTTTGTGAATGAGAAGTCTTTGTATAGACGTGCATTTCAACTTCCTATTCATACCACTGTTACCTAAAATTCTCATTATCTCTTGCAAGTGGTCTTGTAAGGTACTAGATTAAGAAATGGAGTAAATAATGTGGAGAGTGGAGGAAACAATCTCAAGGGTTTCATCCTTTAAAGAACCAAACTGTATAGCTGCTTGCTACTAAGAAATCTTCTTCAGGTTTGTGCATATTACAGGCAGAGAAAACTGACTTTGCTCTTTGGAAAATGGACTAATAAAAGTGTTCAAAAAATTGTTCTAAGCATGTGAGAGAAAGAGGATGTAATCAAATGTGAAGCAAAATATTTAACTATTCCAGTTATCTTCCAGTTACTTTCATATGCCTCATGAGTCAGTAGTCTGGCTTCATTCCTCCTCTTTCTCTTTTCTCTCCTGTTTTCTGTCTTGGCAGCAAGAGGAATAGACTGTTAATTCACCCTGATAAATAGAGGGTTTGAGCATGATTAACGTTATGCTTTTTTTCAGACTATTTATCCTCTATAGCGCAGGATGGAGTATTTTATGTGGAATATATAATCACAGTGGCAGTTCAGTCTTAATAATGTTGACAGAATGTCCACAGTCTCTACTTGGAATGTGTGCTAGGGAATAATCAAATGTTTTTCTTGGATTAGCACATAAACATTTCTAGAAAGCTGAAAGCTGCAGCAGCCTACTCAGAAAATCTTTCAAGGAACTTTCAAAAATGCACAACTCCTTAGTTTTATTTTCTGAAGGCTCCAAAAAGCAGTCACTTAAACAGTCTTATATTTGAAAAGAAGTGAGGGACGTGTGATGGCAGCGTGGTTAAGTGGCAGTCATGACAAAATCCGATGTCATGCATGCTGTGTGATACAATGGTCAGTGGTCAGTAGAAGTCTGCAACTCCATTTGCGTCCATGGCTGTTGTGATTGCAAAACTGATAACTCAAGATAGGCTGGCAGGAGCTGCAATCCTGGATAGGCATTTTCAGGAAATACTTGTGTGATGTGCTAAGGAATATTCAGAAATATTATTTCAATTGATATGGACCAAGAGCATGGATTTATCTGAGATTATTTCTGCCTCTGCCAACATTCAGTGAGCCTGTGAATGTCTGAGCTGTGCTGTACACAAGCTTCAAAGTCGTATGCAGCCCTGTTGCTTTGCAATATTTGCAACTGGACTTTAACTGAAGGTCTGATCAGTAGGAATATTGGAAACTCTTCAGTAACACAGAAACGTAACAAGGACATGAAGTGACAGAGCAAAGGGTGAATGGCTTTAAACTGACAGAAATTTGGTTTAGATTAGATATTTAGAAGCAATTCTTGCTTTTGAAGGTGGGGAGGCCCTGGCACAGGGTGCCCACAGAAGCTGTGGCTGCCCCATCCCTGGCAGTGTTCCAGGGCAGGTTGGATGTGGCTTGGAGCAGCCTGGGATAGTGGGAGGTGTCCCTGCCCATGGCAGCAGGGTTGGAATTAGGTGATATTTAAGGTCCCTTCCAACCTAAAACATTCTGTGATTCTGTGATAGTTAATGTTTTCTACAGCCAGCTTTTAAGTAGGAGAAGGTAGTAAATGGGCCCACTCTTATCCTTTGCTTCTCAAGGCTGTGTAAAAGCTTCCGCCCTTTTCCTTGACTGTTATCTGTGCCAGCACTCCTAACCAGCTTAGTGGCCCTGTGCTACACTGTCTCTAGTTTATCAGTATTTGTTTTGAGCTAGGGGGTCCAAAACTGGACACAGTGCTCTGGATGCAGTCGTAGAATGCTGGATAGAAGCTCTTAAAAATCACTTTCCTGCAGTCTGCATTTATTACTGCAGTCCATTAGCATTTGTCATTGCCAGAGCCAGTTGCTGGCTCACACTCAGCTTGCTGTTATCCTTCTGTCAGGACCTTGGGACTCCTTTGGAGCTGATCCCTGACCCTTTGGATGTTGGCCTGCAGTACTGCAGAGCATTATGGTGTCCCAGGTGTGAAAATTTGCATTTGACTTTATAGACGTTAATGAGGTTTGTCAGACCGCTCTTAGAGCTTGTTAAGGTTCCTCTGCAGTCTTGCCCTCTGAACTTGATGTTAAATCAAAATTTTCTGAAAACCTATGGTTTTTTTTCCCATCATCTGGATCATTAATGAAAAAAAATATTGATTATAGAGGGATATCACAGTTGATCATGAAAAGCAATCAAGTTGGCCAGGCAGTATATGGCTGTGCTAAATCTATGCTGGCTTTTCCTGCAAACTTTCTTGTCCTTCACTTACTTGGAAATTACTTTCAGGAGGAATTGCCACTTAATTTTCCCAAGGACTGTGGTTAGACTGTGTGACATTTGGTTTTCTCCAGTCACTGGGGAGCTATTCCACTTACCTGCCAAGGAGGATTCACATTGGACAGCTGTTGCACGTCATGGATGTATCTATTGCCCTACTTGTACATGCACTTCGTCACTAATTTATCTGACTCTGGTAGTGTTTCTTTCCCCAGAGTGTAGCGTCAAGAGTGTGGGAGACTTGAGAGATCTTGCCAGAGAAGACTGAGGCAAAGGAGTCAATAAGTACTTCATGTTTTTCTGTGCCCTTCATCAATTCCCCCTCACCATCCTTGTCCAGCAGTGAGCTCACTCTGTCTTTGGTGTCCTTTTGTTGCTGTTGTACCTGTGAAACCTTTGCTGCCTTTCACATTCCTCAACTTCAGTGGAAATTTCAGTTTCCGCTCCACCTGGGTGTTGATCTTCCTAATTCCATCCCTGCATGCTTGTCCACTGGGTCCTGTGCTTCCTGGGTGGCCTGTCTCTGCTTCCACCTTCATGCTTTCTCTTTGCAGCTGAGTTCAGGACTGGCCTGTAAGGTTTGAGTAGCACAGGGTAGATGAAATCTGAGCTGCAACAGGTAACATCAATGTGAATTTGGCTGATTTATGGGGCATAGTTGGAGCTCATGGGCTGCAACGTGCCTGCTGTAGAGGTTCTAAATGGCAGCAGCTGAGCTGGGTGTCAGAAATGAGCACATACATCTTGTCCAAAGTTTAGTGACACCACCCTGTGGTGCAGGTTTATGCATTCTGTGCTGCTTAAAAGCTGAGATAGAGAGAGAGAGAGAAAGAAAGAGGGAGAGGACCGTAAGAGTTATGGTGATACCTGTTGAGTCATGCATATGCCAGCACAACCCTTCACTGCACCTGGCAGGAGGGAGAGAAAACAACTTGTATAACTCACAGGGCTCCTGCAAGAGGCTCCTCTATTTCCCCCAACCCTACTTTCGCTTTCTTTCATCAGGAATGTTGGAGGCTGTTTTCTCTCAAAAGCCCTATAAAAGAAAAGAAAGTAGGAGGGGATGTTTCTCAGTTTGGCAAAGGTCAAATATGATTTAATTATGGATAGGCCAGATGAATGAGAGGCAATGTATACATTCAAGAATTATACAGTAATTGAGGTTGAAATGGACCCCAGGAGGTCACGTTGATCAGCCTCTGTTGAAAGTTCAACTTCTGTCAAAGGGCATTTATACAGAGGAGAAATAAAAGACAGAAGAGGAAAGGCTGAAGAGCTGGGAAATACTACTCTGAGCAATAGTGTTTATCATATTATGAGAAACTGATAGCTTGGATTAACACGTATTGAAAAGAGTTGTTGATCTGAAACCTGAGCAATGAACTTTGAATGAAGGTCTCCCACGTGGAAGGTCTCCCACACTCCCACAAAGAGTTTTTTCTGGATATCATAATTGTTCCCTTAAAAATATCCCTTTGGTAGCAGGAAGAAGGGGCAGTGGAACATTAGTTTTATTTTTAAAGTTGTTATTAATAATTTTATATACATTTATAATTATATTTAT
>VZTX01010295.1:0-26021 GCA_013400915.1 Pardalotus punctatus
CCCTGCTGCCCACTCCTCTCTGGATGCAGCCCGGGATCTCCTGGCTCTCTGGGCTGCCAGTGCCTGTTCTTGGCTCTGTTCCTTGCTCAGGGTCTGTGGGACAGAGGGTCAGAGCTGTGCTGGATAAAGGGAAGCTCGATCCATGCCCTGAGTTACTGCCCAAGGCTCCCCTTCGGAGGGACCCCAGCTGGAATTATTGGGGGTTTCAGCTGTAGATTTAAAGCCAAGCTGATACTTTCGATGAGGACCCTCACACTGCCTCCATCTGGGTTTGTCCCTTGGCGCTGCTGCTGTCAAAACCTGGCAAAATGTTGCAAATTCACAAAGGAAAAGCCCAAATGCAAATGAAAACTTGAGGGGGAGCCTGGGCAGGGAAAAGATGCTGGTTCCTGATCCTGTACACATTTTAAATTTGCTGAGGCAGGGCAAACTGCCTGGATCTGGGAGGGAAATAAACGGAGAGGATGGGGCAGTGAGATCCTCAGGGACCTGCCACAGCCCAGTGCATCTTCTCGAGCCTCAGGAAGGCTCAGAGAAACAGGGATCAGCTCCCAGAGGCAGGCACAGCTCCCAGAGCCCACGCAGCTGGGTCAGCTTCAGCATCTGCCAAGTTTCTGGTGGCAGCTCCAGGCCTGCAAGGCCAGGAAAAGACCCCAGAACTTGGTGATGTCATGTCCGGGAAATTAATCCCAAGCAAGACTCGGAAAAAAGTTGGTGTGGAAGTGGTTGTGTTCCCATAGGAGAATTTTTTTCCAGGAAAAGAAGTGCTTAAGCAGAGTGCCAGGCTGGATCCTGGGGATGAGATCTCTGTGTTTGTTTGTTAAAACCAAAGAAGAGGCTGTGCTGCAGCTGGGGTCTCTTGCTGGGGCTGCCTGGTCTGGCTTCCCTGCTCTGCACCTGCAGTCCCTCTGGCACAGTGTGGGGTGTGCCTGAGTGTGCTTGTTCATCCTGAAAAAATACTGTCTTGTCACTGTCAGCACCCTTATGGCTGAGGGAGAAAGGGTGCCCAGGGCCAGGGGTGCTCAAGAGAAACCTGGGCTGCTCCAAAGGCAGGGGAGGCCAAAATTTGCTTTGTAAAGATCCCATTCAGCAAATGGAGAGGCCGTAAATGTCTGCACCAGATGCCTTGACAAGAGTTGGAAAGAAAATTAGAATGGAGGGAGAAAAATCTGATATTCAGGGCAAGGGCAGCAGAGAAAGCAAGACCAAAATCAGCCCTGTGTAACCAGCAGAGAGGAGCTGGAGAATAAATGAACTTTGCCTGTAAATCGGGGCTGGCAGGGCGTGGGTCAGCAGCAGGAGGAGGTTACAGGGGCCCGAGCTCATTCTGACCCCACGAGCAGCACGATGGGGCTGCCCATGCAGGTCTGGGCACAGCCTGGTGCCTCCTCCCAGCCCTGTGCTTTGGGAAGTCTGTGAGCAGCTCGTGGGCCTTCAGGAGAGAGGGAGCAGGGCAAACACACATCCTGCTTCATTTCTGTAGAACGGCCAAAAACATGGACCAGGTGCCCCCCTGAGTGCTCCCCTTGGTTTGCTGGGATGCACAGCCCCTAAACTTGGGGTTTCAGGGGTCCCTAAACCCAGGGCTTTGCAGTTTTCAGCCTGCACATTCCAGCTGGCTCCTTGCTTCTATTTGTCTTTTCTGTTCTACCCCTTCTGCCTATGTTACAGGGATCTTCTGACACTGCATAATCCTTGGGGAAAACATGAAGCCTGCAGGCATTTGCACTAGAAATGTTGCATTTCAGATATTCTGGGGCCCTGTTTATCCCCACTGCAGGATGTGAAGGTGTGGACAAAATGCCCTGAACTGCTGAGTGACATTTTTGTTGCAATGATAAGCAATCCATCAAACTGAAAAGAGAGGTTCAAACAGAAAGGGGGGAAACTTATGTTGGATATATGGAAGGAATCCTTCCCTCTGAGGGTGGGGCCCTGGCCCAGGGTGCCCAGAGCAGCTGGGGCTGCCCCTGGATCCCTGGCAGTGCCCAAGGCCAGGCTGGACAGGGCTTGGAGCAGCCTGGGGCAGTGGGAGGTGTCCCTGCCATGGCAGGGGTGGGACTGGATGAGATTTGAAATCCTTTCCAATCCAAAATATTCTGGAATTCTCTGATTCAAACAGGTGCAATGAAGGCCCTGTGGTGTTATTTCCCTGTGGTTTTTTTAGAATGCATGGATGCAAAAGGGGAGTGAACAGAGATGCTGGATTTGGATAATTAACTTTAGAGCAGACTAATTTATTGGAAACAATGACTTAGAGCAGAACTTCCTTATGCTTCCTTCTTCTTTTCTGTGTTGTATTTGGCTCATTTTCCAGTTGCTCCCTGCCTGAACTGCACCTGTTCCAGTGCCAGTGGATCTGGGTGCTCCTCGTGCTTTGGTAGCTTTTCCACAGCCTGGATTTGTCAGGAATTTCCTTGGCATCAACGCTTCCACGACCCTGGCTCGGATGTTCCAGGGGTGGGGTAAATATCCATGAGATAGAGCTGGAGCTGTGGGAGCTTCTGAGGGTGGGCAGCCTCCCTCCTTCCCTCCCTCTCGCTGAGGGTGGGCTCTGGTTCCCTTCAGGAACCCCAGAATCACAGGACAGTTTGGGTTGGGAGGAGCCTGAGGGATCCCTTGTCCCAGCCCCTTCCACCGAGGACACCTTCCACGTGGATCTTTTCACTTGGTCACAGCAGGGCCTTGATCTCACGTAGGGCCCTTCTTCCACAGCCCATCCAAAGGAAAGATCTGGAGCTTTTCTTCCAGGGCTTCAGTTCTCTCTCTCAGCAGGGCCACGTGGCCCGATACCTGTTGGCAGGCTGAGAACACGGAACGAAACCCCATTCCTTCTGATCCATTTCCAGCTGTGTGCTGCTGCTGCCCCAGCCTGGTGCCCCTCTGGGTGCCCCTCTGGGTGCCCAGGAGCCCGGGTAGGAACCAGGCTCGCAGAGCCATTGATCTCTGCTGGGAACATGGGACATTGCTTCCCCTCAAGGTTTCCTTTTCCTGCTGCATCTGATGAGCATTGGGAGACGATCCCAAACCTGCAGCCAGGTTCTCCGCTCTGAAGGGCTCATTCCAGCAGAGGTCAGCCCTCCTTTAGGGGCCACCTTGGGTGGCTGGGGTTTCACGGGGCTCTGGCAGCAGCTGCCTTTGAAAAGCTGAGCTGTGGATGGGGCTGAACTCAAGTGAAGATTTTGGAAGTTGTGCCCCACCTGTGGCTGCTGAGAGGCCTCAATCCTGCCCAGAGGTAAAGTCAAGTGTCCTTCCAGTGGGATGGAATCACAGAACCACAGCATGGCTTGGGTGGGAAGGGGTCTTAAAGTCCACCCAGTGCCACCCCTGCCATGGGCAGGGACACCTCCCACCATCCCAGGCTGCTCCAAGCCCCAATGTCCAACCTGGCCTTGGGCACTGCCAGGGATCCAGGGGCAGCCCCAGCTGCTCTGGGCACCCTGGGCCAGGGCCTGCCCACCCTTCCAGGGAACAATTCCTTCCCAAAATCCCATCTATCCCTGCCCTCTGGCAGTGGGATCTCATTTCCCCTTGTCCTGGCACTCAGTTCCTGATGCAAAGTCCCTCTCCATGTTCCTTGGAGCCCCTTCAGACCCTGGAAGGGGCTCTGAAGTCTCCACACAAATTCTCTTCTCCAATCCTCACACCCAGCTGGTTTTTTGGTGAGCATAGCATGGTTTGTTTGCAACTTCTGCTTCATCCTGAACATGTTTTGCCATATTAGGCAAATAATAGAACTGGAAAAGACGCCAGTAAAAAAATAATGTTTTTTTTTGTGGATGATTTCCTGCAAACACTCATTTCTAGGAGGCTGCTGGTCAGAACTGGCCGAACACCCCAGCCCAATGCACTTCCCTCTCACAGTGCTGGTGAATTATTTGCCGTGACTTGCCCTTGGCTATTTACTGGGGGTGATTAATGATGTACCTTGGGTGCTCTTCTCTTGTTTTGCTTTTTCTCTCCATGACCGGAGAACTGAAACAAGAGCAGTGAAATGAGGAAATTCAAGTTGCCACTTGGACTTCCAGCAGGAATTCCAGAGCCAGCACACATTCATGTGAGAGCTGGCGAGACTCTCACTTCTTCCACCGCCTCTGTGACATTCTGGCAGTTCCTCAGCCCATGGCTGAGTGTTTAACTTGTCCCATGTGACACAATTCAAATATGCTGGGCCATGCTTCTTCTCTGCTCCTGCAGGCACAACAGGCATCCAGATGATCTTCCTTTTTAAGGAAAATCAACATTTTCAGGAACCTCATGGACTGGCCGTGTGTCCTTTTCCTTAGCCAGAGCTGTGGTGTGGCATGAGAAGAGCACAGAATTCCTGTGAGCCACAGGGCCACCAGAGGTCGAGGGCAATGACAACACAAACCTAGGACAAGCTTTACTTCAGCTTATTCTGAGACAAGTCGAGGTCACCTGTGCCAAGCCATTTCTCCATCCCTGAGGGGAGTTCAGCACAAATCCAGCCCCATTCCCAATAACCCAATCCCCAGTGGGAGCACTTACGTTGGCCAGACAGTGCCTGGGCTGGCACTGGGAATTCTCAACACTGGGAATTCTCAACACTGGGAATTCTCAGCACTGGGAATTCTCAGCACTGGGAATTCTCAACACTGGGAATTCTCAGCACTGGGAATTCTCAACACTGGGAATTCTCAACACTGGGAATTCTCAGCGGAGCCCCTCGGTCTCACAGGGCTGGTGCTGCTCTGCTCTGGCCCTGCCTTGTCCCAGGGGAGGGCTGGGCAGCACCGGGGGTGGGTTTGAACTGGAATGTCGGGTGTGGGACATGGAAATACTGATTTTAAGCTGTGGTGCAGTGACCTCGAGCCCAGAGCTGGGTGCAGCAGCACACACAGACAGCTGAGGCTGCTCTCTCTGCATTTACAGTCCCTCCACATTCAGATTTTATCACCATGAGTAGCCCTGCTCATTACCCAAATCCTTCTTATCAACACCCACAACCTATGGCTTGTAAATGGTTTGTGAGCACCTTTCAAAGCAACCTCCTCCAAACAGGAGTCAGAATAAACATTCCCTGCCTCCTGGAATAGATGGGGCTTTTTGTCCTCACTTTAAATTCATGGGCAAAGATTTTGGAAAATGTCACATGATTTTGGAAATCATAGTGGTCAAAGACTAATTTAAAAAGCATTGTTGAACTACTTTGTAACCCAGATACTGAATTTCATGCAGTTCAAGCCAGAATAAAAATCTTACAAAGGATTACTTGGTTTTGAAATTTTTACTTATGCCATCTTTTATTACCTTCTTGGGTTTGAAATTTTGGCTTATGCCATCTTTTAAAACCTTCTCATACTTTCATTCACAGAATAATGTGATAAAACCACATTTCAGCTGCAACTGCGATCCCGGGCAGCAGCTCCAGACCAGGGGACAGGAGGGACTGGCAAGGCAAAGGCAGTAAGAAAAGGAGCAGAAAAGCTGGGAGCTGGCACAACCAGGTTCATTTAATCACCCTGGTACTTCTTCAGGTGCATTCAGATCAGTTTCTACCAGGATCTTTGACCACGTTTTCAGGGCAGGTGAACGTGCTGCCCTTTCCCTGCTCAGTCGCCAGGTGTGTGGGCTGTGTTTCTCCAACACTCACCAAGAGCTCTCTTGGTTTGCCGGTGGCCAGGAAGATTTGGACTCTTCTCTGAGTTGTTTCCTTGATGGGGAGGAAGAGTGGAGTCTCTTTCCAAACCCCTCTTGTTTGTGAGTGATTGACAGCCTCGGACAGGGCTCTGAGGGCAGAGCTGATGCTAGAGCAGATCTGCTGTCAGGCTGCAGCAGGATCCGCTGGTTTTCCAAGCATTCCCTGCCGGGAGCATCCCCCGACACGGCGATCCCGAGCCCTGCCCTTCCCAGCACAGCCCCGCTGGAGAGAACGGGAGCTTGGCACGCCACCAGAAAGGAATTTCTCTCCCACATTTTCAGCCTCCTGGCCCAGCTGGCATAGAAGGAGGGTGTTCTCCTCTCGGAGTCCTGGTGCCACTCCCGTGGGGTGTAGGGCTCATGGAGGGGACGAAGGGGGCTGCACTTGCACTGCAAACATGGGGAATGTTGGGCAGGGCAGGCACATCCCACATTCCCATCTCCCCAAAAAGCCACTGTCCCCTGTGAGGAGCAGGTCAGTGTCACCCCAGTGCCCTGCCCTGCCACCAACCTCCTTCCTGAGAGGTGGCAAATAACGCTGCTTCCGAACTTCCACAGGGAAAGGAAAAGCTGTGTTGCATTCCAAAGGCAGCAAAAAGTATTAGATTATTCTTCAGAACGCAATAAAACCGCGTAGCACACTGATACCATTTGGGGGGATGCTGTTGCAGTGCTGGCCTGAAGGAACCATGGATAAAAGCCTCCCTTTTGGGAAAGTGGATTTCGTTGTTAACTTGTCTTCTCCCTTGTGGCCTGGCAGTGAAATCACATAATTAAATCACATACACAAGAATAAAATTTCAATTGTTGCCCAAAATACAGATTTCAGTGGGGTTGCCAGTGAAGTGGAAGGGACAGAGAGATGTAAAAACATCCTGTGATGATTTTAAGCAGCTGATAAAACATAAATGTTTACCAGGATGGGCTGTTTGGTAGTGCTTCAACTTCTACACTTTGGGCCCAAAGACAACCAGAAATAGAGAAAAATACTAAATAATGAATGCAACCTTAAGGTAAGCATAAAGAATCAAACTGGCAAGATGAAACCTGGCACCTCCAATGAGAATTTCCTCTCTCTTGTCTAATTCCAGTGATCTGTGTGAAGCAAAGTTCCTCACACCGGGCATTGCTCAACTTTCGTGGTGTTACATGCAATTACCTTTTACTGCCCAGACAAACTGTCAGGGCATTAACCTGAGCTTTTCCATGTAAAGTTCCAGATGTGTATTCCCTTGGAAAGGTCCATAATGCAGCTCCTTTCCAGCCGAATGGAAAACAATGCCTCCAAACAGGAGTCAGAGCTCGGAGGCGTTGGCCAGTGCAGCAGCTGAAAGCCCAGTTCTCAGCAGGTCACAGGGCTGGAGAGAGGCCATGGTGGGATGTCAAAATGCTTTCATTTTTCAGGCTTGGCAGTGAATTCCGTGACATCCAGTTATGATTTTAGGGCTGGTTGAGATGTCGTGTTGCAGTCGCTCCTGTCCCAGCTCCAGGCAGGGAGGAGCCTGAGCTGTGCCTGCTCTTCACACACAGGAGAGGAGCAGGTGACTTCTGGACCCATCCACGACAAAAATGGCATTTTAGTGCCACAAAGGGCTGTCACAGCTCCTGTGAAAAACCTGGGCTGAATCTGGAATGCCAGTGCCAGGTTACACATGGAAACGAGGTGTGGAAGCCAAACTCCAAGGAATGGATGTGTGGGATCTCCCTGTCCAGGCTGCATCTGCGAATCCACGTGGAGACTTGGATCTGCAAACAGAGCCACTGCAGCATCTCACCTGTGTGAGCTGATTCTGCACCTGTCCGGTTCCAAACCATCAGCAATGCCCCTCCGAGCCCTCTCTGCGCTGCTTCCCTTCCTGCAAAACAAACAAGGAGCTGGGCTGGAGCGAAAGTTCTCGTGGCAGCTCTCTACATAACAAAAACGCACATATCACCTGTCATCTGTTTCTTTTTCCCAATAAACTGCAAAATCAACACACACAAATAAGTTTATGTGACCAGGCCAGAAAAACAGCTGGCTCATCAAAGAAAAAGGGGCACGCTTGGCTCTGCTGGGCCAAGTGTTCAGCGGGCTCCCATGTATTTATAAAGTGAGAAAGTGGAGCATATTTGAACATGCAGGTGTATAAATATTTCTGCCAGACCTGCTGGACTATTTGAAGTCTCCCTGATGCCGCTGCTCTGACTCACCCCTTCCCAGGGAATGCTGCCCTGCAGGCTGGAGTTGGCATCTCCTGCAGCCCTGGACAGCCCTGTCCAGAGGATTCTGCCCAAGGACACCCCAGGTCTGCACTCACCCAGGCCCTGCGGCCAAGGCAGGGCTGGGGTGAAGCTGCCCCCAGGCTGGGAGCCTTGGGGTGACTCCTCAGAGGGGCTGCAGGCAGATGTGGAGCTGAGCATTTATTTCCTTGGCCTGGCATCCATGGAAGGAGGCTGCAGCTTCCCTGCCAGCGTGGAAAAACCGTCTCAGTTCTGGAGCCTGGACTTCAAAGGCAGTCATTACTTTTAATGTTACAACCCCCCAGTAATCCCGAGGAGGGAGAGCAGAGCAACAACGCTGGCATGGGGACACAAAGTGCAGATGCAGCACAAATATTCTGTCAGATGCTTCCAGCCCTGACTTCCTCTGGGGTGCTGTCACTGCTGCACATGGAAAAGTAAATCCTTTCATAATAAAACACATGCACACACACCCAATCCAGGCACACACCTGCACGGCCAGAGCCCAGCACAGCCATTCCCACGAAGCTCCTGGAAGGTTGCTGTCCACTGTGGAGCAATCTGGGGGTTTATCTAAGCTGCAGCCAGCCAGCACAGGCTGATGTGCTTTTACAAAATGAGTTTCCCCATTTTTCTTCTCCTTTTCTGTGTGTAGCTGATGCATCCACAGCTAAATAAAACAATTATTAATATCCTTTTTTCTCAGTTACAGTCTTTTTTTTAATGTTAAACAGGCCTTCTGCATGGAAAGTTTAGAGCAGAAACATAGAATGGTTTGGGTTGGAAGGGACCTCGAGGATCATCCAGTGCCACCCCCTGCCATGGCAGGGACACCTTCCACTGTCCCAGGCTGCTCCAAGCCCCAATGTCCAGCCTGGCCCTGGGCACTGCCAGGGATCCAGGGGCAGCCCCAGCTGCTCTGGGCACCCTGGGCCAGGGCCTGCCCACCCTCCCAGGGAACAATTCCTTCCCAATCTCCCATCTAACCCTGCCCTCTGGCAGTTACAGCCATTGCCCCTTGTCCTGGCACTCCAGTTCCTGATGAATTGTCCCTGTCCAGGTTCCCTGTAGCCCCTTCAGTCACTGTCAGGGGCTCTGAGGTCTCCACACAGCCTTCCCTTCTCTGGGCTGAGCATTCCCAGCTCTCCCAGCCTGGCTCCACAGGGCAGGTGCTCCAGTCAATCCCTGGAGCGACTTCGTGGCTTTCTCTGGACTTGCTGCAACAGTTCCATGTCCTTCTGCTGGAGGCACCAGAGCTGTGATCCCTGCTCCAGGTGGGATCTCAGGGGTCTCAGAGAATCCCCTCCCTGGGCCTGCCCACGCTGCTTCTGCTGCGGTTTGATCAAGCAATGAAGAACTTCTTGAGCCAAAGGGGCAGAAGGAGGTATGAGGCTGTGGCAGAGTCTGGAATCCCAGGAATGTTTATGAGCCTGAAGCTCCAAGGCCTGGCCGGAATCAGCTTTGTCCTCAAACAGCAGCTGGCCAAAGGTGGCAGCTTTGGTGCCCAGCTCAATTCTGCAGGCAGGCTAAGGGAGGAAGGCAGGGAGCACGCACATCGCTGTGCGCTCTGACAAAAGGGGTTTTCAGCTGCAAAGCTGGCAATAAACTCTGGTGCCAGCAGTGTTGTATTGACCAAACACCGGTGCCAGTTTTCCCTCAGGAGCTCCGTGGGCAGCCCCTGCCCCTGCCCCTGACTGCCCTGCCCCAGTCCTGTTACCAGCCCTGAAACCCCTGCTATTCCTGGCTGGAAAATGAAACCTGTGTGGAAAAGAGTCCTGGCTGAAGGCCTGAGGAGGGGCTTCAGCTCTGAAAAAAACCCAGCATTGAAGACATGATCTTGCTTTGTGTAAAACTGGCTGACAAATCCTGCTTTTTCCAAAGGAAAATGTGCCCATGGCATTTGGGTGATGTGGTCTGTAAACAGCCTTAGACCGAATTTTGATTTAGAAATGTGAGAATAATTGTTTTTGTAGTTCCTGAGGAAGGAGCTCTCTAATGCAAACGATATTTTCACCAGGATAAAGGAAGTCGGGAATTTTACCTTATAAGGTGAGCTGAAGAAATCACCCCTGAGTGCTACACTATTAGAATTTCCAATCTTAGAGTTTATTTTCATTATGCTATCAGAATTTTCTAATTTTAGCAAACACTATGGAAGAGCTTCCACCGACTGTCAATAATGGAATAACAACTCCCTGAACTGGATCCATTCCCACATCCTGCCGGTCCCACCTCTCCCTTGCTCATCATGACACTGATGAAAGCCACTAGATGTCACTGCTATATTGCACTAATAAAGTTAAAATAATATTTTTCTGGCAATAAATGTCCTGACTCATAAGGAAGTTGGTTTATAAAAACTGTGGATAGTTTGGATTCCTTCCAGTTAAAAAACAAAACAAAACTTTTTTCTTTTCTTTTTTATTTCACTAAAAATATTGGATCCAAGTTCAAAACACTCATTTAACAAATAACATTGATTTGTATTTTAAAAAGAGAAATATTTTGAAGCTAATATCAAATAAAGAAACGTGGTCTGTGGCTCTGTGGACTGAGAGGATGGGAAAAAATGATATCTGAAGGTCTGCAGTGCTGAAGACGAGGCTTGACTAAAGGCAGGGCTGGACACAATCAGGAATACTCATATTCCTGTGCTCAACCAGAGGGGGAGGCAAAAGGCCAGTGAAATAATAGTAATAGCAGCAATAATACTGTATTCAAGTGCCTTTCATGTCCCAGGTTTCCCCACTGCTGGGCAGGGACAATAATTCCTTCACTCAGCAGCAGCAGGAACCACCCTTGGCAGGGCTGGGGCAGCTGTCAAGCAGCACTTTGGGAAGGGCTGCTCCAATCCCAAACACCATCAGGGCATTTGGGAAGCAGGTGAAGTATGTTTTAATGGGCCAGCTCTGTGTTTGCCCACAGTGCTGGGGCTCCTTCCAATTCCTTCCTGTGTTTCTCTCTTCTGCACGAGGAGGGTGCTTTGGGTTTGGGTTTTGTGTTTTAAGGCTTTGGTTATTGAAAAAACTGGCAGGTGAGCTCCAAGTTTTTAACCATTTCTGGGAAGAAATTTAATGTGTCTCTAGTGATGTGTCGCTACCTGATGATTCCTCCCCTAAACGAATCTGTAGTTGCACTGTTTTAGAATCTTCCTTTCTTTCTCATGGAGAATACAGATAAACTGTACTCCTTGTACTTTCTTAATCTCTGTGTTTTGTGTTAGATGTTGTATAAGCTGTGACCAATGGTCTTAGGAGGTGGATTCCCTCCTGACCAATAGTTGCTAGGTTATTAGTGCACATATAAAGAAGTTTTTGTAAATAAACTTGTTTTTTCTTCGCCATCTTGAGTCCTGTCTGCCTGACTTCCCTGCCGGCTCCCACAAATCCCACGAATAACAGAAATCCAGCCAACACGAATCCTTAGGTTTTCCTCCTGCTGTCACCTAGGCAAGAACCAACTGCTGCAGGTTATGAACATCCTGAACTCGTGGTAGCAGAAGATGCAGAGAATGTTCTAAATTCTAATAAGAAAATGCTCAGATGAGGTAGACCCTCCCTTATCTGCCATGGGAAGCTCTTTTTTGAAGATGAAAAATGCAAGGCTCATTTGGGATGGGATGGGATGGGATGGGATGGGATGGGATGGGAGGAGTATTTTTATCCCATGGGATTTCTTCGCCTTCTCTCTACCAGTAAGTGACCTGGACACGTTCAAGCCATTCAGGAACCAGCATTCTGGTGGGTGTGAAAACACAAATTAGGAGGGCAGCCATTTTTGGGCCTGTCCTCACCCCTTCTTGATTTTTTTGTATCACAGTACAGTGAGCTGAAGTTACTGGCAATTTACTGAGGATTGTTTCCCACTCTGAGGAGCCAGAGTGCAGCTGCAGCCTGAGCTCACGTGTCTGGGAGCAGGAAATGTGGCTGCTTTGGGAGTCCCTGCCCATAGGATGGGGAAGAACCATTCTGTGGGTACCTGTGTGAGAGAAATGAGTTGGGGTCCATGGCAGAAGTGGTTTTAGTCTGTGTCCTCTGTGAAATGTGGCTGTAAAATGAGTGTAACCCATGCTCTGGGTTTTGTCCACACAGGAGCAGCTTTTTGTCTGCCCTGGACCAGCACCAAAGGTGGGTGAGGAGCTTTCTGAAGTGGCTGGAGCTGGGCTGGACACAGTGCCTGAGAAAAAGCTCCATATGCAGGGGAAGCACCTCCTGTACGCCCGCTCTTCCCAGTGCTGCCTCTGCTTGAATCTTCATTGGGACTACTGGAGTGGATACATCTCTGGTTTGGCAAGCACTTGGGGAATAATGGTGCTGCATCACTGCAGGCTCTTATTAATCACCTGGTATCCAGCACAAAACTCATCCACAGACACACAGGAGAACTGGAACTGCAGGGAAATCCACCCAGCCCCTCTCCTGATGGGCAGAACTACAGAGCTTGTGTGTTCCAGGTCCAGGTAAACTCCCAGCCACAGAAGTACTGAGCTGGAGAAACACAGCAAAGGCAAGAATAACTCACTTCCCTGGCTCAAGTTACTGACAAAGGCATGAAAGCCTCAGCCTGGAGGATAAATTATGAGCTATCAACTCAACCAGAGCCATAATAAGAAGGGAGGAATCAGATGAGTAAGGCAATAGGGGAAAAGCAAACACTGTGAGTAATGGCAACACGAGGTTGGTTCCCTAGAAGTTGTCTGACCACATTAGATAGCACAGCTCAGTGACTGGGGCTGGGCCCAGTGTCTAGAGAATAAATCAAATGGGTTTTTTGTTGTTGATAAAACATTCTCTCCACAGCAGATGGATTTAATATTTCCTGGATCCATGCTGTTCAAGCCCAGGAGTGGGGATGCTTTTCCAGGTCTGCACTATTGATGGCTTCTTTTCCAAGGGGTGCAGACTTGGCGAGTTCTCCCAGGACTTGTTGCTATAAACTGTGAAGTGAGGGTTTTTGTCTCTCTCTCCTTTGTTTCCTTCCTCATTTTGTTGCTCCTAATTCACTTCACTTCTCTGGGCCCAGTGAATTCCTCCCACCCTTACTCCCTCTTCCTTCTCTCCCCTGCTCCTTCTTTCCTGGCACTTCCATGCTCTCCCTGCTCAGGTTGTGGGGACCGTGTATTGGGAGGAAATCCTTTTCTCCAGGAGTGGTGGGGCATGGGCACAGGGTGCCCAGAGAAGCTGTGGATGCCCACTTGGTTCTGTGTAAAAACACATCCAGCTGCCACAAAATCATGTAAATCCATAGGAACTGAGAGGAATTAACACTGCCAGCTTCCTCAGCGGAGCTGTGTGATCTGAGCCGGGCTCTTGAATGAGAGACATGCAATAGATCTGGGTTAACGCCCCACCAAGAGGTTTTTGCACGTGGGAATTTGCATTCTGCCCTCTCTCCTCTTTCAGCTTTGTCAGAGGGGCCGGATTTGCAGTGAACTTGGGCCACCCAACCTTCCACTCTCTGAATAACTCTGGGCGCTCTCCCTTCTGCTCTGTCAGGCTGCCAGTGTGCTCTGGTGGGGACCAGATCAGTTGATGGGTCTGGGACTGTCTTCAGATAAAGAGAGTTTTAATTCCAGACAAGTGTGGGATGTGGGACTGCCCATGTGTGTGGAGCTGCCCCCTGCCCTGGCCAACGGCACCATTCCCACCACAACAAGCTCTAATTAGACACAGTTAATTGAAATGGCAGGACTGAGTGCCTGGGAAGGAAGGACAGCTTTGGATGTGGAGAAAATACAAAATGGTCCAAAACTGCCTGTAAAACCTTCAAAACCCATCTGTACACACAAAATATATTGACCACACATAAGTCAAGAGAAGAGCAACATCTTTATAGACCTCATAAGATCAATATTGCCCCCATTCTGAGCCAAGGTTTGGATTATGTTTTTCAGCAAAAAAATATTTATACAATTAAGAATCAAGATTGTCCTCCCATGCTTTTTGCTGTTCTTCAGCTATAGGAAAGGGAATCACTGCAAAATTTTTTGAGTAACAGAAAAAATTTAGCTGTTGGTGATTAGTGGTTTATTTATTTTCTCAACTAATTCATTAAGAGAAGCTGAATTTAATATCTTACTCAGCCTGTAAAGCCTCTGTCCTTGTCTCCTCCAGCCCACTTCCTCTGAGCTCAGCACTTCCTGCAGGTAGATGTGGTGCTCACTGTTATTCCACAATGACTAAGTTCTCCTGAATTGTGTTATGGTTTAATAACAACAGGAATTAGGTTTGCTACTACCAAAACCATTTTATTATGACACATCCAAAGACATGAAACCCTCTTGTGCAATAATAAAGGGGAAAAAAACAAGCTTTCCATCCACTTGCACAAAAGAATCCTCAAGAGACCAACGCTATAATAAGAAGAAAACAAACATGATTCAGTTTAGAAAAATGTAGCTACTATGTCTAAAGAAAACTGCAAGTGCTTAACAGAGGGATTTGGGAAGCAGTGTTGTTGGACATGACCTAGGAGTGATAGGGAGACAGCAAATGAGATATTAAACAGGTAATTTAGCTTTTTGCTGAAATGGCACTGTCGGCATGGGATTTGGGATACTGTGTTAGGTTGTGTGCATCCCAAACGGATGGGAGGTACAAAGGAGTTGTGGGGATTTGGTAGCCACCAATAAGCAGGTGAGGGAGCAAAAGAACTGGAAAAGGATTAGGGGGAAATAATTCATAAGAAAGGACATATTGTGAGTTTGACTATGTGATGGCACAAGGAAAGGTCGAGAAGTTCAATATGGGAAAGCCCTAGAGGGAAGAGGAACCACAGAGTGAAACATGTGAGAGAGGATCTGAACAGTGTGAGGAAAAACAATTATAGGCTGACATGCAAAAAGGGCTGTGAAACCTCTTAACACTCAGAACAGCTACTCCATCCTTTTATTTTATTTAAAATAAATACATGGCAGGATGAGGAAATACAGGACTAAGCAGCTGGTGTAACTTTGGGCAGAAAGGGGAAGAAAGGCTAAGAAAGGACACACGAGGTCAGTCTGTCCCACGTGTAAGCTCAGGGCTGGTTCGGTCTCCTCTCTCTGATTACTTTGGGGTTATCATGTCCCAGCCCCAGCGGGTCCAGGGGTTGGGTCAGCTTCAGTGAGATTCATTCAGTTCTCTCGTGGAAGTGCTGTGAACTTTCTAACTGGGGCAGGTGAGGGGTGGCTGACGCTGGAAAGGTTTCTATTTCCTCCAAAGTTTGAAACACAGGGTACAACCTCCTCTCCTCATGTTCCCCCTGTCTTGGGCTCCTCAGAGCTCCACCCTCCGGGCTGCTGCTGGTCCTGAGGAGGGGATGTCTCACTGACTTGTCCAAGGTACAGTGACAAATGTGAGCACGGTGTTTCTTCTGCCTTGGTATTGCAGCTCCTCTGGCCAGAGAGCAGAGATGAAGGGATTATTATTGATAATAAAAAGTTACTGGAATATTTTCAAACCTTACACTGAAAGGTTCACTTTGATTCACCTCTTACTTTCTCCAGCCTATTTGCACAGCTTTCCCTATTACATGGGGTATCAGATGAAAAATAAAATTGCTGATACCTGGGAGGTTTTGGGGCTGGTTGTGACCTCTGTTTCACCTGAACAGGAGCCACAGAGATAGAAAATAGAAAGTTTACAAGATCGTATGGAGCATGGGAGTGGAGCCATACGACCCATGAGTCCCTCTTGGGTGCTCCTGGACCCAACAGCAGAGTAGAGGGAAGGGAGAATTCCCTGAAAATCAACACATCCCCACATCTCCCTGGGCAGGGAGAGTTCCCTGAGAATCAACACATCCCCACATCTCCCTGGGCAGGCAGAATTCCCTGAGAATCAACACATCCCCACACCTCCGTGGGCAGGGAGAACTCTCTGAGAATCAACACATCCCCACACCTCCCTGGCAGGCAGAATTCCCTGAGAATCAACACACCCCCACACCTCCGTGCCGGGTGCAGAGTGCCAGCCTGAATTCCTGACATAGCAGCCTTTGAGCCACAGGCAGCTGCCAATGGAGCTCTGGCCCAGCCAGGCCAAACAAAAAGTTCCTCTTGAATATTAAAATTAGAAATAAGATCTTACTCAGTTGGACATCACAATAAGAGCAGTGGCTCACACTCGTGTGGGATGGTTCTGACAGGTTTAGGACTCTCTCCCCTCCTTTCCAGGGCTGCAGGTACCGGCCCTGTTCTGACCTGTCACAACTCTGCCAATTCAGGACTGCACAGCACAAGGTCTGTCACTGGGGAGCAGCAATGCCTGCTCTGCTTGGGCTTGAAAGAGGCAAGAGGGAGTTTCATTTTTACTTAAAAGCTTTTTTAATAGTGCTTTGATGATGCACAGGACCTCTCAGGTAGTTGCACTGAACATCTAATGTGTGTATTCCTTACATCTCTTTGGGGACGGGGACGTAAAGAAAGGGGACGAGGAGCCTGGGGGAAGCCAAGCAGCAGAGCCTGGTGCCCTGTGGAGTTGTCCAGGACAACAAACAAATACATGACTTAGAGTAAGTCCTTTAAATACTGTATGTAGTACAAAAAGGGTCTTTGTTCCATAACTCCCATCAGCAAAATGAAGAAGTTCTCTCCCTGGATGAAAATCCCCTGTGTCCTCACATGCAGGGCTTTGGGAAGAGGCAGGGGGTGGCAGGCACGCACTGAGAGAGGGCCTTGGTCTGTGCTTTACCCCAGCTCGGTTTCAGAGTTCTCTGTTTCCTCAGCATCGCTTACACCTACCTAAAGCAACAGGGCTTGGGTGTACACAATGAGAGTCTGCAGCTGGAAATAAAAAGCCAGCCCCGAAGCTGAGACTTTAATGACTTTGGTTGTTAATGGACTTGTCCCTGGGGCAGATGAACTGTGACAGGCACCAAAAGCAAAATTTGTTCTTTCACAGTTCAAGTATTTTAGTTTCGATTAATAAAAATGCAGCAGATTTTTGCATCCCAGCAGAGCCTGATTTCTCTGTCACGGAGGAACAGGGAGCAGTTAAAGCTACATCATCATCTGAGCCTGGCTTGGCCAGGGAGCTCTGCAGCTGCAGCTTGGAGAGCAACGCTGGGCCTGGCTCTCAGATACGACTGCAGTGGGACTTTGTGGGGTGGGGAGGGGTGATTGCTAACTCGAATTGCAGACTTCTGGGCTATTTTCTCTTTGATTATTGGTAATGAAATGGTCTTTCCTTTCTAAACCTTAGGACTGCTCCAGTCCAGCCATGTGGGTGTGCAGGGGGACTGTGCTGCCCACCCTGCTCTGCTACAGCTCTCTCCTGCCATGGCTGGGCTGCTCCTGTGCATGCAGAACCAGCAGGGTTTTGCCATTGGGTGAGACTTCTACATCAAAGAAGTTTATAAGCAGAACCTCCAATGTGTTTGAGGTTTGCCCATCACTGCATGATACTTCCCAAGAGCATATTTGCTCATTAAAAAGCAGCCAGACTTGTTCCTGACTGCATTATGGTTTGTTTGGATCCAAGGCTGCCTCCAGAATCAATGGGAGTGTGCTCTTGGAAAGGGCTGCACAGAGATGGGGAAACCTCAAACATTTTGGAGGTTCAGTTTGGAAACCTCTCTGGTTTGGAAGTCCACCAAAAGCATGTCATGAGATGGTTGGAAGACTGGGTGGGGTTTACATCTGAGGATAGAGTGCAAAAGTGAGAACTGTTTAGCTTGGAAGAAGAAAGGGTTGGAGGGTATGTGAGTGAGGTGCTTAAGAAAGGTACTGTGAAAACTAATCCACTCCTCAAGTTAACTTTTATCCCTAATATGAGAGCAAGGGGTCAGTTAGCAAAAAATGAAATGGAAATTATTTTAGCATGGACCATTTAACTGGACTACTTAGAAGTAGATCTCCAAAGGCTGTAGACAAGACTCTGGGGTTCTGGGAATTAGAGTGGAGAATCAGCCCTAATCGAGGGCTTTTACAGCAGTTCACTCAACAGGCTTCAATCCTGGAGGTGCACATCAGGCTTTTCCTCAGGATCTGACCTAGCACAGAGTTTTGTGTGGCTTTGACAGAAACAACTGGGGCAGTCTTGGGACTGTTCAGACATTTAACAATGACTCTGGATGTGTGGTGAGATTTTTCAAAACTTGACAAAATCCAGTCAGGAATCAAGCATCCAGCTTCTTTTGGAAAATCTAGCCGGGTGGGTGTTTTTATCCCAAGAGTTTATACACAAAAAAATCCCAGCTGTTTTCTAATGTGCCTCCTGATAATACAACAGGTAACCAGCGCCACCTGCTCTAAAGGGTACCTTTAGGTGGCAGATAGGTTCATTTTTAAGATGCTTAGATAACAAAAAAGAAATTAAACACAAAACCTTTGGATTCTGGACAAATTTAGGAAAGAAATTCTCCCAGTTCTGATAGTGGCTCTTTATCCAGAAAAAAACCTTTGGATTCTGGACAAATTTAGGAAAGAAATTCTCTTAGTTCTGGATAGTGTCTCTTTATCCAGACCCTTCAGACTAACAGTGGCATGACAGTTTAATGCAGGAACATTTCTGGATAATGTACCTTGCTGCTGAGTGCATCACTTGGCAATTTACTTCAGTGCCCCTTCTGTTCTCTTCAGAAAGCTCATGATGCACTCAAGGCATAGAAAGGGAAGGGATGATCAATTAAATCTCATTTTAAAATGTTAAACATAGACGACAGTGTATAGCACAAATCCAAAACACAAATCAAACTGAATGGCAGCAGTGGGAGATGAGCTGAATGAGAACAGAAGCAGCAAAGCAAAGGTCACTTGTCCCCATCTGCCTCCACTGGGGCGGAGAGCAGAGCAGGCAGGACAAATGGGCAGGGTGTGATGCCCACGCGCTGGGGCTGTAATCATGCTCCAGGTCTGTATTGACCTCCGAGGGATGGGGAGGGAGAGAAGGGGAGGAGAATTCCGTGCCAGTATCAGATTTTCCTGAGGGCAGGCAGGGATGTATAGAGCCTGTGCTCTCGCTCACCTTCTCCCACTCTCTTGCACGCTGCAGCTGGTGGCTGCTCGGTGCCCCAGCAGAGACAGGGAGCAGCCGTCACCCCTGGCACAGGGAGGACAGTGCCGGGCAGCCAAATCTGCTCTGCTGGAGCTGCAAACTCCTTTTTGCCTTCCCAGCCGAGGAGCCTGCCCTTGCTGCTGGAGGGAATGCTGCTGTCGCCTGGAGATGCTCCTCCATCCAGCCCAGAGTTTGAGGACCCAGAGCAGGGCTTTGGACCTGCAGCTCCCAGGAAAGCACAGAGACACTCGGATTAGGAGGAAAGGAAGCAGCAAGGACAGTTTTAAACTCTGGCAGGGCTGGAATAGCACACGGCTAATGGATAGAGCAATGGAGCCCCTCCCTGGGACAGGTATGAGCTGGGATTTCTCGAGCTCGGGTTCACGTAAATCCCTGTGATGAATGAACTCACCACTGGATGTCATCGTTTCTCTACAGGAAAGCGTCGGGGGGACACTTTTATTTGGCAGTAAAATTGTTTTTATTGTCTGGGTTTTTTTTTCTCCCCCAAATAGCAAGCCCCACACATGGGATATTCAGGTGTTTGGCACCTTTTCCACTTGGCTGCAGCCAGCCCAGGAACCAGATTACGCCTCTTGTTTTCCTAGGGCGGGGCAGGTTTGCAGCGCTGTGATGGATACGGTCTATCCTCAGGCTCGCAGCCACCGGGCCAGATCGTCAGCTGGTGTAAATTGTGCTGCTCGGAGCAGTCGAGCAGCGGTGCCAGAGCAAACAGGCTGGGGATCCAGCCCGTCCTGCCTGCTGCTTTCAAGTCCCCCTCAAGTACAGCCAATCCTTCCTGCTTCCTCAAACGCCTCCCTCATGCCCCGGCTCCCACCTTGCCCTTAATGTTCCTTACAACAGAGCTAATCCTTTTTCCTCCTTTCTATCTCAGTGCGCGGTTTGAAAATTTCACCCAAATTATGACATCAGTCAATTTTCCATGTTCTTTCTGCTCTTGTTTGTGTTATCTTCAAGATGCCCCTTGCAGGTGCAAATCAGCCTTAGAGAGAAGCGGTCAGCTGGAAAGGGAAACAAGTCGTATAAACATTGCCCAGAACCTTGTCTACCTTCACATCTGCCTTGGCTTTTTGGTTGTTCTGAATTTCCCTCTGATCCCATCTCACTGACAATTTTCCAAACCCACCCCTTCATTTTTTTAAAATCTCAAAATATATAATGAAATCATAGACTATCCTGAGATGGAAGGGACCCCAAGGATCATCCAGTCCAACCCCTGTCCCTGCACACCCCACCAACCCCACCCTGTCCATCCCTGGCAGCGCTGGCCAAACGCTCCTGGAGCTCTGGCAGCCTCGGGGCCGTGCCCATTCCCTGGGGAGCCTGGGCAGTGCCCAGAACCTCTGGGGGAAGAACNGCCCAGGGCCCTCAGCCGCTCCTCGGGTGGCCCCTCCGGACCCTGCCCCAGCCCCGGCTCCCTCCTCTGGACACTCTGTGACAGCTTGGGGTCTCTGATGTTGGGGCACCCCAAAGTGCCCCAGGACTGGGGCTGAGGCTGCCCCAGCCCAGAGCACAGCAGGACAATCCCTCCCTGGGCTGATGCCCCAGGACAGGGCTGTCCCTCCTGGCCCTAGGGCACTGCTGGCTCTTACATTTGGGCAGGTATAACTAACACAGAGCATAAAAACTGTTCGTATTTAAGAAGGAACAGGGGATTTTCCCTCGTTAGTTCCCGACCTGGGCACAAACAAAGGCTGGGAGGGGTTAATTTTAATGCAATCACGGCTAAGGAGGTGATAAAGATGCCGTGCTTCCTCTGGCGCTGCTGTCCCAATGCTCCGTGCCATTGTCCAGCACAGAGGGGACATCAGCAGGCTGAGGAAGACAACGGCACCGCTGGCAGAGCATTCCAGAGCAGGATCCGCTTTCTTCCCGTCTGCCATCCCCTGACATCCTCAGCCAAGTTCAGTGGCAGCGGGAGGCTCACAGAGCTCTTATCTCTCAACTTCCCTACCTAGAATGAAATTGAATTAAGCCAGTTAATTATTCATAGAGTGACAGACAAGGAAAACCTTTGAGCACCACCCTGATAAACCAGACCAGTTCTTTTTACTTCCTTTGTGTCTCTCATGTGTCCTGCAGCTCAGGTAGAACAGGTGAAGTATTTTGAAGACTGCTTTTCTGATCTCAGGTGTGGTGGCCTGCAGGAGAATGAGAGCCTGCTTGGTCAGGTGAGCTGTCCATCGTTTTTTAATAAATCAGGTTTTTAATAAATCCCGTCACTTCACACTGCGCATTGCCCTCCACAGAAAGGTGCACCCCAGGCCCAGGGCTGCCTGGAGTCAGTGATCAATCTGATTGCGCCCTTCTTTCTACACCAAATCAGGAACTGTTCTGTGAGCAAATGCATGGAACAGAAAGGAATTCAAGCATCTCGTTTCACTCAGGGTTCTGGAAGAGATGGAGAGCCTTGAAAAGAAGGCACAGAAAATAACCGAACAGTTCTGTCAGACAGTCTGCAGCCAATTCATGAGAGATTTTTGGTATAAGTGAAGGTAATTTGTGACTAAACAGAGAGATGATGGAGCTGTTTGTGGGTTACAGGAATTTAGGAGATCTGTGAGGTAATGAAACCATGCAACTTCAGAGTGTAAGGATGGATGAATTATAATTAAATTCTTAATTTCCCTGCCAAAGAAGAACAGAAGAAAAAGACTTGGCATCTCCCACAGAGTCTTTTGGGATTGGATAAACTGGAATTTTATTGAGTTTTAAGGTCAAAGTGTGTTATAATCTCAAATGAGGCTGCAATGACACCACCTTCTTACCAACTAGATTGGTGATCTGTGTGGCTTTGGGATCTTTGGGTTCAAACCAAATGAAAAAATATTCATAACTTGTGCTCCTGTTACCTCACTTTGTCATGAGGGCTGCAGCAGACAGGGGTGCACTCTGCTTAGACTTCACAATGGTAATTAATTTTATATCCTTTTCATAATTTTTATCTTTTTTATGGATGAATGGTGTCTCTGGCAACGGGATGATTAAAGAACAAGGCCCTCCCAGGGGCTTCTTGGGGTGTCTGGTGGAGTAATGAGTCCTGAATCCTTGATGGGTGAGTCCGTACCTCAGAGTGACTCTCACCTTGTGTAAGAGGGGCACCATGAGCAGGTGATGCTCTTCTCACAGCCAGCTGTGCCAGGCATCTGGAAACCTCCTGGTCAGAAGCTCAGCATGTCTGACTGTGAGTGCAGTGGGTCTGTTCTGCTCCTCCACAGTGCCAGGGAGGAGCTCAATACTTCAGTGTTCACTGCTTCAATACTGTTTTTTTTCCACAGGAGTGTGATACCCAGCTCCTCTGGGGTGCCTTGAAAAATGCCCCTTCACGTCCTGCTGGGGTTTAATTAAAGGCAATTTGTTAATTAAAAGCAATTTGTCTCATTCCATGTCCTGAATTCTGTTTTAGCACAGCTCCCCTTGCTCCAGGAGCCAGCTCCAGGAGCCACAGTCTCTGCTGGATGCTCTGAGGGAATGTTTGATGCAGGAATACGCTGACAAAAGGAACAACAGCTCAGAGTCTCCACTTGTTTGGTAACAAATTAAACTTCTCCCTGTTTCCCTAAATTGCAGCTGTGAACTTGACATTTTGCAGCTGCTACACCATTAACTAGAAGTTCATTGTATTGCCAGTGAAAGATATGAAAGAAATAATTTTCAAGTGGTAGATTCGACTTATCTTCTTGTTCTAGGGGCTCTAAAGTGCATTTCAGCCCTGTTCACTCACAGTCATGTCAGACTCAATTACCCAAATTAAGCCTGTTCCCAACTGCCTAAAACTGTTTCAGTGTCAGGAGGTCTCTGTAACACTTCTCAGAGCTCTGACCTAGCAAATGTGCCCTCTGGAGCTGCTCTTTTGATTTTTTCCCAACACCTAAAAGCCCAATTGCTTGAAGCAAGTGCTCAGTAAAAGACTCAGTGACCAGCACAGTGTGGGGGGAGAGGCCAGAACAGGCCAACCCCTGCAAGGTATGAACTTAGACAAAGCTGAAAGCAGCCCCAAATATGTTAAACAGTAAAAATGACTGTGCCACTCTTGGGGCTTAAATCCAGATTTTGATAATGACTGTAAAGGGCAATGATGAATTCCGCTTAGATGAAAAAGGATGAGACTTGCAATGCTCTCTCTGGCTTCTTTGAAGAGCATTTAGGAGCTCTTGTGTTATGTGGAGGAACAGGAGGAACAATTGGCACTGAAGCCAAGCTGCACCTCTCAGGCTGAGTGGTCCCTCACCAGTGCAGACCCCTGAGCCCACGGGCTTTATTCAGCACACAAAGTGTTGCTCAGAGTAATTAAAAATTGCCTGCCCTGGACCCTGAAAGCACAATAACAGCCTTCATCAAGTGGGCTCCTCCAGCACAATGCAGGCTCCCAATCAGGCTCTCTGCATTTCCTTCCCCGAAGGAATCAGACACATTGTCTGCTCCTCGAGGCCCAGCCCCCCCTTTAGAAAATGTACTTTTTCATTGAGCCAAGGAGCAACTGCTTTGCTGGCAGTGTTTGATATCAGAGCACCAGGAGGGTACTGGGACAGTGGCATCCTCCCCTCAGCCTCCTCCCAGCTTCAGTGCAGGGTGTCCAGTGAGCTCCTCTGACAGCCCAGAACCTGGGCTGCACTGAAGTGCTTTTTCATGGATGAGGTCTGGTTTTCTTTCTGATGTGATTCCATGCTTGACACGACCCCAGTTGGTCAAGCTGGACCTCCTAGGTTATCTCTGTGACAAATAACCTGCAGGTGCTTTGAAGGGCCACCTGCTGTGTCAGGTGGGCTTGATGGAAATGTCCGAAGCAAGTTTTATCCTTTTGTTAAATCTGATGTTCCTTACATGGCTGAATGTGCTGGCGTGTGTGTTGAGAAGCAGCAGAACTAGACAGCACGTGTAAGAAATGATGCACAAAGCCTGTGAGTTTATAAACTCATTTTTGGGCCAAAGACTTCTCTGAGGGGGATTATTGTGAGTTTTAACTTCTGCAGCTGTTTCTCTGTGTTCATAAAAATTCAAAGCTCCGTCTCACGTTACACCAGGGTGAACCAGCTGTGTTCATGTTTCAGGTACTGCCCACTGCAAATTACTCCTGGTTCACAGCAGCAAAAGCATTGCACAACTGGGATGAATTTGTCTTTTAGTGGAGCTCCTTGTCCTTATCTCTCTGAGTAACCAGTCCAAAACTCCTCTGACTATAGGATCTTCTGTGATACTCATTCGTTCCACTACTGCCAATTCTTACGGTTTCATCAGGAATCTCTTGGAGCTGGATTTGTGTTATGATGAAACACATCAGTCATCACACCCTGCTCGTGCCTGGGGAAAACCCTGCTGGGGCTGGATCCCTTTCCTGCTTCCTTCTCCCAGATGGGTGCTGGGGAGAGAAGGCAGTGCTCTGACCTTCCCCTGGGGAGCTAAAAGGAAACGTGAGACAGGAGAGGGGGCAAGAGGAAAAAAACCCAGTCTCGTAGCTGATAAAACACCTTTGCCTCTCTTTGGATATGAGGCCATTCTGCTGAGTGTTTTGAAAGAAAACCAATGGTCTCTTAGAGGGACAGTGGCTTCAGGAAAAGAGAAGCTCAAAGACAAAATATTGGCAAATGATAGAAGATAATTCAGCAACTGTGAGTTTTGGGGACAGTAGCAGTCTTGTATCATCAGACAGGATCTCATGCCAAACCACAATCTTTCCTCTGTCCCAGTGAGGCTTTCTGTGAGTCTGGGAGTGCTTCCTCAAACTAGAGAGGAAACAAGGAGAAGAGTCTGAATGTCAAAGGGTAGGGCACCAGCTATTTTGAAAATACCAGTTTTTTTCCAACCAGAGCAGCACCAGGTGGGAGCAGCCCAGAGACCCCCCCAGAAGAGCAGGGAGTCCTGCCCCAGCCCTGCCCCAGCCTAGCTGTCCTGTGAGTGGAGCAGGGGCACCCCGGGCTTCCCCCCTCCCCTCACACGGACAGGGCAGCCCCAGGACTGTCCCAGCGAGAGCCCTTCAGGCCCTGGTGCTTTGTGCGCAGGGGCATTGCAGCATTTCTGCTGCTGGCAGGCCAGTGCAGAGTTTGATGGTGGGCTCCACCCTGCCCCTTCAGGGGGGCAGCTCTGGCCTCAGGGAACCTTCCCTTCACTCAGGTGCTGGCAGGGGATGCTCTGGGCTGGTGCAGTCAGGGCTCTGATTGCATCTGTTGAAGTTGTGTAACCCCAGAACTTCCTGTTCTCTGGGTGCAGTGGGGCTTGTAAAGCTGTTATCCTGTACTTAGCGATAGCAAATTAGTATTTTATGCAAATTTATAATTACCCAATTTGTGTGTAAGAGCATCTGCCTGGGTGGACCTAATACAGATTTTGTTTTATAGAAATACACACATCAGTTCACCTTCCTTTTCTCCTTCACTCCCCTTTCAGACAGTGCTTCCTTGTCTTGTTGTTTTTTTATTTCCTTATCCAGGTTCACGGGTGGCATCAGAGCCATTCCCTGTGCTTACCCTGGGGGATGTTCACCAAAGTCTTCATTGCTGTGTTTGGATTGTCTTCAAGAAGGAAGCCCAGAATGCTCTCTAGGCTTCTACTTAGGGAATAAGCAGCTTCAAGGCCTGCCTTAATTTCAGTTTTCTCTTTGCCTTTGCTGTCGTGTTTTACATATAATGCAGTGCCCTGTCTACACTTCAGGTGTTTCAGCCAGTTTCAGCTTCCACCTCAAAACCTGCTGTTTTGAAAAATCTGTCCTACCTACTCTTAAAAAAAATATTTTCTTATGTAATGTTTCTTTTCTCCATCTTGCCAACAATTTCTGCCTTGTTGCCTTCATCCCTTCCATGAATTTGACACCTTTGTAATTTAATCCCGCAGTCAATGTCTTGCTTTGCTCACGCCTGGAACGTGCCAATGACATTACGCTGCTCCCTCAGCACATGTGCTTCTAATTCCCTGTATTGTCCATACCAGCTCCAGGATCATGTTTAGGGTTCAGTCTTTCCCTGTCTGCTGCAATGAGGGGAGAGCAGTGAGGTGTAATTCCTTCACCTACCCTCTGGTACCAGTGCAGGGTGATTCCTGCTGGACTGAAGGGGGTGTCCGATAAATAGGAATTTACTAATGACCTTCTGTGGGGAAAACAGTTTTCAAGCCAGGAGTCTGTAATAATAATGGAATCATAGAGTCATG
>VZTX01010297.1:4506-19184 GCA_013400915.1 Pardalotus punctatus
CCTCTTCAGGATTTACTTCCATGTGACCCATATGACCTCAGCCTCTTCCCTTCCCTTCCCTTCCCTTCCCTTCCCTTCCCTCTCTAGGTAAGAACAGTTTCTTTCCGCAGAGCTCCCAGGGTGGGTGGGAAATCCCCGACCCTGCTCTAGGGCAGTCGGTGCTGCTGAATTCCTCACTCTGGGACTCCCCTGGATGCCCCGGGGAGCGCAGGGAGCGTCAGCGCCAGCCCCGTGAGTTCCAGCAGGAATTTCCTGCGCTTCGGCCGTGCCTCGGTGCCAGCGCCAGCAGGGCAGCGACAGCGGCCAGGCTCTCTGGGCACAGGTGCCTTTGCATTTTGTTGGCTCTTCAGATGGAGAAAAACCTCGATTTAGGAATCCTAGCAGATTGCCAGCGCGCTGCTGGAGAGTTTACAAATCACTGTGCGGTATTTTCAAAATAAACCAAAATGTGCATCAAGGATCTTCTCATAATTTGGATACAGATTAAGTGCAGCTGGGATATTTTATCAGTTTGTATTTCATGTGTTTGCACAGAGCTGATGTATAACTTGATATTGTAAGCTTTCCAGGGTTTTTGTGATTCCTGCTGAAAAAAAGAAAAAAAAAAGNGCGGGAGCTGCGTTCCCCAAAGCCCTCGGAGGCGCTGGGATGATGCTTTGCAGCCAGGGATGTTCTGGAGGACTTGGATTCCTCATGCCAGCGCTGCTGCTGCTCCACTGCAATCTCGGGAGCTGCAGCAGGGCAGCGGCCGCTTTCACACGTGCTGGCTTCTNCAAGCCCACTTAGAGCGGATTGTGTTTAGAAAGTAAATGAGATTACAAAGTGTTATGGGCTGTGTTCTGATGCTATTTGTGCTTTGGTTTAAGTACATAACTTATTTACAAGGTGATTTTTGGAGATTAACGTGTGATGAATTGCCTTGTGTAGAAAAGTTTACATTCTAGACCAATAATGTAAAAAATAGTGGAGAAATCACAATTGAGTAATGTGTGTGTTAATGCTTAAATGCTAATAATGTACTTTGAAAGACCCAAAGGAAGCCCCTGTAATTAGAAAATTGGGAAACATGCACTTAAATCTCTTGTACCCAATTTTCCTGTTATGCTTGCTTTAAGTACTCATGTGAAGGAGTTTCTTACAAACTATCAGGAGACAGATCTGAAGGATTTTTTAAAAAAATACATATTTACTGGAGAGAGGTCACATTAATAAAATGATAGGTAATTTATCACAAAACCTGATAATTTTCTTTAGAATAAAACCATTGTGTCCTGCAACTACAAAAGTGGGAAGCAAGTACCTTCAAATATTTTAAGGAAAATCAGGCCTGAGATGACATAAATGTGTAGTAGGAGGGGTACAGGTGATTCTGAGTCAAGTCAGTTCAGAACCAGCTCTCCTGGTAAAGTGAGTTTTTCTTTACGGTGTTTTTTGCTCACTTTTGCTTTGAAGCCGTTTCTGTAGCTAATGTATATCAAAATTAAAATGTATCAGCACCATATGGCAGTCGGCTCATTGCCTGGAGAACGGATGTTCCATAAGTTCAGTTCTCTTAAGGATTGCTTGGCGCTGCTTGGAGGGCGCTCAGCCGTAATTCCAATGTTGAAAAGAGTGGCCTGAGATCAGAATAATCTGATGGGTAGAATAAAAAAGACTTTGTTCTGCAGTGGGTATAAAATTATCATAATTGCCCCTTGTGTTTACTGATGAAGGACAGTTTAGTTCTTGGGGGCGCTTGATTCTTCCAATTTCTGTATAAATGGTTGTGTGTTATTCATATTCCCCACAGTATTTATTGCCTTAATAGCAAGTGCTGTGTGCTGGGGCTCCACAAAACACAACTTTAGCTGGGAGATTCCCTCTGAACAATAGGTGTTCTGAGGAGTCACATTTGGATTTCAAGCATATAAAACAACTGCGGTGGGTTGTATTTTACTTTTATATTTTTCCCTTGACATCTCTGGTTGGAGTCCTGCTAGCTGAGGATCCAGATCCCTTCTCTTTCAGTAGAATTTTAGGGTTAATAATCGTGCTTTCTGTGCTGCAGCCTGTAGCAGCCACTGCCACACACTCAGTTAAAACTGCATTGTAAAAACCTGCTTCCTTCTCCAGAAAATCTCGAATTTATTTTAATTCTAAGATTTTCGTAGGTGGAACTTCTCTTCATTTTCTCCCTGCTGCTGCCATCGTAAGATTTAGACCTGAGTTCTTCCAGTGATCCCAGTTTCTCCCCCAGCCCTATACTCTCAGAGAAACAACCATAAAAGATGTAGGTCCCCAAACTGTGATCTGGACTTTAAGTGTCTTACTCTCAGGCTTCCAGTTTTTCCTTTGAAAAATAAACATTATATTATTTCTCTTGTGGTGCCTAAAATGGTCTGTGTCTGCATACTGAGAAGTTGCCATGGTTTTGGTATGTGTGTGAATTTGCATGTTTTGTCATATAATGACAGATCAGTTTGGGTTGGAAGGGACATTCCAAGGTCATCTAGAGCAACCCCAACCCTGGGGATTTGACATCTGTGCCCAATAGGGAACAAAAATCGGGTGTTTTTTTTCTAACTAAATCTAAAGGTGGGGTTGGAGTGGTATTTTCTGTGCACACAACACACCTGAATTACTGGGTTTCACACATACTTTTACCTCTAGGAATGTTTTGGAGGTTTGTTTGTTTGTTTCTACATCAGGCTTGAAAAAATTGCTGTGATCTTTGCCGTCCTTGTCCTGTAGCCAGATGGTTTGAATACTGAGGGGGTGGCAGATGGATGTTCTGTGCCCACCTTCAGCTGGGTGAAAATGTAAAACTCACCTCGCAATTCTCCCCAGAGAGACCCCAGATTGGGGGGGCTCTGGTTGGGAAGGTGGGGCTGTCCCCTCCTCCTGCTGGAGCTCTGCCAGCTTGGCTTGGATCGCTGCTGCTGGGGGTTTTGAGGGGATTGTTCCCTTTATTTTGCATGGGAAGCTGGTGAGTGCTGGAAAAAGAGCTCTCTGTGGCGTTTGGATGGTGCCCTGTAGGACAGGTGAGAGTTTGGCTGTGGCAGTGGACCACACCAATTCTACCACTGCGGGTCCTAATACAACAGGATCTCGCTGGTGGAAAACCTCCTGATCTAAGCACCCCCTGGAAAACACAATGNGGACAAGTCCGTGTAGTAGCTGTGGTTTCTCTCAGAACACGGTGAGAAGCAGCCCGAGGTGTGTGATGCCCACGGAGGCTGCAGCCTTTCTGCTGTAGCTGTCCTGTCCTTCACAGCCACCCTCGAGCACAGCTTTCCTCTCTTTTAGCCAAGCACAACACTGGAGAAAGGACAGTGCTGCACATTTCCAGCTGGAACGGGGCACAAGCTGTAGCTGGGAGCTGTCTCCTGGAAGGATGGAGGCAGAATTATTTCTTGTCTCTTGGGCAGAGCAGGGAATCCATTCAGCCTGCTTTCCTTTATGACTGTGGGAGAGCTCACACCATCCCACCGATGCACGGTTGTTTTTTGGGGTGGCAGTTTGGAAAGCCTCAACCAATCCTCAGTGAAAAGGAAAAAACAGTGAGAAGCTGGAGGAGTTTCTAGGAGATGTTCACAAAGGCGATTCCACAGACAGACACACGACGTGGCTTTACCAGAAACGCGTGGATGTGCACGTTATTTTCCACATGGAGACAAACTGTGTGATTCGAACCCCCTGGGGCTGAAAGAGGGGCAAAGGAAGGAGCTGCATCACCTTTGGTGAGCAGGGGAAGGTGTGAGTGCCCGTGCCAGCGCTGCCTGCACGTGCTGTATTCCTCTCCCCCAGAGAGGAAGCACAGCCTGCATTTAGCCCGCAGAAATTACTACCATAGATAAGTTGGAGGGGAGGAGGGGGGAAGACACAGAAAAGCTGTGTACTCCTTAATAGATTCATGGTTTGCAACGTTTCATAATTCCTTTTTGACTCAGTCATCTGTAGCAGTTGTATAAATTACTTCTAATGATGCAGTATTGCTGAGGAATTTTGGTTTTACTTTGCAGTGTGTCATTATTAGCTCTTAAGGAAAAAAAACCCCTGTATTGTCTGGGCTGTATAAAGGACATGTAAGAAAAGGAGAGTGAATTCAAATCAAAAGGAAAAAGGAAATTTAAACCTTTGCCACAGATGTTTTCTTTGGAAAGGAAATTCAAATTGTCGCTTTGCAAAGTGAACTAAATGGAACATCTGTGACTTCTTGTTTTCGTTCTTCAAGACTTGATTCTCTTCTGTTTTTACCAGTCTTAGAGATGCATATTCATCCTGCTCCTGCTTCCACTGCCTGGTAACTTCAGCAGTGCTGGACAAAGCCTTTCATGAGAAGAAAGCTGAAAAAAATTAGTTGAGAAAATCATCACTGTGCAAACCTGCTTGAAAAAGCTGCTGGATGGTACAGGTTGGGCAGGAGTTTCTGTGGAAACGTCACTGCAGTTCTAATGCCAGTGAGAGGTTGCAAAGCACAGACAATCTGTCCATTGATTTTTTATAAGTGTGGAAAAAAGTAAGGCATTTAAAAGAAAAGCTGTTATGTTTTCTTTCTTTTTTTTTTTTTTGTATTCTTTATTGGCAGTGCACAGTAAATAAACTTTGATTAGCAATGGTTACTCAGGTTGATATTAAAGATTCTTGGAGCTGCAGCCTAGAGGAAAGAGCTTCTAGTGATTAAATCTGGCTTTCATTTTAATTCTGCAAAGATTTGAGCTTTCCATGAAAATTTTTTCAGTGCTTATGTCAAGCAGACTAGATTTTAGATTTTAAGAATCAAGAAGAACTGGATGGAAGAACTCGGACACAAATGTCATAGTGGCATGGATGGAGAGTAGAACTCAACTGAAATTGTAGGCAAAATGTCTTTCAGCCAAGAATAAATGCAATTAAGTGGATCTGTAACCAGGTGTACAGGTCGTAAGAATGACTGATTAATTTGTGAATGCCACCTGTAAAACAAAGGAGAAATAAAATCTGGAAAGATACTCAGATTCTGCAAAGGAAATGTTGGATTGTCTTCTAATAAGGGCAGGTGATTTTTTCCCCCTTCCTTTTTTTCCTACTTTTACCATTGAACTTCAAAACTGGACATTTATCTTTTGAAAGCGTCCTGCAGTGCACAGATATTTTGGTGTTTCCACTGTTTTGATGGGGGAACAGCACTTTCTGTAAAGTCCTGCTGTACAAAAGTGTTTGTTTGTGCTAGAGTAAGGGGCCGTGAACGGGAGAATGCCAGGACAGAGCAGAGCTCCAGCTCTTCCCCTCCTGCCTGAAGAATTCTCTTTAATTGGGTAGGGACCCGCACCCAGGCAGGTCCAGCTCAGGTCCGTTGCCGTTTCTGACTCGGTGCTGATGCCAGCCCCTGTCAGGGCGAAGGGAAGGAGAAAAGGCGACAGTCGGGTGCTGAGAAAATGCAAACTGGAGGCCAGCGGGGCAGAACAACCACGAGGGAGGGCTTTGCTGCTTTGCTGCTTTGCTGCTTTGCTGCTTTGCTGCTTTGCTGCTTTGCTGCTTTGCTGCTTTGCTGCTTTGCTGCTTTGCTGCTTTGCTGCTTTGCTGCTGGTGCTGCGCCTCTGCCTGAGCGACGAAACTCCAGGGGTGCCCGAGTTCTCCCTTTGGTGACAAAGGATGTTTGTCACTGCACTTAAACCCCAGCAGATGTTCCCAGCTCCCTTCCGTGTGAGTGAGGAGCTCCCGGTTTGGGAGGGGCTGCCCCATGGGAATCTCCTGCCCCGCAGCAGGGGATGTGCCCCAGCAGTGACATCTCTGCCTCCCATCCCACCGGGGATCCCATCCCGGGCAGGAGCTGCCCCATGGGAATCTCCTGCCCCGCAGCAGGGGATGTGCCCCAGCAGTGACATCTCTGCCTCCCATCCCACCGGGGATCCCATCCCGGGCAGGAGCTGCCCCATGGGAATCTCCTGCCCCGCAGCAGGGGATGTGCCCCAGCAGTGACATCTCTGCCTCCCATCCCACCGGGGATCCCATCCCGGGCAGGAGCTGCCCCATGGGAATCTCCTGCCCCGCAGCAGGGGATGTGCCCCAGCAGTGACATCTCTGCCTCCCATCCCACCGGGGATCCCATCCCGGGCAGGAGCTGCCCCATGGGAATCTCCTGCCCCGCAGCAGGGGATGTGCCCCAGCAGTGACATCTCTGCCTCCCATCCCACCGGGGATCCCATCCCGGGCAGGAGCTGCCCCATGGGAATCTCCTGCCCCGCAGCAGGGGATGTGCCCCAGCAGTGACATCTCTGCCTCCCATCCCACCGGGGATCCCATCGGGGCAGGAGCCGGGCCTGGGGACGTTTGGCCGCTCTGCTCACATCAGCCACTTGCAGAATTTGTCTCCTGGTTCCATCTTGCTGCTGTTCCTCACGGTGGCTGAGGATTCCTGTCACTTATTTCTTGTCTTTGGGCAGTTCAGGGCTGTGCAGTGACCGTAAGGATATTGAATTTAAACCTTGTTAATCACAGTGTTTGTTGTCCATATGGTTCTGCTTTGTACAGTCAGTTTTATTTTATTCAGTGTCCGTTCCAGGTTTTCCGATTAGTTTTAATGTAGGAGAACTGTAACATTGCATTTTAGAGCAAACCATGCAAACTCAGTCTGATATTTAGCTTGTGTTATTTAATCTTTTCTCCTTGATTTGTATTTGGAGGTCTTTTTCATGTTATTTCTGTTACAGAAAAAAACGGGTCTGACTTTTTACAAAAACCTGCAATATTCATTCAGAGAACATTTTTATTTTAAAACCTTTTACTTTACACTGCATTTTTACTTATACCGCACTTTTACTTATATATTTTGTTTAAAGCATTTAAAACTATTTTGACCATAAAAAGCCTTATCTGTCAATAACTAAACCAGCAAAATAATTTTACTGCTTCTAAAATATTGACTTTATTTTACTTTATCTGACCTCTGCTGACCAGGCATCCAGTATCTGACATGGGGCCGTATGTGTATGCCACATACCTATATTTTTTTAATGTAGTTAACTCATTTCTTGCTAAGCTTTTGTGCCCGCTTAGATTTACTGTAGGCATTGGGGGAGAGGGTGAAATTCTTACCTTCAAAAAAAGATAAATATATCAGGTGGCTGCAAAGTGCTGTTGGGGTGTGACAGTGATGCTAAGTGAGAATCTGGACCTGCTGTTTTTAGGTTTTTTTCTAATAAGGAGCCTAAATTTTTTTGTCTTTTCTTCATAACATCAGTGTGGAAAAGTCAGCCAAAGGAGGGACTGGTGCGTCCCATGCGGGATTTTTACTTGGAGGGCATAATCTTGTGCAGCTATGAGTAGAATCAGTCTTTCCCTCTGATATTTGATCTTTTAAAACATTCTTCAGGCAGCAGAGAGATCTCAGAGACTGTTTTTACTTCTTGCTTAGGAACACAAGCTATTTCAGTAAATGAGTACTTTGGACATGTAAATTCAGCATTCTGCTACAATCTGTTACACGTTAGGAACAGAAGTCCCTGTTTTGAGCTGTGGCAGGGTCAGACAGGAGCTGGTGGCAGCTGGGTCAGGATTTGGGGTCTGCACAGCCTCGTGGTCCCCGCTCCTGCTGGTGGTTCCTGTTGGAAGTGATGCTTTAAGGATTTTTAGCTCCTATTTTTCAGGTATCTGTAGTTCTGATGTGTAGCTCTGGGCTCCTTATAAAGTGCTAAAACCTTTGTTCCCAGCGTTTTAGACAAAACGATTGCTCTCAGTGCCCCAAAATGTGGAAACACCAGTGACTGGGGGGAGCAGGTTTGGGGTGATTGACATCATCACCTGAAGGTGTAAGGATAAGGCTCGATGTGTGAATGGACAGAACTTAGAAAATGTGAAAAGCTCGTGACTCGGGGTCCATTTTGGGTGTAGCCTCTTGAGTAGGCTCTGTCTGCCCTGAATGCACCTGAAGGCCTTTAATAAATTAATCTACTTTTTATTCTCCTAACTTTGTCTGGCCTCTTTTCAGGACGCGCTGCTTTAGGCATCAGAAGCGGAGGTTGTTGCGCAGTCTCCCTCTAACGCATGTCCCCCTCCAGGTTCAGGACAATGGGCATTGTGGGGGCTCAGCAGGACCCCCTACATCCCCCAGCATCACCGTCCCCTCCTGTGCACAAAGCGCCTCCATCCCCTGCGCTATTGATCCGGCCGCTTTCGTGCGAGCGCCGAATTCATCCTTAAAAAATAATTAGCTCCGGTGGCTTGGCAGAATTCCAAGCAGGCAATTACATTCTGCCTGCTTAAAAATCCCCCCTGCAGCTGCAATTGGCTAACTTACAGTGACAGATGACTGTGTGTTTTGTGATGTGTCTTCGCTGGGGCTTTTTATCAGTGGGAAATCTCCTGTAATGCCGCAAACACTCGCCCTGCCAGACCCCACTGACCGGCATGGCTTATTAGCATGACAAAGAAAAGGATCCCTGGAAAATGTTTCCCCGGTGTTTTGCAGGAAAAAAAGAAAGATTGAGGTGTTTCTTGCCCATTTCAAAACTTTGAAGGCATTGTCTATAATGTGCATTTAGGCCTCTGTGCACTGATACACAGAATGAGAGCAAACCTGAACCTCTCTCGCTTTGTAGAGCTCCGAGTTAATTATGGGCTCAGGACTGACATTTAAAACGGTTGAGAAAACAGAGGGGAGATGCTGATTTTGTTTGTTGACTGTGGGACTTTGGGTTTAATTGGTTTAATGGGAAAAAAACAGATATGAGATAGAACATATCTTAACTTGGTAGCTAATTAGCTTATATTACCCTTTCCAAGGGTAGTAACTGAAAACCTGGGGTTTGTTTTTGTTTGGTTTTTTCTTTCTATTTTGACAGAGAAAATACAATTTACAGTATCTAAATAGCTTGTTTCTGGTGTTAAAGGGTTTGAAATGACCAGAAAATATTGACGTTTAGATTTTTGATGGAGCCCTATATGATTAAAATAATCCTAAAGGAAGGGGTGATGGACCTCCCATCTCCTTCCACAGATGAAGACCAAAGCTACATTTTGATAAAGAAAAGTCATTTGACTGAACAGGTCTGATACATTTTTCTGATTATTTAAATTTTATGACGTAGAAGAGAATTTTTCCATTTCATGGTCTTTTTTTTTGTTATTGGTATATTCAAAAGGGCAGACATTGTCTAGGCATTGAGCCCTTGCAATTACACACTGTCAGTGGAGTATTTTAGGAACAGAGGATAGAAATAAAAATTGTTTGCAGCCAGTCCAAGGGCTTTTCTCCCCTTCTGTTTTGTTTCCTGGTAAAGGGAAAACAAGGCTGTTTTTAGGAGTTCCCTGTAGAGTGTGAAACTGTGGCACCTCTGCCAGGATATGCAGAGTTAGCAAACCTTGCCGTTTGGAATCTGAAGAATTAATTCTGGTGTTTCTGGCTCAGGAGTTTGAGAATTAAAAGTCAGTTCTTTCCTAATCATGAAATTGACTTATAATTTGATAAACGCTTCTTTTTAAGAGGGCTTTATTCTTATTCCTTCTAGATGCAGAATTTTTGGGAGATTATATTAGAATTTTTAGGTAGTTGTTGTTTCATATCTGTGTCCATGCTGTCTGAAATACAAAGGATCAACATTGCAGTTGTATTACAGAGCCTTGGAGAGTTTCACACATTGTGAAGAGCCTGAAATAAATAATCTTATCAATCTTGCTAATTATGACAGGAGTGCTCTGCTGAACAAGGGGCAGAAATTTGCTTTGGAAGAGTTTCATTTAATCTTCTCCTAGCATTCTAAATGTGGTCAAGGTTGTTAGCTGTATAACCTCTTAGAAAAAAAAATTGAGAATGATTTTGAGAATAACACAGCGGCTCAGATGGTTAATGCATGTTTGGGGACTCATTTTGTTGCCTCTGCCTTTTCTTTTTTGCTTCTGTTTTGCTGTGTCTGTAAGCAGTCAGAGCTGTCTGGAGATTGTGGAGGCAGCTCTATCACACAGCATCTCTTTTCAAATGGACTTTTACAGGGGACATGATCAGAATAGCTGCTCTTCATTTCTGGGGTGGCTGTGCAGTGTGAATTCCCCGTGCTTTGAAGAGGCAAACACTGACAGCGAGCCCGGTCAGGTTTGTTATCACCCAGTGCAGAGTTTCCTCTGCTGCAGGATTCATGGGTGTCAAACTGCCCTCACTGTTTCTTGTTCTCTTCAGCATCCCGAGTTCCCAGAGCTCTGTGCTGCCCCTTGGACCCGGGGCTTGCAGCATTCTGGGAGAGCCCCTGAGCTGCCCTCAAGGTGTTTTCCTTTGAGCTGTTAGGGGGCTTTGTGCCCCCGTTCTGGCTGGAGCTGTGGGTCCACCGTGGGCCGCTGTTCAGAATGGAATGGGTGCAAATGGCTACAAACCCGTCTGTAGGGGTGAGGTGTTGATGAGACCATCCCAGCTGCCTGTTGAGATCAAACCCCAGTGCATCCCTCAGGCTTCTCATCAGTCTCATTCTGAAGCTGAACGTGGGGCACGAGAAGCAGAGAGCTGCACAACTCTGGATACCATCATGCACCCCTTGCTTGCTGTCTTGTCTTTATGGCAGTGTTGGGGGCTTTCAGAAATTCCGATCCCTCACTTCACATCATTCCACACTGGCTTGTAGCACAGAGCATTTTGTTTTGCTTGCTGTTGAGAGATCAATTATTTCTGCACTGCATGTTTCAAGTTACAGCTCCCCAGGGCCGAGTTGGTGACCCCAGCTCTGGGAGGCACAGAACCTATGGGATCCATAGGGATATGGATCTTCAAGGGATGCCTGTTCCTTCTTCAGTTGTGTTCCTGTGCATGAGAATTGTCTTGGAGGTGTCTGGAGAGGGCACCATGAAAAATACAGGTGGAAAGAGGCTGAAAATTTTATTCTTCTGTGTCCAGGCCCACAGTGCTTTCCATGTGCTAGGGATGGGCTCATCCCTGTCCTCTCAAACACAGGACAGGGTTTGACAGCACAGCCCCAGTGACTCAGCTGAGCTCTGTCTCTGCTCTCTGCTCTCTCCCTGCTGCTTTTCCTCGCTGGGGTGCCCCACAAACGCTGCCTGTGCAGGGATGGATGGCAGTGGCCGTGGTTATCTGGGCACTGGTTCCTCCTCTGCGCAGCCCTGGAGCAGCTGGGGGCTCCAAACACCCCTGTTCCCATCCTGCTCTCACAGGGCTCATGCACACCTACTCTGGAGGCTGGCTTGCATTATTCAGAAGTCCCATGGTTCTTGTTGGTTCAGTCCTTGTCAAGACTGAGTTTTGTGCAGTGAAATACTGCCTACCCACTGCTATAAAAGCTGTGCTGTGGGAGCTCACTTTTAGAGATGGATTCAGAGGGGAAATGGCATTCCAGAGCCATGGCCTGTGCGGACAAACTTCGCTTCTGCTGAGCTGCCAGTTAGAAAGTCATTTTAAGTCCTAAAGTCATACATTAATTGCACAAGTCCTGTTGAAAACTTGGAAACCCACTGAGATGTGCAAATTGGTGATTGATTTTTAATTGGATGATGACAAAGTAACTAACTGTGAATGCTAACTAAGAATTCAAACTCATGAGAAGGCATTTACCCAGAGAGATCACATTCATGCTGGATTTTTGGGCAGAGTTTAAAATGCAGTGAAGTCCTCATCGGTCACACGTTTGGTTTTCTTCTCCCTCTTGTATATAAACAGTAACTGCACAGGAGCAAGCGAAGTTCCTGCTGGTGCAGAACTAGAGAGAGTGAGAAACATCTGGAGCCTGAGACTTTTTGGGTAAATCCTTCTGGAGAAATCGCAGGAGTCACTTACATAATGGAAACATCCTATAATTTTTCCTGTGCCTTTCTCCCTTGTCGCCACACATTTCTGTTGCCAGGGTAACCGATCATGAATTGTTCATAGTAAGTGACCTTGTCATTGCTTTTATACACGCCATGAGTTATTGTGCACAGGATATTTATAGAATTAGAGAGGTGATTGTGACTGCCTGAAGACAAGCAGGTTTTGTTTCATTTAATTTTATTTTATTTTTCTGTAGAATAGGAGACTAAAAACCATAAGAGAGGGAAATGCTAACATTTGTTTGCAGAGTCAATCCAGCTGTTATTCAGATAGGGGCAGATAGGGCTCATAAGTCAAATGGCAGCTGGATGGGGAGTGGTCAGCTCAGCCTCCTGCAAGCACTGGTTCCATTTGATGCTCTTCCAGACTGGACTTGGACATATTCACATTTACTCCTATGTTCGGTATTTTTAGAGGTGCCAGAATTTTTTTAAGCTCTGCAAGAAGAGTGCTTTATGCAGTTTTTAAATAACAAACCCAACAAAAAACAAACCCAACAAATTTGTGTCAACCATTCTGCATCGTAAAAGCTGTTGCCTATTCTCCTTGTCCTGACATTCTGTACAGAAATTAATTAAATAAAGCTCTACCAACAATTTGAAGTATTAATAATGAAGAGAGAAATGAATCATGCTAGTTCAAATAGAAAAATAATACAAAGAGTGTCTGAGATCCACAGAAGGCTTCCTAGTCTTTTTATGCATTCAAGAAGAAAAAAAGGATTTCATTGCATAATCACCCTTACAGTTCCCTTCAGGGCTGTGTTTTGTAATTATTGTTTTAATCCAGGGGAAGGTGTGGTAGGATCTTTGGATTTCAAGGTAAAGCTGTGCTAACAAGGCTGAAGTTGATGTTTGCCACGTGGTTCTGACCGTGCACGTGGCATTGGAGCTGTGCCTGTCTGCCCACACCAGGGGTGGGAATGGTGGCCAGGGATGTCCCAGCTGGACTCCACAGAGGGGACAGAGGCTGGGCTGGAGAGCACTGGGACAGGATGGCTGAGCCCACCCAGCACCTCTGCAGCAAGTCTGTGCTGCCAGGTGACAGAACTGCTCCGGTGAGGAATTGGGGCAGCCCCAGGCGCTCCCGCTGTGCCCACAGCGCAGGGAACGGCACCAGCTGGGAGCTGAAGGTGTCTGCGTTCATTTGTGTGGTTTGCTTTTCTGTTGTTCGTGGGATTTGTGGAAGCAGGTAGAGAAGTCAGGCAGACAGGCTTCAAGATGGTGAAGAAGAAGGTTTTATTTACAAGAAGTTCTTTTTATGCACACTAATAAACAAGTATCCATTGGTCAAAGACAATCCATCCCCAAAGACCTATTGGTTATGGCTTGTACAACATCTAACACAAAACAGAGATTAAGAAAGTACAAGTACAGTTTATCTATATTCTCCATGAGAGAGAAAGGAAAATTCTAAAACAGTGCAACTACACATTTGCCAGGCAGAGCAGGTGACAGTCTCAGAACCCCCATATGGGATTCTGGCTGTAGGGCTTTCCACCCAGGGCATGGATTCTTTTAAACACCTGATGGAACTGCTCTGGCAGGTGCAGGAATGGACACAAAGGGAAGTTGGGGCAGTGGGAGGTGTTCATGTGCACTTTAACAGAACTGAGACCAGTGCAAATGTTGGATTGCTCCTGCTGGGCCACAGGCCAGCTGCATGGATGAGAGCTCAGCAGAAGAGCTCGGGTCATCTCACCTGATCCAGCTGCAGCTGCCTCTGGACAGGCCCTTGGGATGGACACAGATCCCCAGCTGGGCAGCACCTGACCATGCTGCTGCAGAGGCAGTTCACCCCTGCAAAATTCACAGTATCGCAGTGATTACAGTGCATTTGTTTTAAGCAAACAGTGTGACTGTGAGGGGCTTTGCAGCAAAAGAAACCGGCTTATTATTTCCATTTAGCAGCCAGCTGGATTTTCATGATCAGCTGATGTCTTTGAAACATCTGCATGGCTCTGGAATGGCCTGTTGTGAAAATGTGGGTGTATTTTCTGAAGTGCACACGGAGTTAAGGTGAGAGGAGCCGTGGTGCAGCGCTGAGCCCATCAGGGGAAGGGAGGGCTCTCACTCCCAGTTTTACACAACGCAGGAAAGCAATGAGGAGGTTGCCCTGTGAATGAATTTTAACATCAGTGCTCAACGGGACTGAATGGCAGAGCAGGCCAACACTGAGCCCCTTCAGCCCTCACTGGGGGAGCTGGGGATGGAATCTCATGGAAGGGAGAAGTGGTTTCACAGCTTCCCATCCATTACCCCGCACTGTGGGCTTTCCCCTGAGCAGGTGTGTGCCAATGGACTGAGCCTGCAGCCTCACACGGAGCGAGTGTGTGCAAGGAGCGGGCACTTGGTGGGTAATGCTGCTTCATTGGCCATCCAGCATCCAACCTGGCTGTTGTATTTAGTGTATTAAACCACCCTGCTTTGGGGTTTCCACAGTTCACCCCAAGCTGGCTGTTATATTTAGTGTATTGAACCACCCTGCTTTGGGGTTTCCACAGTTCACCCCAACCTGGCTGTTATATTTCGTGTATTAAACCACCCTGCTTTGGGGTTTCCACAGTTCACCCCAACCTGGCTGTTATATTTATTGTATTAAACCACCCTGCTTTGGGATTTCCACAGTTCACCGCTGCCTGAGGACCTGCTCCATCTGCTCAGCTGCCATAAGATAAATAAGCATTGGATCTTTGGGGAGAATGATCTGAAAGCAGGTGCTTCAGAGAACCTTAAAGGCCTTTAGATTTCTTGCTTTACAAAGGTTAAGTAGTATCAGATCAGCAGGCTTCTTTTCATCCATCTTATCTTTAATTTGTCCTTACACTAACCTGAAAAACACCACTTACTTGCTCCACGTTTTTGCTTGTCTGTATAAAAGAATAATATCAGGTAATATAATTATTAAAATAAAT
>VZTX01010297.1:19229-38595 GCA_013400915.1 Pardalotus punctatus
TAATGTAATAAAGAAATTTTCCAATTTTTTTTTTTTTTTTTTTTTTTTTTCTTTTTTTCTTTTTTTTTTTTTATCATAGGGTTGTAGCTAGCTCTTTGAATTAATTTTTCTTGTCTTGTTTGCTTGCATGTCCTGGATGAACTTTGGTAAAGAAGCAAGTTAACATTCTGTTGCCATCCAGTGAAGTCGTCTTGTTGATGTTTGAGTGTTTTAAATGAGGCTTAAGTATACAGTATTGACACTCTTCTGTAAATGGTTTCGAGAAAACCATTTATTACCCATTTGCTTGAGGGATTTGCTTGAACTGCAGTGTTTGGGAACAGTGTGTTAAATGAGATAATGTGCAGAATAGATGTGCGTTTATGGGCAGTGAAAACCCCCCAGGGCAGCACCTGTGGGGAAAACATTCCTTTTTCCCCATGAGCGTGTTTCTGTGGGTACATGGGATGTTCCTGCAGTCCCAGAACATGCCTGGATCGTGGTGGGGAGGGACAGTGAGCAGTCTGCACATTTTAATTATGCTCAGAGCTGAAATGTGGGTAAGCACTCACACACTCCTGTTGATTCACCCGGGGATGGCTGCAGGAAGGGTCCTTGCAGGGAATCAAAGAGCTGAGCATCCAAGCCACCGGTGGGGGCTTCAGAGAGGGGGAGTGAAGACAAGGAGCAATTGCAGCTTACATGGGAATCTGGCCCAGTGACAAAAATGCGTCACCATCACTGTGTGAGGCTGGGAATACTGGGAATACACTGAATTTCCTTGGTCATGGCAGCAGTCAGCACGGCTGCAGCTGAGGCAGCTCCAGCAGCTCTGCACGGGGCTGTTGGTTATGGATGGGCTTGGTCGGGGTCTTCTCGTGCCCCCTCCTCTGACTCTGCAGTTGCTGTTCAGGACATCACAATCCCTGGATCCCTGCTCAGGTCAGGGCTCCAGGGAAAGGCTGTGCTCTGGAGCTGCCATCGTTAGGTGGGACTGGGATTTTGATGGTAATTCTTTGGCAAATCCATAAGTTCCTTCCAGGAAAATAAATGCTTTTACTCAAACATATTTGTGGAAAAGGGAGCATGAGGAAGCAAGGGAAAAAACCAAACCCAGGAGGGAATATTTGCAGGTACTTTGTGTATTCTTTCCACACTGCAGCCTGCTGCCCATAGAAGGTTGAAAGTTTGTTCCTGTGCACATCTGCAGGGCTGAGATCTGAAATCTGTGTGCTGTTTTCTAACCAAGGTGATTATGAGTGACTGATGCTGCCTGAAGAACCCAAACTCCCAGGCATCTGTCACGTGCCTGATGCTGAAGCTTAGAGTTGATCCAGAAGCAGAAAGTCAAAGGCGGTTTTAAGATTTTCTGTTGGAGCTGGGCTTTGAGGACAGCATGCAACAACTTCTTAACACCACTTCAAATGTCTTTTCTAGTAGAGCCTTAAGAGTTGAGTTATTAACCCCACGGGATTTGGGAAATCATAAAAGGGCTATTCAGCTGAAAATTACATCCAGCTCTTTCAAAATACATAATGGGGGTTTGGAAGTGCTCGATACAAATCAGCTGCATGCAGAACCTTGAGCCCCTTTCTTCGCAGGCCAGGCTGCTTCATCCAGTGCATTTCTTTTTGACAGGTTTGTTTGTTTGAAAGGGAGCAGCAGTTAGAGCAATTAGATCAATAAATATTAATGCCTTTCTGGGAAATACCTGTTTGGCATTTGGGAAGAAATAAAGGACTGCTTCTGTTCTACATCAAGTTTGGGCAAATATCTGTATTACCGTAGAAAATGAGCCTTTTTTAATGTGAAAAAGAGCCTTCTTAATTCATTAAAGATCTTTTAAATATAAGCTATGGAAACTTAAAATTGATGAGTGAACTTCTAATTTGTATTCCACACACAATGCTTTACTCTGCTGTATCTCATAATGGTTAGAGGGGTGCAGATTCTGTCTGGGAATATACATTTACGTGATCAAATATATTGTATTATAATAAATATAACGTACCGTATTATAATAGATCTGTAGTATTGCTAAAATTGTTGGTAATCAAGGTTTGATAATTCATTGTCACTGCCCAACAGAAACTGATATGGAATTTTCTCTGTTGATAAATTACCCCATGTGCTGTCTCAGTATATTTTATGTGCAACTAACATTTTGTAAGAAAAAACATTGGGGTGGCCTTCACTAGTAGGTCACAATTGTGAATTTCATTCTCTGAGATATTCTAGGAGACATTTTGGAATATATGGTAATGTTACTTTAATAGATATTACTATGCACTAATTCTTAGGCTTTTTCTTCCATTTCAGTCTTGTTTTGTAATTTTTAATGCACTTGTCTTTGTGTCATGAATTGTTTTTAGCTCTTTATATTTTGTTTTATTCAGCCATTCCCAGTCCTTTCTGTTCAGTCTCTTAGGGCCGTGTCTGAAGTTCAGAATCTTAAACTGCAGTTTGGTTTTCTGATAGCCCACCTTTAACCCTTTGGTATTGAAGACATTGTGTTTGTTATTTAAGATGTGAAGATGACAGGTGCACTTTGGATTCCCTGTTTAACCACCTCTTCTTTAACTCTGGAGCTTTTTAAAGTATCTTCCAATTTCCCTCGAGCATAATGCAGTGAGACTTGAAGACAGGATGTGCACAAAATGTGTATTTTTATCTGTGTTGGCTGAAGATGAGCTGAACTTTTTGTATGATCAGATAAATGATCATTTTTTTCAGGGAAATAGCTAAAAATAGCAAACACTGTACATATACACCTTATCTTATGGGTGACTTGGGTAGAAAATGTATCACTGCTTTCCTGCATATGCAGTCTGAGGTGTTCTGCCCAGGAGGTTTTAAATATGGAGGCGTATTTTAAATAAGACATTCAATAGGGTAACGTAAAATTGATGAGTGAACTTCTGCATGGAGTTAAGAACGGGAAGCGGAGTTGAGAACGGAAAAGAGAAACTGAGAATGAGGGTGGTGCTGACTCCACTTTTCCAGTGGGATGGAAGAATTTGGCTCCCAGAGACAAAGCATCCTCAGCACCCAGCACCAGCCAGGCCATTCCTTGTCCTCCTGTCGAGGAGGTGGAAACTGGGGTAAGGATGGAGGACCCCAAGGCAGTTCTGGGATCCTGCGGGGCCTTGTTCCTTCCTGGCTCTGTGTGTGTGTGAAAATACGTGTTCATGCTTTAATTCCATGATGACTCTGTACTGGAGGTGCATGCCAAGGTACCTGGGTATTCCGGTGTTCCCTTGCCTTGTTCCCCCTGCGCTGCTCTGCTGCCCCTGCGGGATGGGCAGGAGCTGCAGCAGCATCTCTGCAGGGACTGACCCCTCTGTGCAGGGCCCCTGGACCCCTGCCCGCCTGCCTGCCCCCTCCCCAGTGCCTGGTATGGGAGCAGAGAGCACTGCCCAAGCTGGAGCTGCTTCTGAAAAGGGAGTTTGTTGTCTGACAGGCGGCCTGGGATGCTGCTCTGACCCAGCCATGCTCCAATTTCCTTTGGCCACTGCTGCGCCCTTACCTGTTTGCTGTCTGGCATTCTCTCAATGTTGATGCATGCTAATATCCAAAATGTTTGTAGCTAATCAGAGCATTGCTAACTGCAATCAAACTCTATTTTCTAAACTCACTAAATTATTTTCTCATACCGAATTTATCACAGCTATTAAAAGACTTATGACCTTTCTCACTAACACTGGAGTATCTCAATTCTCTTCCAGTCATTTGTTGCTATGATAAACTCTGAAGTGAGTATTGGGAGTCTTCTGTACAGGCAGACACTGCGGCTCATGTTCATTTAAATTCTGCCTCTAGACTTATAAATAAGGAATGAGGCTTAGGAGTCTCTCAGGAATATACAATATGTTTTAACCTGTCAGGCCGTTGGCTGACACTGCTGTTCCCCACTGATAAAGGCGTATGAGCGGCGTGTAAGAATGAAATTTCACTCTTAAAAATCATCATTTAACTGCAAGACCTTCAGCTGCTGCAAATGCTGCTGCTGAATGCGTGGCTGGTGCTGGCAGTGTGTGCAGCCCTGTCCTGCCCCGATAGCACCTTCCCCACGCTACTGTGCGATAGCGGAGCCGAGCAGAGCACAACGCTCCTCTGGCTCTGCTCTGCTGCGTGGCACATTACATCCTGCTTTATTTAGAATGAAATGACTCGTGTCAGAGCTGGAAGCAGTGAGATTGCTGGTTTCTACAGGCTGGGTGACAAATGGGTGCCGAGGAGGGGGTGCAGCTCCAGCTCGCAGGACCCCAGCCCTGCTGGGCTCTCCTGAGCTCCTGTGCAGCTTTGAGAGCTGCTGGATGCATGCTGGATTTACAGAAAGTTCTGCTCAAAACTGACTCATTTTCTTCAGCTATGTGTCTGTTTAACCAAAGGTATTGCCTCGACCCAGAAGCCTCTTTTCATCTTAATTTCCACCAAAACAAGAAGACACAGGTGCCCTGGTATGCAGTGTAATAAAGAATTGGTGTCTAAAACCTGTGGTGATTCCTGTTATGCTGTAATAACAGTATCACTGTTTTGTTATGCAGTAATGAAACTAGAAAATTTAAGATACTGTTTAATAAATCATCATACAATTTAATTAGACTTCCAGAATTTTCATGTTAGTGTCTCCCAGAGAATCTTTATGATTCCTCATCCCCAAGGTAAGGAACTACTAATGCTCCTTTCTGCATATTGATTAGACAAGAGTTTTCCTGTGAGGGTGGGATGGTTTTGTGTTAGTTTCTTTTTGCTGTTGTTGATTTAGTTTGGTTTGAGTTGTTTGGCTTTTTACTACTTCCTCCCAGCAAGACCCGGTTTTAGTCCTGCTTTGATGTTTTTTAGTTTCTGCAGGTTCAGGCACTTACAGGAGATCCAAGGGAGCTTTTAGATATCTCTGTTCTTTATTCCTCTGGGGTCAGTCAGGCCCTGATCTTACAGGTGCACCTGTGGTTTATTTTTATGTGCATGAGCAGTCTCAGTTCAGTGAAAATGGGTTTGCAGGATGAGGGTCTGTAATTTTCTACAAACGCTGGCTCTGAAAATGCTCTTTTTCAGCATCAACTCATGATTATAAATCTTGATGACAATAGCTAAGCTTCCATGGGAGATGTGTGTGTGAGTGGGGAAACTTCAGGTCTTCAGATCACAGAAGGAATCCCTCAAAGTGGTGTTTTTAACCAGCCACTTCAGTATCTGCAATAAACCCCTTCGTTTTACTTGACTCAGCTGTGCTGATAAAAAGTTTTGTGGTTTTATTCACTCTTTCTCCCTTCCCCTGAGGAAAAGCTGAGCCTATTTTTCTAATAATTGAAACTTGTTGGCTTTTAAAAATTAGCTTGAAATACCTCCAGGAACATTATTTGGCTGACTTCAAGGCAGCTTGCAAAATACTTAATGCTTTTGAAAGTCAAATTAAAGGTTTGTTTCATTTAAGTTGTATAGCTGGATAAGATTAAACAAAGTGCCCTACTTGCACACAGCAATCTATGTGAAATGGTTTTTTGATCGTCTTCATGCATATCTAAAATACACCTCCAATTTCTTTTCAGGATCTGGGCTTATTCAGCTTTTACCATAATGGTTCATTAGCCTCCTAGGCTTTTTCTTAAGAGTTGCAGTCAATTTCCCAGCTTTGCTGTTTTACATTAAATCGCTTCGATTTCCTAAATATAGTAAGGGAAGAGAACAAGAAGCAAGAATCACGGCAAGAGGGGTTATTCGGTGTGGATACATCATTTCTGCTTCACAGCATACTTCCAATATTGCAAAGTTTTTGCCCCTGGCTGCAACTGTGCTAAATTTATCAAGTATTCTCAATTCTTAGAGAATGATTTAAGTATATGCTGCTGATATTGCTTCTTGTTGGGGCTCGTTATTTTGAGATCAATGGGCCTTTACATGTGGAGAGAGGCAGGGAAAGGTTTAAACCTTCATCTCGCTGGAGCATTCTGCAGTGTCCCACTCTAAATCTCTTTGAAAAGCCAATGGTTGCTCATCCAGATGCTTCTCCTGGATGTCACTGAAATGAAAAATATCTGCAGTGTATTTCTATAGGACATGCTTTGTGGCCCCTGTGGCAATGTGCTGTGTGCTGTTCTGGCAGATGCAGATGATTTGAAGCTCTCTGAACTGTGTTTGTGACCGCACGGAGACTTTTGTGGTTCCCCTCCCTCCTCAGGAAATCCAGGAGAGCAAGTGCAGCCCCTGAGCAAAGCTCTGTTTCAAATGGATGAGATCTGCCTTTTCTCCAGCGGCTGCACGATCTGTTCCCAGTTAATGATCAGCTGATACTGGGAGGTATTTGCAGCTTTTCCACATGAAAATCCAGGTTTCCCCGTGTTTAGCACAACACCACAGCCTGACTCAGCTCCCACCCAGACCCTTGTTCACTCTCTGCTGGGATGCAGAAGAGAATTGAAAGAGCAGAAATGAGAAAACTTGTGAATTGAACCAAGTTGAAGAACAGGACAGAGGGAAAAAAGCCCCAAGAGGTGATGCAGCACATCCCCCAGCAGGCTGATGGCCAGCCAGTATCCCAGGATGTCCCAGGAATGTCCCAGGATGTCCCAGGAATGTCCCAGCCCCATTCTCTCTGCCTCCCATTCTTCCTGCTGCTGAGCATGGCCTGGGACATCCCTCTGCTCTGGCCAGGGCAGCTGCCATGGAGAAAGGGAATTCTGCCCAGCCAGGCTTGGTGCAACAACTTAAAGAGTGATTTTAAAGAGGTTCAGTGCCCTTTTTTTTTTTTCTTTTAAATGTGTAATTTGCTCTCTAAGTGTGCAGTTTTACCGCTGTGATTTCGGGTGTTTGTGAGCTTGGTAATTTTGTCAGAAATTTCGGAAGCAGGCTCTTGCTGAGTGGAAGGAGCACAGGGATCCACTGATGCTAGCAAGCACAGCCCAGCAAGATTAATTTTTTCAGAAACTGCTACCTTCAGTTTATACAAGCTTACCGGTTTACATGAGGTGATACATTCCTTAACCAAAATCTGTCCATAAACCCAATCTGAATGTGCTAGGAAATTGCTGACCTCTTAATTAACCACTTCCATAAAATCTGCTATTAACCCTGCTCCAGAGAGTTTTAAATACCTTTTGTACCATTACACTGAAAGGCAATTTAATGAAAACATGGCTTATTTCTCCTGATATTTAATCTTTTCAACACTTTCTTGGCAACTATTTTTGTAGACTCAAGAGCAGTTCCAGGCTGTGGCACTCCTGCACTTTTGCAGTTCCCCCTGAGCTGTACCCTTGAGAGATAGAGGACATTATCCATTTCCTGTCAGGAGTAGGATCAGGGCCTGAAGTATCATTTTTAATACAGGAAACAACAGCCAGTAGTGGGTGCACAATGGTACAAATTGCAGGGGATGCAGAGGGTGCCTTGTTCTGAAGGGTCGCTGATGTTCTCTACATTTCATGATCTGCAGTGCTGTCCTGCCAGAATCCTCCATGGCAGCACAAAACACTTTCCTGGTAGCATTTCATGCCATGAAACACGGCTGCTGCCATTGAGATGAATTCCTTTCAGGCACCTTTTTGGTTTTGCCCTGCTGAAATAGTCTGTTTAGTTAATGGCAGCCTGCTGCATTTCTTTGTTTCTGCATTGGACATGGAAGAAATTGAGTTGAATTTTCAACCATCCTGATCTTTCTTCATGTATTTTCTGAAGTTGTTTGCCTTGCAATTACAGTCCTCATTCCTCAGTGCCCAAGTAAGATCTCACTGCACGTGAGTAACTGAGAGAGCTTTTTGCCCTCTGAAAATGTGATGGTGAGCATCCCTCCCTTGAAGATGATTTCAGTGGTATCAGTTTATGCTCAGCAATTCTTGTTTTGAGAAGCCCCACAGTCTCCCTAGTGCATGGTGAGAAACAAACGTCTTCGCTGTGGGCAGATAACTTGGGAGGATTTCTGATGTTTAAAAGGGGATCAGTATCTTGTTCTCTTCTTTTTCCTGTTCGTGTGCTGTTAGAAAAGCGCTCATAAAACCAAATGTAAGTGATGGGAAAAAAACTCCTTTATTTCTGAGCATTTGATCTATACATGTTTTAAATTCATGTTGTTTGAGATGTCAGTTTGCAGAGTTATGGACCATAAAGATGAAGAGGATGACAATTGCCAAGAGTGAATGAGAAACAAAGCACTGTGTTGTTGTTGTTGCAATGAAGCAATCATTTTTATGGAAAGTTTCTGTACAATAGAAAATTGAGATGGATGAACACAAAATCTCTTGTATTAATGAATTAACTTTCTAGTCTGTACATATTAGTCAGCTTTTAATTACAGTTAAAGAGTTTTTAATCTGTCTTTATGATAGCTCTACGGTACATGTAGAGAGGAACACTGAAGTGTGTGAAGGATTTAAATTTTGTGGTTTGTGCTTTCTAGTTAAGCAGAAATAGATGTATTCTCTGCCCATTTAGTTTCTTGCAAAAATATAAGGAAATATCTTCATTTTGGGGCAGAAGAGGTAAAATAGAGGAAGGACTGAAACAGTAGCAGTGATGTGCAGAGGTTTTTGGTGATGTTTATTTTTTGATGTTTATTTTGTGAAGTGATAATGAACTGGTAAGTATGTAAGTTACAAAACAGTCAGAACCTGTGTTTGAACTGCTAAAAGCTATTCAAATAAGAGTGATCAGTGGATGCTGAGCTAAGTCACAGGAACACTTTGACTTTAGCCTCTTGTATGGATAAATGTATTCATAAATGGCCAGTCCTTATTCTCTAACATTTTTGATATATTTGTGAAGTTGCCTTAGCAGTTCACACCCAAATATGATTTTTGATTTTTTAAAGAAACCATAACTTTTCTTATTTTCTACAGAGTTGCATTTTTTTTTAATATCATAGTCATCATCGCTTTACTTTTAATTATCATTTGTTGTTCGTAATTATATGGGAAGCACAGTATGAAGGCACAGCTAAAATGTTCCCTTTTGCAAAAGCTTTCCAGCAGCTTTCCCAGTGAGTGTGCAGTGGTGGAGAGGCAGGAAATGTTGAGCAGCGCTCTCAGAGCACGGGCAGCCTTGCCGGGCCAGAGGGGTTTTTATTTTTCTTGGCGTTCTGTTCTGGAGGTGGCGTGCTTGGTGTGACTTGAAAGCGGTCAGAGAAGGTGAATCTCCAGCTCTTTAAATCCGTCTCCTGTATCCTAGAAAGCAGCAGGGGGTAAGTGCAGGGTCTTTTGTAAATGTTTTCTTTTGAGCATGTACCCAGCAGGAGGCAGAAGGTGACATCGCCTGTTGGCAGAGCAGAGGTCACTTCTCTGTAATGAACAGGAAAGGAACAGAGGGTGAGCATGAGCCAAAAATAGCGGAATTCATTGTTCCTCCGAGCCAGAACATGGAGAAAACCTTTTTGCTTTAACTAAGTTTATTCTGTAGAAAATGTGATGCTTTCCAAGTAATTGATGCGAAGGATATAAAAAATATGGCATCTGATGGTTCGTTGAGAATTCCCGTGGAATCTTTTGGAGGAAGGAAGTTTGACAATACACAGAGAGCAAACTCGATATGTTGATACTGTTGTGCTGCCACGGAGAAAATACCTGTGCTCAGAGTTTTAATTACCTAGAACTGCAGGAAAACTCTGTTAATTGGTTTTACTGGAGCTTTTCCGTGTACACCTGGATTTCTGCCTGGCTCATGACCCACAGGTGAGGTTCCTCAGCCTGTGCGTTGGAAACGCCCGTGTGTGGTTTGGAGCTGGGCACGGCTGAGCCCCTCAGCTGTGGACAGTGAGGTCAGTGATGATTTTCACTAACCTGGGGCTCAGAGATGCTCACCCTGCACCTGAATCGGGTTTTTTACAGCATTTCTCCTGGGCTGGGCTTTTGGAATCACAAACACCAGAATGAGGAGGGCAAGGTCTTGCAGAATTCACAAGGGGCTTGTGGAGGAGGATGGCAGGACCACAGAGAGCTCCATGGGGACACGAAATACTCGAGCTGCAGCCCAAAAAAGCTTTTTGTAGCTGCAGGACTGATCCAGGCAGTAGGAACCTGCAGCTGAGGAAAGAGAGGAGGAGCAGGAGAATTTGGGGGAGAGGATCCTGAGACCAGAGCTCCAGCCCCAGGACAGGGAATCGCAGAGCTGTGCAGAGGAATGAGGTCAGTGGGGATTTTCATTTTGGGCTCCAGCCTGAAACCTTTCTGAAAGTGCCTGAAGGGTGGGGGGAATGTTTTGGATTTCTGTGGGATTGTTTGCAGCAGCTCCCACGTTCTCCTGGCTCCGTGGCTTTGGGACAGCTGGAAGGACCAAGACCACACTGTGAGCCTGTGTCTGATTTCCTTCCCAGAGGCTGTGGTGGCAGACTTTGGGGAGTATGACATCACAGCCAATGTGATTTTAAAAATAGATGTGTCTCTCCTGCTGCCTTGTTTTGTACAGTTTGTATCCTGTCGTTTGAAAGGCTACAATGAATAATTTGCAAGGCAATAAACCTTCAAGTTTATTTTGGTTTCACAAAGTGAATTCTTGAAAGGACTTATTTGCATAATGAATTTTTGGTTGTTTTAAGATAAAAACACAGTTAAACAAGAAATATAACTATCATAGGAAAACAGAGCAAGAGGCTTTTGAGACGGGAGCATAGCTATTTGCAGGAAGTCTGTGCTGGGATACAACATCAAAATTCCTTGAGCTTGTGAGACTTAAATGACTTTCTCATCTCAAAGATGGATTTGCAATGTAAATGTGTGAGATCCATATGAAAGGCAATAGATCTGGACAAGGAAGCACAGCATTTGCTTGCCCTAGTGTGTCCTTTCTTGCAGGTAGAAGTTTTCAAAAATTAGCAAGCAGGGCTGTGGGATCATGAGCCTGCAGAGCATGGCAGTTATAAACAGTCCTGAGGAAAATAAAACTGCGGCCTCATTTTCTCTGCAGATCTAAATTGCTGTGCAAAATTGAACTGTTATTTTAAACAGGTAAGAAACTTTTCCTGCCTGGTGTGGCTCAGTGCAAACATTCAGTGAGCCTTTAGTAGCTCTGACTTGAGTTCCTTCTTAGTCCTCATGGTGGATGGAGGAAAATAATAATAATGACAATAATAGTAATAATACAACAGGAATAAGACTTTCCCCCTGAGTTTTTGGGGGTAGGTAAAGCCCAAGGATTCAGTGATAGCACAGACCAAAATGAGCATTTCAGTGATTAAGAAATGCTCTGGCTGCAGGCTTTGGGATGTTGACAGCCTTGTAGCAGAAGTGATGGGAACATTGCAGATCTGCTGGGAGATTTTGGTTTAAATTGCTGTGGTTATGCAGGCACTGGAACCGAAGCAGCTCAGAACTGGTTTGTGTGGAGGGAGCAGCACAAGGGCTGAGGAAGCTGGGCTGTGTCTGGAGCATTTGCACTTGCACAGCTCTCAAAGGCAGAATATTAAGCCTGCTCTGAAAAGCTCCCTGAAAATCAGGAAGTTACTTTTATTATCTGGTCAGCAAGTTATAAGAGCAAGGCTTTTATTTTTAAATCCTAAATGTGGAGTGTGTGTTGTTTGCACTGCGTAGCATTCTTAGAGAGAAACAGATTAAAATTTGGGCAGAACCCCCAAAAAAACCCATCCTGTTTTGCCATGTTTTGTCCCACGACACTTCTCATCCCAATTCTCATTATTCAGGAGACATCAGGATGTCACTTGCTTTGAAAACAGCCTGTGCCAACCCAGGAATGTTGAAAGTCAGTGAAGGTGGAATGTGCAGGGCAGCCAAACTCTCACCTTCACCACCATCTTCTCCCTTTAATGCCCATGGATATGTTTTTAGCTGATATTATGGGTATTTATGTGTATTTCAGGGTGTTTATGTGTGTATAGGCCTATTAATGTTCCTCTCTGCAGTCTGGGGAAGACTGAGATGGGAAAAATTCTGCATTAAAATATGGAGCTCATCGAGGCCAGTGGTTTATTTATCTGCTTGGAAAGTTTTAAAATATTTTCTTCTACTCATAGTAGTATTGCAGCAGCATTTTGTCAGTTTTTAGCATCTCAAAATAAGTCTTATCTAAAAGCCAGAATGGGACAACAATGCTGTGTAAGGAAAAAAAAAGTTGTTAAATACCTTGATTCATTTAAATACATGTCAGAAATAATATATAGAGCAATGTTAGTGTGTTAATGATATATAATACTGGGAATATCATAAATATATGTGTGAAAATTATGTTTTGCTTGGGTGAGGAAAAAAGTTCAGCATTCTGCATTCAGGTGGCAGAAAATTGCTTATCTGGGCAGGACAGTGCAGCTGAATTTCTATTTTGGTCCCTTCAGAAGCAGAGTGCAGTGGTACAGAGAGATTTTGCTGTTAATCACTGGAACCACTTGAGCAGCCCTAAATCAGCTGTGTTAATGTAAGTTCCAGGATCCCTGATGGCTGGAAACCTGGCTGGAAATCTCCTATAAATCACTGCGATCCAAAGCAATAAATAATTGATAATCGGGTGCCCTTTGCTTTTGGAAACAGAAGCTTCAGTTTGAGCTTCCTGCAGTTCGAGAATGGTTTTGCTGGGTTGAATCCCGGGAATTGTTTGTCTGGGGTTGCTCTGCTCCCGTGTGAGCTGCCGGGTGTTTCCCACGCGTGTCACTGGCGTGGGGGGTTTCACTGGCGTGGGGCCAGCAGGGTCACTCTGGGCTGGGCTCTCGGGGTTCTGCTGCCCCGAATTTCCCAGGAAAAACACCCCAGCCCTTCAGCATTCGTGGGGCTGGGGGAGGTTTCCCACCTGGCAGAGTTCACCTGCAGCTCAGATTGGGGATGCAAGGAAAAGCAGTTCAATGTGTTGGGAAAATGAATCCCCAAACGCCAGAGGTGTATGTCCAAAAAGGAGACAGAGGACTCCTGTAACTTTATTCATGAATAAAGGGAGAGCTCATGGCCATTTCCCGTGGGGTCTCTCACATTGACAGAGGACGCAGCCTCTTTTATCCGAATTCCCGACCGCAGGTTCCCTCTCTCTTTCCCCATTGGCTGAGGAACTCGAGAGGTACAGATTTCCAGAACCCCTAATTAATGTACATCCCCCCTAATACAGACATCCCCAATACACATCCCCCTTTTCTTCTTCTTCTGGTGTCTCTGTTCTTGTAGTTTATTAGCACAGTTTTGGGTAAATCTAACTAGGGAAATTCCTATGGAAATCCTACCCATTGTTGCTTCTATCTCTCAGTATCAAAGTTCCCTTCCCAGCAGACTCAGGTCTTATCCTTACCAGCCATTTGTTTGGAAAGACACTCCCTTATTCCTTTCAAACAGAAAACTCTTCCATCCAGGGGAACAAGAAATGAAGCAACAATAAGGCTTGCTGGACTTTGCCATCGTTTTGTGCATGTGAACATTTTAAAGGCTGAGTTTTGTTTCTTACTGTTGTATAAGTTCTTTAAATTCATCTTAATGTGGCATATGACAAATCATCATCGTTGCATGTGAAATAGAGGACATGCAGGGGTGAGCTTTATTCCAACCTCATCCTTTCCAAGCCTATGACCCAAAAAGTAGGGAAGAGTTGTATTTTTCAATTAATGAGATAATAAAAGTTTATTAAACGTTAATTTAGTGAGTTTTGAAACAAATGGCTTTTAAAAAAGAGTAATAATTTATCTGTGTTTGGGGCGGGAATGGGTAGGAAAGGACAATAAAACACCACTCAAGTTCTTGCCTGTAGTGAGCATTTGTCATTATAAACGGAAACTTTAATCTCTGCTTCATGCTGTTGTGTTGGTGACAGACTCTTGGGAGCTGCAGGATTTGTGCCCAGGTAACCAACCTTTGGGCTGCTGTTCACTGTAACATTTCAAACCTGTCTCAAGTTCAGGGCATGGAGGGTCCCTGGCACCTTTGTTTTAGCTTGGCATTTTCCTGTCCTTTGTTCATGGTTAACTAAAGCCTCATTTGACATCTGTAAGCATTTAACTGAAATTGATAATGTCTGCAGGTAAGACTTTATTTTACTCGAGTGTTCAGATGAGAAGGTAATTGATGATTTTGTATTTTTACAGGACAGGCCATAAAGCTATTTACATCACTGAGTATTTCTCATTTTATCTTCCTTCACTCGCACAGTAATGAATTCATCATGAATATCAGACAAGTACGTTATTGCACAGTGCACAATCAATATTCATTTAAAAATGTTTCTTTTCCTGCAGCTGCGGGGGAATCAATTCCTCTGTGACAGTTAGTTTGGAATGTTCATGTGTCTTTGTTAGTGTGTTTGAGAGCTCAGATGTGATCAACACCACCTGAATAAGAAGTCTTTTCGTTTGAAGTCATTTCCTTAGAATATGTGAGGTCTTGGAAAAACTAAAAACTTTTTATACAGAGCATTGATGCACTGAAGTCATTTCAGAAATTAAACTATTCCCAAGTAATGAAGCAAAAGCAGCTGGTTTTGCAGGTCAGCAGCAGCAGCAATCCATCAGTGAGAACTTGTTGGGAATTCCTTTTATTAATAATTCATCCTTTAGGTCAGCTGGTTTTGCACAGCAAGGGTTGTTTCATCGGTTGTGCCTGTGCAGGCAGTGCTGGCAATGGGAAGATCAGGAACTGCCAAATGTTCTGTGATTTCAGTACCGTGGATAAGATCATTTCATTCATCTCTTCCTGCAAATGTGGATTGTTTTGTTTTGTTTTGTTTGGTCGTTATTATTGCTGTTATCACGAGATCCTGATTAAAACGCTGTGCCTGTTCTGAGGGGTTTGCCCCTGGTGGTGTTGGTGTTCCCAGCCCTGCTCCTCAGGGTCTGTTGGTTTTTATACACCATGTAAGCTTCAAAATTGCTTTGTTTTCTTGGGTTTTATTTCTGCTTGTCCGTTGCCTTAGCAATATAAGGACTCATATTTTATCCAAGTTTCTCTTTCCTGTATTCTTTCAAGTAGCAGGGATGAGATTTTCCAACTGTTGCTCTGCCTGAACTTACAAGAAACTGAATTTCAATGGATTTCCAAATTCTCACAGTTTCTTTATAACTTTGTCCAGCTGATTCTGCATATTGGGAAATGAGAACTATTATTATTTACAAGTCATTAGGGGTGTACTTCTATTTTTTGTTGTAAGCAGCTGCTAGAATAGAATACGTCTGTATATGGGTTGGAATGTTTTTAACATATTTACTGACTGTCCTGTCATACTGCTTCCATTATTTTGAGGACAACATATTGTGAATTATTCTTCCATAAGAAAGGATTCTAAAAACGTGGTTTCTCCAAGGATATTCCTTACATTGGTTCTGCTGAGGAGCCCCTGATGCTGAATTTGTACCAAGAGCTCACTGAGTTCACTCAAGGAAATCTCATTAAATTAAACATCTATCTATAAAAGGTATCTCTGCATTTAGTGTAATCTTTCTTTTATCTCTAATGCTAAAACATTTCTGTGGCCACTTTTGCTGTAGGATCTGATAAAGCTAATTGCTGCCTACTATGTGCAAGTTGTCCATGTCATGGTTAATTGAATATTTTTGTCCGTTTGGCCATGAATTAAGTTGTCAAAGAGAAAGGGGAGCAGCCTATGTTTCATTCTTATAAAGTCAGGGAAGCTAGTTTGTAATTACTTGCTAGAATAATTGTGACAAACTCTCATTCTCTGTCCTGGAGGCTGCAAGAGCTGGGAGTTCAGGAGTACCAGCCTGAGGATGTTTCCCTTTTCCTCCATCCCCGAGTAAGGACATCTCTTAGAAGTCCTAAATGCACTTATTGTGCTGAATGGCTTTGGAGCATCCAGTGAATGTATCTTCTTTGTAAATCCTGAGGCCAGGAAAAGACATTCCCTTCCTAGAGGAAACTCTATTTCCCCCCTTACTCGGAACTCCTATTGAGTTTTCAGAGCTGTTGCTTTGGTTCCAGACCTGAAGAGGATGTTCTGTGGCCAGTTTTTTATTCCACGTGTACCAGTGAGTTTAAAACTGCCAATTACCTACATATCAATCTGGCTCAGTCCATATGTCTGTAACTATTTCATTCCTTAAATCCTATATATGCAGGAAAATGAACTGTTTCACTCAGTAATGATGCAAGGTTTGAAAAGAAAATCCTTGTGGGGTTCTGTGATATTTCTATAATGAGTAATTTATAAAAACCATATAGGTTTGATGCCAAATGTTCTTTAGACCCTGCACAAGTAGGTTTTGCTCCAGGCATTGCCCAAAATCATATTGACCGTAAAATCATGATCCAATATGTTGCTAATTATAAACTGGGGGGAAAAATAAAAAAGAAACAACCCCAACCAAAACCACAATGAAAATGAAAATTCTGAACTTATTAGCAAGTGGAAATAATGAAGAGTAACCTTCTAATGAAGTTCTCTCTGTACCTTACCTGGTTGTCAGCAGCACACACGAATTTGCTGCCCTGCTTTTGCAGGGAATTGCTTTTCCTGCCAAACAAGCCCCTTTAATGCAGAACCTCGTGGCTGTTTCCTGCTCAGTAGGGCTGGGCCGTCACTGACGATGCTCAGGAAGATTTTTAATGAAACAACTGGATTCTGGCTGAATGGAATAGGCTAGTTAGTGACTGTAGAGATAGAATTTCTTGATGATAAAATTAGTATTAATTAATTTCCTTGGAGGTCAGTTAATTATTTTCAGTGATGAATGAGAAATTCATCCTTCATGGATTGTCTGCAAATACTTTTGCAACAAAATTCCCTTTTTTGTTCCACTTAAGCAGTTACTGCCTTATCCCAACTTCACTGTTCTGTCAGGGAAACAATTTTTCATGTTTTTCAGTAAAATTAGCCCTGTCCAATTTTTAAAAATACCCTTTTAAACAGGAGCAAAAGACAATCTTCCCAGTAATTATTTTACCTAATCAGTCACTTGAATTTTGTGGGCAGGGGAAGCTTATGTAGGAAGTTTTATTGGACATTTGATAGTGCAGTAGCCCTGCCAGTGTTTTACAGCATCAGATAATTCTCATCAGGAGCTTCTGCAGCTTCTGCTGTCTCTGATCTCTGCAGACATTGCTGCGGAAGAGAACGAGCAAAAAAAGGGTTGGGTTTTTCATGTATCTTCTTTTTTCTGCCCAGTCTGAGTTCTGAAAGTTCTGCATCCCTCAGTGTGTGAAGAACAGGGAAGGAAGAGGTTCTCATGTCAAGTGGAAAGTGAGAATTTCTGAATTCACCAGGCCCGTGAGCATCTGGGTGTCTGTGGGTGCTGAGCTCAGCTGTTTGACTCTGTCTGCTGTCCTGGGGCTAAAATCTGGCTGCTCTGCAGTGCAGGCATTTCTCGTGTTTGACCTGCCCAGATTTGAGACAGGAAAGAGAGATCAGACAGGAGATGATGGCTTTTACTCCTGACATGCACAGGCCAGGGGGAGGGAATTGGGAAAGCTCAATTTCATCTGTTTTAGAGACTCTGTGACTTTGTCTTGAATTCCCTTCCCTTCCCTTCCCTTCCCTTCCCTTCCCTTCCCTTCCCTTCCCTTTAATGCTGTATTTATTTTTGTTTTGCTGAATTTGGGGCAGCAGCAGCAATCTGCAAAATATTTTTTTCTCTGCCTCTAGTAAATCAGAATTTGAAACAAAATACTGTGATTTTCTACTCAGAACCATCGTGTTGGGTTTTAATTTTTAACTGATTTACACATACAGAATTACAAAACAGCAAACAGAACTTCTTGAAGATAATATCAGATTTCCTATTTCCAGTAGCATATTCATATATGTCTCAGATTTTTGTGTCTAGCACAATAAGAAACACAGACTCACAAACATTGTCTAGGGGGACATTTCAGAACATCCAAAAATATACAGAAACGTCATTTAAAACTGCAAGGATGAATCATTCTGGAGTCTCTTTTAAACAGTCAAATATTCCCTGTGATCAAACATGGTTTATTCATCCCTCAGTATCCTGAACTATCAAATAATAATTCCAAAAGTTCCGAATGTGTCAAGAAATTTATGATGTTAAGAGGGGGGCAATTCATTTTAATGACCCACAAAACTGGTGGCATTAAAAAACCCCAATAGAAATAAAAAATATGTAGGAAGAGATTATTTTCTGCATCACAAGAGCTGGAGATATTCTTCAATGTAAAAAAGGGGAGAGGAGAAACAATTTTTGATATTTGTAGTAACTTTCTAACACATTTATGCTGTGGTCTTTGAATTGGCAGGAAGTCCTGCAATCAGTATGTTTTGGATATTTGAAAACAAACTGGTTTTGTTTTATCGAATTTTTTAAAAAATGTGGAAAACCCGATACTATTTCAGCTTTATAGCATAATCATCCTTAATCATTTGCTTAGCAAAACAATTTATTAAGCAATGAAGGATAACGAACCATAAAGTTTTAATTTGCCTTTTTTAATTGAGTTGTTAATTAGGACCCCTCCACAGTTGGCAACTCCCAACTTGCTTTTTGTTGCTTCTGTATCCAAGACAATTTAAGAAACATAATCTGTCTTAGTTATTCCAAAAAGACACTTCCATGAATCAAATCTATAGGTGATTATGTTCTCACTGTGCTGAGGCTTCTGAGTGCATATTAATTATGTCAGTGGTTAATGATCAGGCAAGAAATACGGGAATGCCAGCAGTGATTGTTTAGCAGACAGAGAAGAAATATCCTGTGTTCTGTGAAATTTTAAGTCCTTCCACCTCATTTAGGGTGGAAACTTGTGGTCACGTTATCCTGTGAGAGCACGGGGCTTAGTTTGGCATTTTGGATGTAAAAGCGCTGTCGAGATCTTGTTATCCATCACAACAAACACTGAGGCATCTGTTTCATCTAGCTGCAAACACTGCCTCAGGAGCTTTATTTTACTTCTGTTTTAAATTGTAAATTTTACCTCTAATTAAGAATTTAAGCAAAGAGCTCTCGATTCCTCTCCTGAGCCTCAGGAAGCTAAAAGCAGTTTTTATTGGATCATGGAAACCGGTTGGTTGAGTGGAAATGCCAAGGTAAAGATAAAATATACTTGAATCACCTGTAAAATGTCTGGAATTGATTGTAGTATTCCCCTTGACTGCTCTCCAAGAGAGTTTATCCACTAAGAACCAAATTTGGATTTCTATTTACTGTATTCTGGAGTTTTTTGCTAGCACAGGCTGCCTGTTCTGTCTCACATCCCTAGATCAGTTCCCCAGAACTTGCCTGGGGTACAGGATGCTGCCCTAACTTAGTTATTGGAGAGGGCACAGGTTAATTTATGAAAAAAGTATTCAGCAGCAATTTGTAGCCTCTGAAATGCACTTAGGTGCCGTATTGTCTACTCAGAACAGCCACGTGCTTAAACTGCAATGAAAAAAGGCACAAAGGTGCATCTGTAAATGGCAGCATGATCAGGAATTAGTGAAATTGAAATAGTCATGGATATGGAATGCAGGGAAGCCATAGCTGGTGGCTGTTTTCCCAAGGGAGCATCTGAGCTGCAGTTTTTATGTG
>VZTX01010297.1:38638-168084 GCA_013400915.1 Pardalotus punctatus
TTACCTGAAGCCAGTTCTTCATGGGAAAAACACAGGGGATAGGAGAGGTGGTAGGAAGGGATTACCTTCAGTTCCTCAGCCTCTGAAGACCTTTTACCCATATCCAAATTTCCAAAAAAGCAGCTGATTAATTGACAGCATCAGGTTACGGTGCCTAAGGGAACATTGGCCAAGCAGGAGTTGATAAGACAGGCTGGTGAATTATGACAGACAGACTGATTTATACACCAGGTCTCCACTGTTTCCTAGATGGGCCTGGGGCAGGAGAATGTAGGGTTTAAACTGGAAAATCATCCAGCTTAGAGCTCTGTGGGGAGCCTTGGTTCATGTACGTAGGCACAGGCAGTGTTAGGCACTGTGTCAATATTTTGGGTTCCTGACAGCTTCCCTAGTTGACCATGGGAATGGTTTTGGTGTAACTTGATTTTAAGGATGTAACAAATAGCTTGAAATCCCTTTGAGTTTAAATGGTGCCGGCTGCTCAGTGTTGTGTTTTCAGATAACCGAGATGGAGAAAGTGTGTGTTGAGGACAGGCTGACTCATGTGGCATATTCTTGAAATCCTGGAATGAGAGGAGATGCCAGGAAACAGATTTACTTTCTTCATTTTAACAGAAACACAAACTTAGACCTTGACATGTTTCCATTTGTAAGGTGGAACAGTCCTAAAATTCCCAGAAATGTATTGCTGCTGTTAGTGAATGATGAGAGCATTTAACTGAGTTCCTGAGATGCTTTGTTACCAAGACATTCTTCTGCTCAGTGAGCTTCACCTCCTTCCTTTGGCGTGTCCCAACTATTTGCATTTCCTCGATGAATTTGAATCCTCCAAGCCCAATCTCTCTCTTCCCTTTAATAAGCAGTCTATGGTCTGAAAATGTCATTATTCCACCCAAACCCCTGAGGTGATGGTCCTGGGAGCACTGCAAGCTTTCCCCATGTTTGCTGTTGCTGCAAAGGGGGGTTGAAGAGGCAAAGCCCCGGCTGGGAACCCGGGTGGGGATTTTCGGGGATTTTCCCAGTAGGGGAAGGGTGTGCGTGCTCCTTGCCCCGTGTCCTCTGGCCAGATGTTCACGGGAGAGTCCTGGGTGGGGAATGAGAGGAGGAGGGAGGCAGGGAAGAAGAGAGGAGGGAGGCAGGGAAGAAGAGAGGAGGGAGGCAGGGAAGAAGAGAGGCGGAGGCAGGGAAGAAGAGAGGCTGAGCCAGCAGCCTCAGTGAGAATCTGAGCACAGAGTGAGGTGCAGTGGGATGCCCTGAGCACGAGAGAATCCCAGCACAAACCAGCCCCGCTCCCCGGCTCTCACAGCAGCTCTGGGCTCTTAGTGCATTCCCTGCTGTGTCTGTCACCGTTTGCCTCCACGACTTCATCAACACAGCAGGAGTTTGGGGGGAGGATGGAGCTGAAATCCCCAAAGCACCGCAGGAGCGCAGGCGTGCTCTCCCCGGCACCGTTCCCGTTTTGTGATTATGGCCATGTCTGCAGTGACAGCTCGGGGCAGTTTGATGGGGTAATTGTGGGGCAGTGTCCTAGCCTTCCTTCTAGAGGAATTCCAAGTCCCTGAAGCTTCCCTCCCATCACCTGAGGTGGCTTCAGTGTTCCCTGTGTTCTCTGCACTGAACTGGAGGCAGGCGAGCCAAGGTTTGCAGTCAATTCTAACGAAGTGCGTCTTACAGGAGCTACTACAAGTTTCCTCGCTATTCATAAATCCGTTACAAGACGTGATTTATAAATGCAAAATTTGCTTAAAACCTCCTTTAGCCATGAAGGAAGCACTCACAACATCGAGGCAATGCAAACCATATCTCCTTCCTAGCTTCTCGGAGATTTTTTTTCCTTGCTACTGCTGCTCCTTTTTTGTGGAAGGGAATTTGGTTGGGCTTTTTGTTGCAGCAGCATAATGGACTATCTGGGGTTAGTGCCTGCACCATGAATGTGGAGCTCGGCTGTAGAGCTCTTCCTCGAGAATCTTTCAGCAGCAAGTAACCCAGGAAGACTATTAAAAGCATAATGAAAACCTCATTCGGTTTCCTGTCAGTTTTCAGAGCTGTAAGTGGCTCTAATTTGCACAAGATTGGAAGAGCATTGAGGAATTACAGTAACTAGGCGAAACACTCACTGGGTTTGCAATTTTCTGATAGCATCCCTTGTAATTTCTTGTAATGCATTTGTAGCTAAGTACAATGACAAATGTCAAGGCTCATTGTACGAGTTTTCCGCACATCAGCGCCAGGCTGGGAGGTGTAATGTCAGCTGCTGTCTTGGGAAAAGCTGCTGGGACTGCTGGATGCTTCCCACCCTCAGCGAGTTAGAGAGAGAATCCTCTTTGCAGCTGGGGGAGGAGTGGAGACAATAATTGCTTTTCAGGTGGTTTTTTTTATTGCTTGCAGATTTATCTTTTATTCTGTAGGAATTCCAACGATAAAAAGGAAGCCTGGGCGGCCTGTTAAACATTGGGCTTGACGTAGGCAAATGAATCCTGGCTCTCCATTAGGTGTTTCCCACCGCAGCCCCCAGGGAGGTGTGGTTGTGAGTCCCGCAGGGATTTTGGTGCCAGCCCCGTGCCTTGGGTTATTTTGGTGAGCTGTGATGTGCAGCCGTGGGCTGCAGGAACGACCTGGCAGTAAGGTGGCACAAATGCTGATCTGCATTTGAGATAAACACGAGGGAGTGATTCAGTGGAAGTACAACCCAAATACGGTTTGCTAAGTGCTTGAAGAAGTGATTACACACAGCGCAGTTTGTCTGAAGTAAATAAAAACCAGGCTTGCTGTTGATCTCTGTTACTCCCCTGCAGCACGCTGTGCCTCTTGTATGAAGCTGAGGAATGTTAATGTGCCCATGAACAAAGATTTATGAACACGGATAATTGCTTGAAGCTGATTTTTCTCTGTTCTTGCAGTTGTGTTCCTTGGATTGAAGCAGCTATATTGATTTTAGTAGCTGGAAAAGAAAAAAATCATTTCCATTCTGTTTTGTAAGCCTGTAATAACTTCAGTGATGTGTTCAGAGACTGGTCAGAGCAAAAAGTCTTAATTAAAGCAATGTCTAGCAGCTTCCATCTGATTTTGTTTGCCAGCACTTGTTTTGAATTGTGTATCTAAAAAAAATACCTTCTGTGAATATTTACCTGTCAAACTAGCAACAATATTGAGAGACCCTGAGACACCCTGAACTTGTCCTGCCCCTGTCATTGTTTGTTCTCCACTGGGACAGTTTCATCCTGAATAATTCCATTTTTTCCCCACCATTTCTAGTGTGCCACTGACACTGAAAATGTCCTTATGTCATTCACTTTTCTCACTCGTGATGTCCCCCAAATTTTTAGTCCTCCCCCATAAGAGCAATCTGAAGATGAGCAGGCTTCGATTTGTAATTAATAAATTTAATAGATCAGCTTTGATCCTGATAGACAGAGGAGTTGCCCGTGTGTGACAGAATTCATGTGTGATGTGTAGCACAGCTTATATGTGAATTATTAACTCTGACAAACTAATTTCAGCTGTTCAATAGAAAAGCAAGAGGTATTGCAATTTTCTCAGTTAAAGACTGACTAGTAAAAATGACAGAAAATGCTATTTTTGTACTTACAACAAATTAGGTTTTATTCATCATTTGGAAAATATAAATCTCTTAAGAGAAAGAAATGGAAATTTTTGGTGACGTTTAGAAACATGTCAGATCTTGCTCTCTGGCACTCTTGCTGCTCAAGGAAATCCTTAACTTCGTGATTCTTCTCCCAATTACCGATTAAAAATATAAGTCCCTTGCAATACTGTCTGCTCAGAATTTATTTCTGACCTCTACTGAAGAGAATTCCCACAGTGTGGAGGTCTGGAATGCCTGGTTTCTGTTGGACTCATTCATAGAGCATCGATTTGGAGTTTAATGAAAAAAGGGTTTAACTTTCAGCTTGCTGTACAATTCAATCATTTACCTACAAATTTACAGCCATAAGGTTTTTGGTTTGGGTTTTGTTTGGTTTTTTTTTATGATAGGAACTGGACAGATTTTTTTTGCCTCATGCCTTTCTTTCAGGAAAGCTCTATTTTGGATTATTTTGCTCATGAGCAAAATGCTTCTTTAACAATTGTTTCACTTTTCTGTCTAGAAGAATGAATTTAGCTTCAGAACTAGACAGGTGGCAAGTAAATGCTTTTTAAATTTTTATTCTCTTTAAAACTACTTAAAGTATTTTAAAAATTTGCAGTATATTGCATGCATCGTGCAAATATAAGGTTATAAAAATTCAGGTATAACATATTGTGATGCTTCTGAATAGTTTTTAGAGTGAAAATCCCAGGAAAGGAGCGTGGAACGAGTTGAGAAGTCACAGTGTGAGTTTTGCAAGTGCTGAAGCAGGTTGGGGGTTCAGAAATGTCCATTTTAACCACAGCTGCTCTCTTTGAACCACTTTGCTGTGGATCCTCATCATTCAAGGGCTGCAGAACTGGGCCCATTTTTTCAGTACAAGGACAAAGCAAAAGGTGTGTGTTAAGGTAGTTATTAGACACATCTTAAAAGAATCCTTGGGAAAAAAAAAACCTCATCTTTTTAATTTTCTAGCGAGTATAAAGTAAAATGAAGCTGTCATCAAGCTGCAGAAAAGAAAACAGAAATTGGAACAAAGGCTTTTATAATGCCATCATAGATATAACTAGCGAGTAAAATTATTATCTTCAGGTGATTCTTGGTGAAACAATGCTCATCTCAATCAGATTTGATGTCAGCGGGGCATGCCTGTGTCTTGAATGACATTTACAATGAGTGGATTTTAAATTGAAAATTAAAATGCAGAAGAATTACTAGTTCTTCATTGAAAGCACACTCAGTGTGGAGGTGTAATTAAGTGAATAAATGTAATGATTGGCTAAGGCAGCAGTCCAGAGTGTGAGCTGCAGGTTCACCAGTGGCTGGGCTTGAGGGTGGGTTCCAAACCAAACTGGACATATTCCTTGGGATTCCTGTTCTCGGTGTATGAAACAGTTAACAGCAGATGGCACTTTCCTTTATCTTTTATATGTGGCATGATAGAGTTGAAATACTGGGGTTTTTTAAAAATAATTTGATGCTGTTTCATAGGGCTCGATAATGTCATCAGTTTTCAGTATTTTTTTTTTCTTCCTCAGTGATTCACATGCTGTGAAATTATTTTATTAGGCCACTCTGGGGGTCACCAGGTAGAGAGTCTAAACTACCCCAGATACCTCTTGAGCAGAATCAGCGCCCTTCAAATTGGCTGCTGGCCATAACTTTACTATGCAAATCGGTTAAATGTGCCACCCAATATTTCTATTGTACATTGGTTTAGAAAATGAATAAAAAAGGAACAAGTATTTAGCTGAAGCACGGGGCAATTCTTTAAGACGATGCCACTGCTGTTTCAGGTCTGTCACTGTCACGGACCTGGGGGAGTGTGCTTGTGTAAATTCAGCATTTCAGGTTTCTGTAGCTTGCCTGTCATCAGCTTTGCCTGCACCACACAGTCCTGGGGGTGCACATGGGCTGAGATTCGGGTGTGGGATTTCAGGAGCTGGCTGGAAAGCTATTTAGTGAAATGAGTGAGTTTTAATCTAATTGACTGAATATCAGCTCACTAATGAGCTACTGTTGTGAGATATGTGTAGCCATTACTTTGGTGTCTAAATTATTCTCACTTTCAAATCTTATTTAAATTCTTAATAACCTTTATTAGATAGAGGAGAAAAAAATTCCACCCGGAAGCCTTCAACCTCCAAAACTGATAGAATACACTACTAAAATCATGTGCCGTCCTAAAAGAGAGAATTATGGTGTAGTATAATAGTGTCTAAGCTAATGGAATAAATTAATAGAGTTTTGATAATTGATTTGTAGAAAAAATAATCTGGAAGCTGGTTTTTAATTTTTTTTATGGTAGCTCTATGTAGTTTTCATCATTAGAATGTTCCTAGAGAAATTCTAAGTGGCCATTGAAATTTCCAGAGGAGTGTTTACTCCACGTGGTTTTAAACATCCATAACTAACCAGAATGTATTTTTACTATAGAAAATGTCTCAGGAAACATCTCCAGAGTATCTCCTAAAAACAGTCACAGTGCACAGATTCTCCAGACAGTTTTCTACACAGGTAGCTTGGAACATGAAATTCAAAGAAAACTGAGTCTTTCGTAGAAACTAGGGGAGGAATGCTGGTTTTAAGAAATCGAGAAGTATATTATTATTTTTCATCATGCTTTCACTCTTTTATCTAGTCCAGACCTCTGCTGGCTTTTGAGGTCTTCATGGTGCCCCCTGACATTTACTGGCATCATTTCCATCCGGCAAAGCAACCTTGGACTGATGCATTTTCCAGTTCCTCAACTGCCCAACACCCAAAGCATTTCAAATCTTTGAAAGCATGAGGTTCAGATCAGACTTGTAATGTCACAGCAGTGTCAGTTAGCTCCTCCTTGGCAGAAGGAAATTCTGCTGGGGGAAAAGATGCAGCTTCTCCAGCTGAGGAATTGGAGTGTTTCTCAAGGTGAATCTCCATCCTGTGCTTCTGTGGCGTTGTTATTAAAGCAGAGCTCATTGCCAGCTGTCTTCAGCCTCCTCTCTGTCCTTTTGCCGGGGAAATCAGTTGTTGTTGAGGTGTTTTGGAAGCCGTGGGACAGAGGGTGTTGCAGACGTGGCTCCTGTGCAGCTGTGGGCTGTCCCCAGCTGTCACAGCTCGGTGACACGGACTCACAGTGCGTTTCTCACTAGCAGGGAGCAGCAGAGGGGTTTGAAGGTTGAACATCAGGGCTGACCAAAAGCCCCAGGGCTGGGAAGGACGGTGAACAGGCACGGGGCTGAGGGGAAAACTTGGCATCTAATGACAGCTGGAGTTTTTAGCAATTTGAGGTTTTCTTTATCTTGAACTATTGACTTGTCTTGGATCTTTCATGTAAAAGCAACCCAGAACTGACTGAACTCCTAATTATCCATGAACAACTAGGAGAAAATGAAAAGACATTAAATTATACAATAGTAGTAACATCTCTTGTTCTTCAGATACAAAAAATGTCTCTAAAGTGCCTCTAGCTTGTGTTGATTTCCTCCAGCTTTTCTGTGTTAGTGTCTATGTGCCTAAAAACGTTATTAAACCAGCGAGGGCTTTGAGTGTGAATTGTGGATGAGGTTTGAGTGGAGCAGCACAGACACAGCCTGGCTGTTGCAGCGCTGCAGGAGCTGTGCCCGGGAGATGCATTTATTGCAGGGGAGATGCATTTATTGCAGAGCAGCTGAAATGCACGGTGTGCATGGGGAACTCGTGCATGCCCAAGGTCACAGCACGCTCTGGAAAAAGCACTGGGATCTGGATTTCAGGAGCCAGGAGTGCTGGCCTGAGCTCCTTCCTCTGCCACATGCGCTGCTCGGGGACCCGCTGGTGCTGTGGGGACACAGCAAGGGGACACAGCAAGGGGACAGCCTTTCACCTGTCAGCACAAGCTAGAGGCACTGTAGAGATTTTTATTTCTTTTTTCCCCTCTTTAAAACAGAGATGTTACTACGAAGGTGCCTTTTGTCCTGTTTCTCACTCCTGTAATGTCAGTGTGAGCAGATTAAGCTCATGGAACAGTAGCAAATTATCTCTGTTGATGGAACCTGTTCCAAAAAGATTACTTGAGAGAGGTGTGTAAGGCATTTCCTTTTTCTAATTAAAAATATTAAAGTCTTTCAAGACAATAAACGGTCTCAGAAGGTTATGTTAAAGGCTGGGAAAAATGCTGGAAAGGGCTTTCCCACTCTGATGGACAGCTTTTAGCAGTAAGTGCCCAGTGCAGTGTGTAGAGCTAAAGGAATGGTAACTTTGGATCTGGGTGTAGCTAAGTAATTCATAATGCTGCAAGGGTACGATTCTAATACATACTATTATGTCTTTTCATTTTCTCCTAGTTTGCTGAAGGATAATTAGGAGTTCAGTCAGCTCTGGGTTGCTTTTACATAAAAGATCCAAGGCAAGTCAATAGTTGAAGATGAAGAAAACCCCAAACAGCTGTCATCAGATGGGAAACAATGTTTGGCAGCCCGGAGCCGCAGGTTCTGGGATTAAGCAGCCCCCCTTCCCAGGAGGAATGTGGGGAGAAGCCGGCTCTGCCCAGCACACGAGCACACAGGTGCGGAGCCCGTGCAGAGCGTAAAGTGATTTTTGATCAGCTTAAAGTGATTTTTTTATCCACAGCAGCGGAGTTACTGTTATGGTGTTCATGGCAGTGGTGTTTATCGGGTTACTTGGTCGGCTATAAATAATACTAAAAGGAGGGGGGAGTAGTCGGTTTGTTTTGTTTTGTTTCATTTTGAGGTTTTTGGGGTTTTTTTTCTGCGGGAGCCCCCCGTATGAAGCTCGGTGTGTGCGAACTCTGCTCATGGAAACAGCAACTGCGCTCTCTGCTGGGACCGGGCTGGAGCTGCCTGTCCGCCGGGGGATTCTGAGGAAAAACGTGCTCAAAGAGGAGGAACTGGAATTTCAGGACATGCTACAAGAGATTAAGTAATTAAACCTACTTAATTTTAAATTGGAAAAAGAATGTTATATTCGTTTATAGTGTTAGTATGTCTTAAACCCCAAATATTTTGAACGGCTCTTCAATATATTTCAAAATAATCGTTTTTCTTGTGCCTTTAACTGGGTATTTGGATGTTACTAGGAAGGGGGAAGCTAATGAAATATGTTTTCTAAACCACACGTTAAGGGTGAATTACAGCCTATTTACTGCTTTTTTTTGTCTTTTGAAAGGGGTAAAAATGGCTCCCCTAAGGCTTAACTAATTTTCCTTAACATGCATATGATATTTGTTATCTATTATTCAAAATAATTCTTTATTGATGTTTTAAACTGTCTGTGTTCATAGGTTTTCTATAATGTGGGAATAAATATATATATAAATATTTATTTATTCCCTCATGCCAGTATCCCTGGTGAGATGCACTCAGCAGAATTAACATTAACAGTTTGTTTGCCTTCTCAGTGACAGTGAGCTGCTTTTCCATCACCTTTCAATCATTTAAATCAGCATCCAGAATTGATTGTGCACGTTGTAACCACACAGGGAGATACATTAAGACAGAATATTGCACAAAGAACCAGCTTTGTGGATTTGAAGGAGAATGTAAATGCTGTGTAAATCATCAGCCATCCTTGGATGTCACCATATATCATTTTGTCATTATTCATTTGAACTTGTATTTGAGATTTACATCCCCAGGCTCCTCTCCCAGAGCCCCCAGACCCTGGCACGGACACTTGGGACCGTGATGAACAGTAAAACCAACAATTTTTTGGTTTGGTGTTTGTTTTTTTTTCAATTCTTTTTTCTCTAGAACCTCCAAAATCCTTTGTTCTTTGGATTCTCTTCAGTTATTTCAAAACTATGGGGAAAAAAATCCGTGTAGCTGAGCTGGGTCAGCGTTCCCATGCAGTGGGGTGGGGAGTGTTGGCTGTAGGGAGCAGAGGTTTGGGGCAGCACTGCTGCTTTCTCCCTGAGGCTGCACCCTGAGTGCTCCCTGCTGAGCACTTCCCTCTTCCAGGATGGTTGAGTTTTTGTGGGGTTTTTTGTGTTTTGTTTTGTTTTTTTGTTTTTTTTTTTGTGGTTTTTTTTTTGGAATGGTTAAAGGAGAATTTGGAGGAGTTTAGGGCAATTAAAGGGGGATTTTTGTGGATTTTGGGGTATTTTCGGGAGGATTTGAGGGGAAGTGCAAAGAGCACTGGTGAATTCCCAGCTCTGGTGCAAACAGCGTGTCCCACTCTTTGATTGGGTTAAGAATGGCAGGCCAACTTCATAAACTCCGTTGGTAATCGCGGTTTAATTCTTAGGGGTCCTCAGCGCTGCTGTTTTATCACTGAAGTTATTTTTATGAGAAATCCATACCTATTCTCCTTTTGTGGTTTAATCTGGGGGAGCTCTCCCTCCCCGTTCCAGCTGTCAGCACTGCAGACTCAGCCAGGGAGCTGAAAATCCTTTTATTCCTCACCAGCAATAAAAGTTCAACACATCAAATTATCTCCCCATTTATTACTGTGCCACCTCATCAAAAGGCTACTGCAGGAAAATTTGTGAGAAATGATATATCCTGCAGATAAAGCTGAGCCGAGGCATAGCCAAGGGGCTCTTAAAATAAAAAATGTTACTCAAATGGGCCTGTTCTGTGCTGTTTTGTCCTATTCCTCACCTTCCCCCCCAAATTGTCCTTCATTTCCTTTTTCCCCTCTGCTGTTCTGTCACTTTTCTCTTTGATCCCTTATTTATCCCTTCCTTGAGTCCAGAACAGGCACCTACACGCAGTTCCCCAGTTTCATCAGACTTGAAAAACAAACCTTCCATATCTTGCTTTCTTGATGTTGATCTGGGATTTTTGTTTTTTGTTGGTTTTTTTGGTTGTTGTTGTTGTTTGGGGTGTTTTGTTTTGCATTTTTTGTGGGGTTTTTTTGTGTGGTTTTTTTTGTTTGTTTTTGTTTTTTTTTTTTATTTTTTTGGTTTTTTGGGTTTTTTTGGGGTTTTTTTGTTTTTTTTTTAAGCAAGCAGGGAAGCTGAGGCTGCTGCCTTGCCTTGGGCTGTGAATCCCGGGCTCGGACAGAGCTGTGCAGCAAAGCTGGGCTGGGTTTGGGGCTCTGTGGCTCCTGGGGACAGACTGGCTTTGTGCTCTGTGTTTCTCCTCTCATTTTTGAGAGAACTGAACCACAAGGGCAGGGCTGGGCTGGGTTTGTGCCCCCAGCTGCAGCCTGAGCGAGCAGGAGGGAGCAGGTGCGATTTCAAACCTGCAGAAAAGCGACTGAGCAAGAAGAGGAGGAGATGTGGCCGTGTCCTGGAGCTGGGGATGCAGGGAAGAAGGGCTGACTCAGAGATCCCGGCTGGCTGGGGTTTGTGATGTGCTGGAGCTCGTTTGTCTCAGAAACAGAGCATTTCTGAGAGTTCAGCTATCTGGAGATTTCTGGGCTCTGTGGGAAAGAAGCTGAGCTTGAAATCAGATCCTTCAGTTCTCCTTGAGGTATTGGAGAATCGAAATTACTGAGCTTGTCCTGGGATTTGCTTTTAGGAAAACTCTTTGTAGTGTTGGCATTGTCCCTTTGATCTGATGTCCCTCAGCATTGCTCTGTAAATTCCTGTCCCAATACATCTAAAGATATAAACCAGCACTAAGACAAAAAATGGAATCAGTGAGGCAAACGCTTCCAGGAAAGTGAAGTTTTCCTTAGGATTTCTTCTCGACTATCCCCAGTCCAAGAACTTTGTCTGTGTTAGTGGTTGGATGTGCTCCAATTTCAGTATTAAAGTTATCATAGGAAAATCCGTGTGGTAAGAAGCTGGTAAGTAAGGGTAATATGGTTTTTTGTGGGTTTGGAGAACAGGTTTGTGTACTTTTGGCCAGACTTTTTTGCTCTTTAGGGATTGCAAAGTTCTTTTTCTTTTACCACAAATTATTGATACTTGAATCTGGTGAGACAGGAAAGGGATTTAATGACAGAATACAGAGCCACTGCCACAGCTTTAACTGTAAAGAAAGATGTGCATTATTGTCCAGTTTCTAGTGTGAAACCACCTATTTTTAAATCTCCTGTTAACAGAAATTGCAGTGAATAGTAGAATGTCCTTAATGGTAGCCAAAATTGCAGCCTGCTGTTGCTTCAACTTTTAAGATTCCTGGATATGTTTCCATGTTCCCCATGGCTAAAAGCCAGCCCCCTTCTTCCCCTTTGTGTCATAACCTTTCCTAATTCTTACTTTTGAATAAGACAAGGTTAGTTGGGGTAAATCATGCATTTGTATTCATATCAGATGTGTTTTTAAAGTATAAAGAGTTTCATTTTCGTCTTTGTAAAGATTCATCATGATGTATTTTGTTATTGAAATGTTGTAGCAAATGTGATATATGCACCCAAAAATATTTCTAATTAAGTCTGAAAATGTAAGAACAAGAGTAAATTCTGCCTGATGTGATTTTGTTCTCTGCCTCGCTGTGCTTTTACTGAAGTTAGCAATTAAAATGTGTGTATATATTACATTGCATTAGAGTAAAAACTGGATTTGCATATGGTGCTTTGTTATCTTTCATCTTTCAAACCATAGCCCTGCTTATCAGTTGGTTTATGATTTTAATTTCAGGTTATCTCTGTTTATGCTGCTGTGTGCCTTACGTTGCGAGCAGCCTGCAGAGATGCTGCCTGCATTGTGACAACACACTTGGTAAAAATTTAGGTGATAACACAAATTTTATGTCTAAATAATACTTTCTTTTTTTTTTGTTGTTGTTGTTGTTTTTGTTTGGTTTTTTGTTTGTTTGTTTTGTGGGGGTTTTTTGTGTTTTTTTTTTTGTTTGGTTGGGTTTTTTGTTTGTTTTTTGGTTTTTTTTTGTTTTTTTTTGTTTTTTTTGTTTGTTTTTTTTGTTTGTTTGTTTGTTTGTTTGTTTTTTTGGTTTTTTTTTGTTTCTACGTAGGTGTGTTTAAATATTTATTGACCTGGCAGGTTGCATTACTTGCAGCTAAATGTTGGGCGTGGGACGCGTTGCTCGTGGCGTTTATTGCGGGATCAATGTGTCAGTCACAGAGGCAGGAGCTGCAGAGCTCCTGGAGCCTTTTCTCCCGGATGGGTTTGGATGAGCTGCGATGTATCAGTGCAGCGTTCAGCACCAGGGCCCCTTCCTATTGATCAGCTTCCAGGTGGGGAACACGATCCATAGAAGCCAGAGAGAAAGGATTGTTAACTATTTGTGGTGATTTCCTCAGGTTCTCTCGCTCCATGAGAAAACAGTTGTTAGATCACAGCGGATTTAAAGTGTAGATCCCCTGTCCGGGTGTTTTTGCACTGCTGTTGGTGTCTGGAGATGTCCTGGTGTGTGCAGGACACAAAGCAGTGCTGGTACGATGGATTTCATCGATGTGGACAAAATTTCACTGCTGAAAAATGGAAGAATCCAGGCCATTTGGAGCTTAATAATGGCTGCTGTTCTGACACTGATCCACCTGCAGTGACCTTTGGTGGTGTGGTTCAGGTGATAAGAAACTTCAAGTTATTTTTGTTTCCCCTAGAAAATGTTTGAAACAGCAGAGAGGCTTTTATGAGATAAACTCGCTCCTGAGTTTCTTTTGAAAAACACTGTTCTCAAAATGTGGTTTTTTCTGCAAAAATTATTAATGCAAATGCAACTGCACTCCTTCAGAGCCCAGATAACTTCCACACGTGTTTGGTTACACAGAACAGCATAGTGATGTGTATCAATTTTGGAATGCAGGCAAGCTCCTTATGTCTCAGGGAAGAGCAAAAATCAACATGTCAAGTGAGCTGTTGGCTCTTTGTTGCATGGCAGATCGTGAGTTTTGTTGTTTCAACACTTGTGCTGTATTTATTTCTTGTAATTAACATCTGCCATGCTGCTCAGTTTGGCAGCATCAGCTCAGGGGTGAGAGCAGCTCCTGACACCGTGGGTTTGAGTGGGAACATGAGGCAGTGATGGAAATTGCTGCATTGGGGGCTGCCACGGCTGGGGGCACACACTGTCAGTTCTGAGAGTTCTGAAACAAAGATGAAAGTGGGAATGGACCTGTTGGATCCTGTGAGATCCTACCTTACCATCAGAGGAGACATCTCCTTGCAATTAACCATTTTTGATGATTTTTCTGCTCAAAATCAGTGAGTCAGAAGTCCGTAATTTCTCTATTTAACTGTAATGTTTCCCCTGTTACCTTCATGCAAGTACATATAAGTCATGGAATCCATTAATAATCCTTTTGTTACATTAACTTTGGTTTCATACTATGGTAGTAGGGATTTATGTAAGGTCATACGAAAAGTATCTTCCTTTGCTTAGGAAAAACATGTAAATTCCTTGGTGAGGATAGTTTTGTACTACTGAGAGCAAGGTACTCAAAATATCTTACTCCACACCTGCTTTTGCCACCAGGACTTTCAGGTTGATCCCTTTGGATTTTGTTACACTAAATAGGAGGAAGCTTGTTCCAAAGTCCAGGCACTCTTGACCAACTCAAAATGTGTTATAAAATCCATTTAAGAGGTTTACAAAGCTGCCCATATAAGCCAACTGCAAGTTTATAGTTCTCAGATCAAATGACCTCGGCAGTAAAGTGCTATAGACACCTCTACCTCCCAACCCACTAATTTTCACCTTCCTGGTTCTGTGTTAAGTGTAGCAGAGGCTGGAAAATGAATGGAAGTTTGCTTTACAGTTTGTCAGAGCTCGTAGAATTGATAAATTCCTTTAACTTTGTGATGTGTTTGCACAGGATCATGGCTGTGAGCAACTCCTCTTTCATGTGCATTGTTAAGGGAATTCTAGAGTGGAAAAAGAAAACAAGCAGATTTACAGAGTAATCGTCTTGTCATGTACTGAAAGCCGTGTCCTATTTCATAACATGGTAATTAACAAGGAATAAGCACGAAACAGTGCCCATTTAATGGAAAGGACAATTTAAACTTTAACAGTTTAACAAAGTAATAACGAGTGAGAAGCACAGTCCGGTATTTCACATGCTGCACCTTGTTTCCCATCCAGCTGGCCCATCAATTATAACCTGGGCTCTGCAGATGGTGCAATATATCAGAATTAAGTCAGTCACTTAGTTTGCTCCCAATTAAGTGCTAATACTCCCGGTGGAGGATATTACCCTGAGTCTCAGTTAAATGTCTGTCTCTAATGTCCCTTTATGGTCTTATTGTGTCTCTTTAAAGAGATGCCCTGTCGTGTGGGCCAGAACTTTTCTCCAAGTGCTGCTGCATTGCAGCCCTTGTTGTTATTTGGAAGCTCCAGAGAGGATTTGATGTTTTTGGGGTTGGGATGAGAGGCATCATGCACAATAATCTCAGGATAAGTAAGTTGCCACTGCAGTGTTTGTGGCTTTACCCCTCATTTGTGCACTTGCTGCTGCAAAAGCTGAATGTTTCAGCAAGAAACGAGCATTGCAGTGTCCAGCCTCTCCTTTTGTGGGCTGGAATCCTAATGAACTTGTCTCCTGAGCCTTGCAGGCATCACAGGCTTGCTTTTCCCAGTGACTGAAGGGACTCGAGCTTGTGTTTTCCTCGCTCCATCTCTCCTCTTTTACTTGGCATTACAAGCCATTCCAGGGCTGCCACTAATAGATTGATATCCAATTCCAGTGCACTCCTTTACTCTTTCTGGGTGTTATTCTTGGCCCAGTTAAGGGCTCATTAATTCCCTGACACCTTCCCTGCCTCTCCAAATGCCAGGCTGGTGGATTTGGCCACTTGATCTAATGGACTGCCTGTCTCCCCCTGTTAGACTGTAAGGTGATCCTTCCCTGCGAGGAAATCCTTTGGCAGAATTTGTTGTCTGAACTGACTCCAGAGATTCCAGGCAATTACATGAGCTTCTGGATGTCTTTATTTAGGAGTTTAAAAGACATGTTCTTGGAGTGCTGCTTAAATTACCCCATGGATTTGTGGCCACGCTCGGGGAAATCTCTATTGCAGCATGCTCAGTGAGTTCAGCAGTGCCTGGGCTATGCAGAGAGGGATAAAACAGTTTCCAGATCCAGAGCCCGTGCTCAGGGGTTTCTTAGGATTAAAACAGTTTCCAGATCCAGAGCCCGTGCTCAGGGGTTTCTTAGGATTAAAACAGTTTCCAGATCCAGAGCCCGTGCTCAGGGGTTTCTTAGGATTAAAACAGTTTCCAGATCCAGAGCCCGTGCTCAGGGGTTTCTTAGGATTAAAACAGTTTCCAGATCCAGAGCCCGTGCTCAGGGGTTTCTTAGGATTAAAACAGTTTCCAGATCCAGAGCCCGTGCTCAGGGGTTTCTTAGGATTAAAACAGTTTCCAGATCCAGAGCCCGTGCTCAGGGGTTTCTTAGGATTAAAACAGTTTCCAGATCCAGAGCCCGTGCTCAGGGGTTTCTTAGGATTAAAACAGTTTCCAGATCCAGAGCCCGTGCTCAGGGGTTTCTTAGGATTAAAACAGTTTCCAGATCCAGAGCCCGTGCTCAGGGGTTTCTTAGGATTAAAACAGTTTCCAGATCCAGAGCCCGTGCTCAGGGGTTTCTTAGGATTAAAACAGTTTCCAGATCCAGAGCCCGTGCTCAGGGGTTTCTTAGGATTAAAACAGTTTCCAGATCCAGAGAGTCTGTGCTCAGGGGTTTCTTGGCAGCCTGCTTTGTCATTTATATGACAATGACATGGGAAATTTGCTTTGTCTACTTGTTGTCAAAAGGATCTCTTTTGTATTTTTAGTGCCACCGGGAGTGAAAGTTTGGTAACTCACTTAGATTTGCTGAAAATTATTTAATTGTAATTGACTTTGCTACTTAATCTATGGCCAGAAAAGAAAAATGTCAGAAATACGTATTTTTGTGGATGTGAAAGATGCTATTTGGGAAAGAAAGTTACTTTTTAACCTGGGGAAATTATCATTTAGTTCTAGTCCCAGTATTAGACAATGACAAAGCATTCTGTACCAAGTGCTAAAACTGATAATGGAACATAATCCATAAGGATTCATATAGAACATAATTCCAGGTGTACTAGACAATTGCAGCTTCACTTTTCAGCACAATTTGCTGTGTCTTAAAACCGTTTCATCTCTGTTAAGGGGTGGGGTTTTGGTTGGGTGTTTTGGGGTTTTTTTGGGTTTTTTGTTTGTTTTTTTTTTTTTTGTTTAGATTTAAAGCTTAACATTTCAGAAACAGACTGTGACATAAAATCAGAGACATTGATTTTATTTTGCATCAAGAGGACCTCACAGCCTCATTTTGAGTTTTCTTCTTAAATATCTTCAACATAAAACCAAATTATTATGTGTTGCATACATATTACAATTTTTATCTGACACTATTTTTTCCTGTGCTTAGATTTTGTATCTCATTGGGCATTTTGTAGGGTTTTGGTTTGGGTTTTTTTCTCCTCTCCCCTTAAAAAACTGAGTAATATTATGGCCAGGGGTCCAACTTGGCCAAACAAAGTCGTGGATTCCCAGTACCTTTTTCATAACTCTGTTTTAGAAGATGTGCTGTGTCTTTCCAGAGTACAGAAAGTGAAGCTGCTCCTGACTTAGGGTTTGGAAAATGAGCTCATACTTCCTGCTCACTGTGTACAACTAGATTTTTCAGGTTTTGTTATATTATAAATTCATGGAATAGAACCAGTAAAAAATATGTTTTGAATCTTTAGTTAAAACATAAAGCGGTTGCAGACTGAAAATGGACAATTGCATGGAAATCAAATGCACGGAACATTTTAGACAGTATTTTTCACTTCTTGAGTATTATATTTTTAGAAACAATGTTCTGGAATTAGAATAGGGGGTTAAATTTCACATTCTTTTTTTTTAATAGCAGATTTGCCACACATTGTAAATATAGTTAAATATATATATTTAGACTATGCTAACTTCTTTTTAGTCTCTATTTTTGCTTTTTATTGAGTCTTCAGTTAGATATGTGTGGAGGTTTGGACTTTTGATGGAGGGAAGTGCTTTTTAGAAAGCTAATTACAATGCCATAGTTGTCCTATCATGAAAAAAGCAGGAGGTAATGATGAGCTTTGTGTAAGGAACATAATAGTCATTATGTGCCAAGGTACAAATCGTGTATCTCCTAAGCCTCTGTCTCCAACCTTTCACGGTAAGCAAAATGCATTTTTGTAAACAGCGAGGAAAAGGCACTGGTAGAATGCTGATAAATAACTTAGCAGCGTCTTGCTTTTATTTATTTCAGGAGGACATTACTCAGTTTCTATGCAAAAGAATGACTTGACAGAAAAAAGAAAAGAGGCAAAAAAACCTTGCTGATAGCTGCTTGCTGCTTAATAGCTAAAATATCAGCAGCGTTAATAATTGAAATAATTGTGCAAATATAAATAGAGAAATAAAAGTAATAGCTGGGAAATAATTGCTCACATAGCTTTAGACTTAAAATATTTTCCACTTTGCTCCATCTTTCATGGGACGCCTGTGCTTGGCTCCGGTGGCTCTGCCCTTGGGTTCCCAGGCTGCTGCTGAAGGAGCAGATGGAGCATGGCTGGATGTCCCGGTGTCAGCAGTGGCAGCAGACATTTGTGTTGGGACAGCTGCCCCAGCCTTGCTGCAGCGCACAGCAACACCTGGGGACGGGAAATTCCGACAGAAAAACGGGAACGTGACTCGTTTGCGCCTCCGTCAATGTCGGTTCAAACCCTTCCTCTCTCCGAAGAGTTGCCTGTGTGTCCTGCTTGTGTCCGCCACGCGATTTCCACTTTATCCCTTCTCTCCTTGGTCTCTCTTGTCCCAGCTGGACTTTCAGCTTTGCCTGGGTAACGTACAATATTTATTTCAATGGAGCTTTGGATTTTGCCTTCTGGCAGCAGAGCACTCCTTCAGCAGTGCCGCTCTGTGCACTTGAGTGCGTCCTGTGGTGCCTGCAGCTGGAATTTTCTAGTAGGGGTGAGAATATTGGGATTCACCTGGCTCCATTGTCTCTGTCATTATGTTAAATCTCAGTTTTAATTGCCTGGGCTGGGACAGGAGGGTGAATAAGACAAGGCTTTTGTGCAGGCTGCTGGAAAGGAACAGCAAACACCCAAGGGATGTGGAATGATTTCCCTTCACAGCTCCCCAGGGGCCTGCAGAGGGTCTGTGGGACTCTGCAGCAGCCTCCTGTTTCTCTTGGGATAATTGAATTTACAGATCCTCTCCTCTCCTGGAGGTGGGAGGCACAAACCACAGGGTGGGCACACTGGAGGGGCTGGCTTGGGTTCCAAGCACAGCCCTCCGGGGATGAGCAATTCCACAGCCAAGGGGAAATGGGATGGACCTGGCAAAAGCAGGGGAGGAAGAGGATTGGAATCTGTGGCTTCCCTGTAAGAGAACTGAAGTTGAAGGGGAAGGACAGGAGAAAAAATATTCCAGTATTTTTAATTTTATTTTTTTTAATAGTAGTAGTTTGTAATCAAGTACTAAAAGAAACGTGCAGGATATGATAACTGAAATATCATTTTTGTTCATTTACTGTATTTTATTAGCACTTATTTCTTCTGCTAAAATTCCAATTTTAATCCTTCACAAGTAACCAGTAGATTTGAAGTAACTGAGTTACTTTGAAACTCATGAAGATTTAACACTTGTAAATTGTGTGACTTTTGAGACACTTGCTCCTTTGGAAATGCTTTGGAAATGAAGTCTTGAACAGTTATAGATAGTTGAAACATGGAAATCAGTAAGCTACAATTCGGAAAAATAAATTCTTCTGTGTTATTGAAATTTTAGTGCAAAAAGGAAAGAGCTTAAACATAAAATAAAAGTTAATATGGAAAATTAACTTACTGAGAAATTTAGTTTTATGCAGTGTAATATTCAGTTAAAAGGGTTAAAATGCAAATTTATAAGTGTTAGCAATAAACATGAAAAATGCAAATTCTTGTTTGTGGTATATATTACAGTTATTACTAAAAAAATAAGGATGATAATAATTGGGAATAATAAATTAGAAGGATGTGTAAAATTGCTGTGAAGTAATTTTCATATATTTTTTAAATATTCTCTGAAACCTGAAAACTGGAAGGTCTGGAATAAGGAAACCCTTACCGTCAAAATGCAGCTTGAATGAAAAACTTAACTAATGGATTACAATTGGAAACTATGGTCTGTTGCATCTTATTTGAAAATAATGGGCAAAAAAGGGGAAGAAATGAAAGTTAAATTAAAAAAAAAAAAAGGCAAGAAAAGCTTTGCTGCTGTGGGTCCTTTGCAGAGGATAAATTGTCTGTCAGTGCTTCTTTCCAGCAAATGTGCGACAGGTGAGCCGCGGCTGAAGCCGTACCTGTATTGTATTCTATATTCTAAATGTGTTTTATAAATGAACAAACAAGAGAAAGCTTCATAACAATTTTTGGTGATTCTGGGCCATGCAAAGGGGTTGAAGCTGGTTTGGGGCAGGCTTTACGTTATTTTTGGATGAGTTTTGCTTTCCCCTCCCTCTCGTGCTGTGTGCAGAAATGCCCCCGTGTGAGCCCTTTGGTGTGTGCTGCCTGAACAGGGGAGAAAACGGATGAGTGTTTTTCAAACTGAATTTTGTGAGCAGTAATTATCCTAATTCTTGTCTAATGAAGATATTTGACGACCAAGAGTGACAGTTTTCCCTAATTGTCACCCTTGCTCTTGAGTCAGGATGGGTGTTATTGTTGGGAGCAGTTTTACTCCTGGTGTTCTTCCTCAGTGGTGATCCTGGTGTTCTTCCTCAGTGGAGCTCCTGGTGTTCTTCCTCAGTGGAGATCCTGGTGTTCTTCCTCAGTGGAGCTCCTGGTGTTCTTCCTCAGTGGAGATCCTGGTGTTCTTCCTCAGTGGAGATCCTGATGTTCTTCCTCAGTGGAGCTCCTGGTGTTCTTCCTCAGTGGAGATCCTGATGTTGCTTTGCGCCATTAAAACCTCATCTCCACGTGCTCCCATTGTCCTGACATTTAACACTTAAATAATGATTCTTTTGGGTCATCATTTAATGATTCCGAGGAAGGCTCGATTACAGCCCTTTCTGGAGCTGTGTGTGGAAGGTCACGGCCTCCCAGCGCCAGCAGGGGTGGGGTGGAGGCTGGAGCAGGTCCTGTTCCCGCAGGTAACGCGGGCTCTGCTGTCAGACACTCGTGCAGGGGCTGGAGAGGAGGCACTGGGGGCGAGGCTCCTCTCAGGGGGCACAAAGAGAGAACAACAGGCACTGGTTGAGAGCAGCACTGTGGAAATGCTCCTTGGAAATGGGGCAGGGAGGAGGAATGTCCTCACGGGGATTCCAGAGGAACTGAGGGCTTTCCCCACTTGCAGGTATCGAAAGCAGGGCCATGAGAAATCTCCTCTCCTTTGGGAAGTGGGTCCGGTTTGAGAGAGCTCCAGCTGGAGCTAACTGACCTCCGGAGGCCGATCCTCCTGGCCCCAATTATTCTGCGGCTCTGTTTGTGCTGCGAGTGTTTGCAAACACACACAGAGCTCTGTGTTTATTTTAGATGGGAAGCTGAGCTGCTGAGATCATTTCACTACCTGGAAGTTGTAAAAAAAAGGAGTAAGAGTGATAGCGTTGCAAGTAGTGCGAGAGTCAGTTTTATTAGACAAGTGTTTACCCTGGTTATTTCCATCCCATTCAGAGTAAAGCTCTAAACTGGCTGTGTTTCAGTGGCAGCTGGATTGTTTACTTTTCCGTTTGTGATGCATTTTTAATGATTCCACAAAATAAAACAAAGTATTTGAGTCGATGAGGCAGTTTTGATAAGCAGAATTAATAACCTGAAATGAGTTGTTAATAAGTAGGGTCATACTAAAAATGTAGCCGCGATAGTGAATAATCTTGGAATGCAAAAGTTCCCTTAGGAGCAATCACAAACATTTATTTCCTATTCCTCTTCTAACAGAAAAATTCGATGGACAGCAGCTGCTCAAGCTTCTTCATTCTGTTTTCATGGTGTTCTCACTCTTCTGACCCTTTGGGAAGAAACAGTCCCCAGGGGAAGAAAAATGTATCTTTTGGCAAACCCAGGGCCGTCTATTTACTCTTTTGAGATAGTGAGAAGATAGCAATGATAATTTCCGTGATGGGGATATTTATGCAGTGCCCTCAGTTACAGTTCATTCTACATGTGCTCTCCAGAGCTGTTCAATTAAATTGTTTTTCAGCTGTTGGACAGAGGCAAAACCCCCAAACCTCTTTTTATATTAATCTGGATTTGTAACACAAAATAATGCTTAGGATTTTTTTTCTGCAGCCTGGATTTAAAGAGAGGCTGAAAGAAGGCAGAGGGGCTTGAGTTGCTCAGTCTGGCAGTGCAGGTGAGGATCTGGAGTGTGTGAAAGCCCAGGCTGAGGAGCAGAGCTGGGAACACGTTGGATTCTTCACAAGGTCTCTGTTCTCTCATCCTCGGAGCTGGATTTGACCTTCTTTTGTGTGGTAACATATTCCTCTTCTGTTTGGCCATGTCAGGGATTGTTCTTTTTTTCTCTCGAAAGGTTGTTTCTGCTTGCTTTGTGAGGAAAGCAAAAAAAAAAAAAAAAAAAAAAAAAAAAATCAGCAACCAACAGTATTTTCATTCCCAAAATGCGCAGTCCCCTGCTGAAACCATCAGCACCTCCTGAAATTCAGAGTGGAAAAGCATTGTCCCTATTTCCTCTTTTTCCTCTTTGCAATGAAATGAGGATTACAGTAATAGTGTAAGTAATAGGCTGCACGAGGTATGTAATGAATGTAAAACAAAACTAGATTTGGTGAGGCAAAACAGGGATTTAAAGAGCTGCTGGAAGTGAACAGAGGTGATCCTGGGAAATCACTAGGAAATAGCATATAGTACTAATAATGCCAGTGTTATTATTTTCAGTTTCCTGACACGTCAGCATGTTGTTTGCAGCATTTTTTCATAAAAATGGAATTTATTCAAGCAATTTATCCTTAATGTGTGTAATATAAATAGTTTATATTGTGCTTATATATCATATTAGCAATACTTGATTTGTGCTTTCTTTACAAATTGGAATCATTGATTTTTCTGTGGTTCCCATTTTGCACTTAGCCTGCTGCTTTCAGTTCCCATTTTAGGCTCTGTGCTTTGAAAAAGCTGATTTCTCATAAATTTCTTCTCTTTTATAAGAGGGCCTAGGTACCATATTCCTTTTTTAGGAATTGCTTGACTCTCTTTCGGAGCCAATTAATGCCCTAAAGTCTCAGAGCACTGCGTGTTCTTGCCCTTCCTCAACACAACCCTACCAATCCTGAGCTCGGGGCACATCCACTGTGTGTTCTTTCTGTGAATTCTCTCCTTCCTTGCGTCCACTTTGTCCAGGGATTGTGACAGAATGCCTCTGGAGAGGAGCACCAATGTTTTCCAAGCACTTGCTGATTTTAAGGGAACCTCTATACACATAGAACTTTTGGCTTGACTCCTGTAAATTCTCTAATTTAACCTCCCAATCTTAATGTATCTGAATTTATTTGGATGTATTCACTAGTTCCTGTTTAAGCATTTTTGAGGTGCCTGTTCACATCAGTTGCACCACACACCCTTTTTCCATATTTTCCTGACTCAGACAGCCTCTAGATTTACGTTCTGATGTTCCTAGCCTGTGATCAAGTTTTAAAGGTTTCTGAGGTTGTTAAAAATGCTGATTAAGCCTTACATCTCCATGTAGAATGTTTCAAGTCTCGGTAAGCGCAGCAGGAATCTTTGGGTACACAGGTCCTTGATTTTATTCGGTCTCATTTTCTTGTAGACTGAGGTAGCCATATAAAAATACAATAAAACCAATAAAGAAATAAAAATCAGGCTTGAAAAAAAATTGATTAATATAGGGACAGTTCTTTGGCTGCAAAGATGTAGAAATCCTCAGCTAGAGCTGCTTGTGGGTGTTTTGCATCTTTCTTTATGTACATGGAATCAAATTTACTGTATCATTGAGATATTTGTGCACTTGGTGGGAGCAAATAAATTTTGAGCAGTGAAAGACTGTTTAGAAAAACTTCATAGCTTTGTAAAGATTGCTTCCAGCATTTTAGAAAGGAAATATTGAAAGCTGGATACCTGGTCAGGTGTGTGATTTGCACCAAGTTTTTCCATGGATTCAGCTTTGTTGTTTTATTATGAAGGTGGAGGACCTTGGGTTTGGTGTGCTGCAAGAGAGATAAATCTGAGTTAGATCTGCTTTCCAAGTCACTTGGGATTAAAGCTTTTGGGGAAGAGATCCATTAATGTGTTTTAAATCTATTGATTCACAGTAGAAAGGGACAATTTAAACTCGGAAGTCACCAAGCGAACTTTCCATTAAGTTGGGGAGCCTGTGGTCACAGCTCATTTGGTCTTTATGAAGTAGAAAAAGCGATGTAGACCACAGAGGCATTCTATTAGAGGAAATCATGCATTTAACCACGGAGCAAAATGCTGCAGCCAATTACATGAACACACACACCTATTTTACACGTGGCTGATCTTCTGAGCAAAAAGTATTAACGATGCGCATGCTGTCTTGTTTTAGGGGACTATTTACTTTTAATTCAGTGATATGGGATAAAGTTTAGAGGAAAAAAAAAGATGAATATGTGATTTATATCAAAGTTTTCTAACTGGAAAGCAGCCTTGCATAGAAATGTGTGGATGGTCTTCAGCTGACATCAGCAAAGATTAATTATAACCCTGTTATATGTTCATGTGTAATGTTGTATCTTGTGTATAAATGCTGACTTCTGAAACTGCATTTAGAAAAGAAAGAAAAATGTTCAGCCTCAAAATTAATTTCTTAACACTATATTCTTCAATGACTTTGAATTTATTACAGGATATAACATTAAATTCTGATTTATAGCTCAGCTTTTTTCTACTTTAGAGTGTGAGGCTATCTAAAAATCTTTGCTTTCAAAACATCTGTTCTTAAATCTAACAGGGTGAACTTTGTATTAGCATTAGGTAATTACAGTGGAATGTCTTGTTTAATGTTGGGAAGACTTCTGAATTAATCTGTTTTTTATATAGAATAGGTGCATTCCCACGCACATGTCCATGGACATTTAGAAAATGCCTTTGTAAAGTTCAGTCCCAGCAGACATTTCCTCACTCTCAGGAAGTGAAGGAACACGTTGAAAGCTGATAGAGAACTTGAGAGCTAAACTTTTCCATTGAAGTGTTGTGGGTGGATTTGAGACCGGCTGTGTCTGTATCCCTGATTTATTTGCCATTCTGGATCAGGTGTTCTCATGTCTCTGTCCAGGCTCTGGGCATTTTAAAAGGCAGAAATTATTTTCTTTCCCACATCTTTTGGCCGATAAAACTGGGAGGAAGGAAAATGCTTATGGTGTAACTCTTTTCACCAGTACTTTTGGCTTATTCCATTGCTGAAAATAAATGAAGAGCTGGGAAATTATAAGCTCTGTCATCATGGGTTGTTGTGTCTGCTGGCACTCATTGTGTCTGTTGGTAGATGAAGATTAATGTGTTGCATGCCAGCATGTCCTTGCCTATGCAAAATATTCTGAGAGCGTTGAGGGGATTTGTGCAAGAATTATGCAGAGCACACCAAAGCTAAGTGAAAGGAAATTAAGCATCCCCATCTGGCTTGACTTCCTTGCAAATGGCCCCAGCTCCATATTCCAATAGCAGGGAGTGTTCCTTTCAGCTCTTCCAGTGCAGCTTTCTGGAGCTCTGCTCTGTGCTCCATTAGTCACCATTTCTCCTGTAAGGTTTCTGCATGTTGAGGGTGTGTGCACTGAGGGAATGACAGAACTTTGCACTGAAAGTACCCAGGATATTCTGAAAATGGGATATCAGCCTGAAAGAACTGTCTCTGATCTCAGTGGGTGCACACACTTCCCTTTTTCCTGCCACTTCTCTGTGTCTCATAAAAAAGTGATTGGAGAGGCTTCTAATCCCATATTCCCAAATGTCAGGGTAAGGATTAGTCCAGCTTGTCATTTCCTCACAAGGTTCGCTATAAATTCTTGCATCAAGAGTGCAGGAATTTCAGTTTTTGTGTGATGGTTGGTGCTCAGTGAAGGCTTGATATTGATGGGTGTCACTGGGCAGGCTCGAAGGAGAGGAATAAATATTGTATTGCTTATAATGTGTTCAGATGGTGTTCAGCTTTAGGAGCATAAGGAAAAGTAACCAATAGTAGAAGTAACCTAGAAAATACGAGTTCATATCCATTTCATTTCAAGAGACAGATGGTATAAATCTATTTAGATTACATTCAGGTTTTATTACAGAAAGGTGGAAAGATCCAGCATTCTCCACAGTCTTGTCGTGTGTGCTTAGCCAGGTGTCAAGGATTTTAGATTTCAATCTAATCTCTCTTAGCAGCATCCCTGGTTTCCTCAGGCAGATGTCTTGATTGCAGTGTCACAATTCTGTGCCTGTGAGAGAGAAATCAGTGCCACTTCACCTCCACGGGCAGGGCTATCTCGAATTCCTGATGTGCTGTGCTGGCCCTGGCACTGTGATCGTGGTTAGAGGAGCTTGGGCTTGATAAAATACCAATGCTAATAATCTTGATGAAAAGGTGTGTGGGGCGTGCAACTGGCTTTAAGTGGATTTTTACTGATCAGATTATACTGAGAATTGTTGTCACAGATAGCATAAAGTAAATTGACAATTAATAAATACAGGGTGATACTGGGAAAGAATAATGCAGGGAAGAGCTTTATTACAGAAAAAAAAAAAAAAGTAGAAAGTCTTGAATTTAAAGCTACACAGAACAGAAATGAAGGAAAATGCAGCTGTTTGTGCTCTGTGTGTGTGGATTGTTGGGTTATTTCCATGCCACGCTAAGGGCAAGGTAGAAATTCTTGTTTCTGCCCTGCTGTAGCCTGCTCACCCCAAAGTGGGTGGAAAAGAGGAAAACTGATTCTCCACAGTCTCCCAGTTTTATGGCTTCAAAATTATTCTCCTGCTTTGGGCTACAGAGTGACTTGTCTTTCTTGTTTTAATTTTCTTTTTTTTCATTGCCTGCAAAATTTGAAACAGATTTGTTGAGAAAGACAGACATGGTTCTCTTGTGTTTCTTGCTTCTGCTTGGGTAGCTGGGTATGGAGCTTGGATGACTAAGCAATTCTGACTTTGGTCTTTCCATCCTTCTGTCCTTCCTTCCTTCCTTCCTAGAACACTGAAAAACATGACCTTTTCCTTGGGCTTTATGTGTGACTTAAATGCCAGCGCTTAGGATCTGGGAAAACTTGGGGATAAACTTTAAAAACCAGTTTTGTATCCAAACTCCTTCCTTACGATGAATAAATTTTTGGATACCGAATGTGTTGAAGGGTTCTTAATAAAGGAATGAAATAGCAGCCCACAGCTAAACTCAGCTTTCTGAGCAAGAAAGTGGAACCTTATTCCAAAAATAGGGAGCAACTCTTGCTCAACAAAGTGAGTGGTGCCCACGTAGAGCGAGCAGCAAAGGCTGCAGCTGGGTGGATTCGAGCTGAGGAGACTCTGTTGATGGAAGGTGCTCGTCCCATCTCCTGAGGTAGGTCTGCAGGGCATTTCTTGGATTTGGAGCTCCGAGATGGATCGGCAGAGCAGGTATTCCAGATTCCAGGTGAAAAACTGCCCCTGAGAGAAGTCAGCCCTTTTGGAGGCAGCCAGAGGGAATAATTAGACTTGTTTGCATGTTGAACGGCAGCCAGTGAGTTCAGATTGTTGTCAGCAAAGTGCTCCAATTTAGTAAGCTTAGTATGGAAAAATAAATCCATGTTTGTTTGTTTGGGTTGGGGGAAGTGGTGTTTTTTGGTGGGTGGTTTTATTTTATGGCTGTTAATTTTTTTTTTCTGAAATGCTAAAATATTATTCACGTACCATGAAGTGTTGCAGGACTTGATATCGTTCAGTCGTGATTCCATAGAACTTTTGCTGCTGATGGAAATAGTGTCTGCATTCTGACTTTTCATACCTTTAAAATCTTCAGAGCCACTGTTTTATGCATCTTTATTCTTATAGGAAATGGTAGTGCTAAAGTTTGCTAGTAAAATCCATCTTCAGCACAGTTGTTTATCTGATCTATGCATTCATTAATAAAGAGTCCCTGCTGTTGTTGGCTCCAGTACAACTTAATTAATTACTATTTGAAATATGGATGTGGTAAATGATCCAACTTAGTGAAACAGGAGAGCAGCTGTTACCTTCCTTTATGTTTGAAGTCACTGGCTTTTCTCCGTATTTGTGTGTGTCACCCCCTTTTTCATCTCAGGACAATAATTCCATAAATTCTGGACTCGGGTTCATCTGTAAACCCTGATCCCTGCTTTGTTTTCCCACTGTGTCATCTTGTTCTCCTCTGTACTCCCCATTTTATCATCTCATGTTGCACCATCCATTACTGTCTCTTCCTCTTTTCTCTGCCACAGATTTTCAGAATCCTGGTATCCCTTTTCTTTTGGGTTCCTTCCTTCACCCCTCCTGCATTCCTGAGAGCCAAGTAAGTTGTTTCCTACTCTACTGGAGAAACTGCTGTTTTGCCATTTTTTCCTCAGGCTGTATTTTCCTGCTCACATATGCCTAAGTGGTTTCTCAAAACAACATCATGAAATTCATTAAAAGTTTTTCCTAAATGTTTCCATTTCCTCTCTCAGTCCTGCTGATCAGTCAGTTACTGAACCAGACTAATTTTTGCTCCTCTGTCTGCTCTTCTTTTTCTTACTTTTTTTCCCCTTTTTGCTGCCTGGAAGAGCAGCTGAGAGCTGCTGTTTAATAACACCACAGAGGCTGCAGGTTCCCTGTCAGCTGCAGGCGTTTCTGTGCAGTAAATGCTGGAGAGAGGGCAGGGACACGTTTCAGTCCTCACCCACACTCAGCTCCATCCTCAGCGTCCTTCCCAAGGATATCCTGGCACCTCAGGCTGTGCCTTTCCTCACTTGATTTCTTTTCTACTCGGAATTTCTATTTTTTTGGAGAGTTTTCTCTGTGCAGCTCGGTTGGTTTGTTGCTCTGCCCTGAGCAGGGGGATGGACTGTGGTCTCCTCTGCAGCCTCAGCCCTTCCGTGACTGAAGCACGAGAGGAACAGAACGGAGAACAAAGAATGGAGTGGAGCGAGCTCCGTGTGCTCATGGAAGGAAACTCTGCAGAACTGACAAATGCTACAGCAGCAGCAATTTAACCCACTTGTCTCAGCACTGGGGATGGAAATCCCAATTGCCAAGTTTCAGAGGAGCTGAAACACCTGGCAGGACAAATCCTACTTGACTTTATTCTGAAATAAAGGCAAACAATGAGTAGCATTCTCACTCATTTATTTGTCCTGTTAGCTGAATGCTGTAGCATTTGCTGTGTGCGCTGGCAATACAGTTTTAGTTATTTTAAAGGAAGGATTAAAATGAAAGAATATGTGCAGGAATGTAAGCACAATTTGAATCCATGATATAACTCTTCCCGTTATTATATTTTTTCCAAAGAGGTTTTATTATTTCAGAACTGAATTCTTAGGGAGGACTGAGGAGTATTTGTGGTAGGTAGAGCTACAGAGACCTCTAGAAATAGTCTACAGTGGTTTATGCTTTTAAAAATATAGCATGAAGAAAATTTTACATTCTCCACTTTGGAGACTGAAAATGGGAGTGTTTAATGAGGAAAGAAAAGTTTTTTATGAAATAATTGAAACAAAGGAGAGCATGAGGTAGGGGAAATACTGTAAACAAAATAAATACAGGACTTCCTTTTTAAGGAGTGTGATTTTCTTAGACTACCACTATGGAATCAGAGATATACTCTTGAAAGCATGCAAGTCTTGAAGCTATTTCCTTTTTGAAATGAGATGTTGGATTACAAAAAAAAAAGAAAAAAGAAAGGGACTTTATTTTCTTTGTACAAGTAGATGGAAGTCCCTTTATTTCATTTATATTCGATTCTCATTATCCTGGGACACAGAGTATGGGTTGTGTGAAAAGCAGTGGGAAGAAGAATAAAGACAGAATTTTTCATTGTCCAAAAAAGTGATTTTTTTCTGTCCATAAGAGCTAAGAAAGCCCTTGTGCTTAGAAGAATGAATAATGATTTATCAGTCTTGATACATATGGAAGTGAAGAAGTTCATGGAAAGGTTTTCTGTTGGGTTCACTCTGCTTAATGGAAAGATATAGAAGGGAACGATATCGATTGCTGGTTTTTTTCCCTGTAGCTATTTGAGGTTAGCTATTTAAAGGAATTATATAATTTTTTAAAAATCAAAGTGTATATAATGTTTTATTAACGCATATTTCTCATTGTTATGCCTTACACTAAGTGTCCTTTTTCTAACTGCTGTCCTGGTAACTTTTTTTTAATTTTATTTTTTTTAATGCCTTCCTGCTGCCCCTTCCACCTCTTTCTTTGTTTTGTCCCTTTCCTGCTAAAAGCAGTAGATTCCAAATGATGCATGCCTGGGCTATAAATGTTTATCAACTCTAAACATTCCCCACAGAGCACTACCCATTCCCCAGTCTCCTCTGTGTTGGGTTTTTGGGTTTTTTTCTCAGGATTTATTTTTTTCTGCTTTGCTCCCTGTGAGTGTGAGGTGAGAGTCTCCCACCTCTGCATCTGTGGATAATGGGGTGCCTGAGAGCTCTGGGAGTGGGGTGGGCAGAGCTGTTTTCCTTTAGAATGCCCTCAATGCCTCTCAACAGCCCCCAGTGCAATCCCTATTCCATAAATAACTTTTTCCAGCGGCTGAGGCCAGGCTGACAGATCCGTAGTTCCCTGGGTCTCTCCTCAAGCCCTTCTCTGTAGGTTGGAATAATCCTGGCCGGGTTCAGGGAGCAGGGAGCTCCCCAGACCTTGGGCAGAGGATGGAGAGGGGTCACTGCCAGAACAGCCCCAGCTCCTTCTGAGCTCCGGGATGAATCCCCTTGGGATTCACGCACTGCTGGACGTGTTTGTTTGCTTTAATAGAATTGTCCTCAAAACGTTTTGTGAGCAAAGAATTTTCCTGCTGCATGGTATAAGAATAAGGAACCACTAAGATTTCTTTCCATTTGCCTCCTGTACTGACGACACGGCAGTTTTGATCTCGTTTTAATTCAAATGTGAGTTCGAATTGCATTTAAAGCAATAAGAGAGTAACTCCAGGTTTTCTCTACCTGTTGTACAGGGAGCTGCTTTGTGCATCTTTTAGCAGTTCTGCTCTTTGCAAAAAGATTTATTTCAGTCTGACCCTGGCAGGTGAAGTCATGGCTCTGTCACAGGGCTATAGGATAATACACAGGGGGTTTTTTGGGTTTTGGCTGTTCTGGCTGAGGGTCTTGGAGGTCTTTGTCAGAGATAACCACCCTGATGCTCAAGTCGTCTGCATGGTAATCTTCCATCTTAAGATCTTAAGATCTTGAGATCTTACTGGTTTCACAAATCTGTATTCCCTTCTGGTCAAAGTGAACAAGAATTGTCCTGTTGAAAAGAACCACTGAGGTGATGCCAGGATAAGTTGTTCAGGTACCCACAGATCTGTTTCCAGTGCAGCTGAAATGCACCTGGAAAAACAGGGGAATGCTGAGCAGAGCTTGTACAGCTGTACCAGGCAGTGATGTGGTTTTGCTCAGTGTTTGGGATCAGAGTTCCGGATTCATGAAGGAAATGCAGTGATGTGGTTTTGCTCAGTGTTTGGGATCAGAGTTTCAGATTCACGAAGGAAATACAGGCAGTGATGTGGTTTTGCTCAGTGTTTGGGATCAGAGTTCTGGATTCATGAAGGAAATACAGGCAGTGATGTGGTTTTGCTCAGTGTTTGGGATCAGAGTTCCGGATTCATGAAGGAAATACAGGCAGTGATGTGGTTTTGCTCAGTGTTTGGGATCAGAGTTCCGGATTCACAAAGGAAATACAGGCAGTGATGTGGTTTTGCTCAGTGTTTGGGATCAGAGTTCCGGATTCATGAAGGAAATGCAGTGATGTGGTTTTGCTCAGTGTTTGGGATCAGAGTGCTGGATTCACAAAGGAAATGCAGGCAGTGATGTGGTTTTGCTCAGTGTTTGGGATCAGAGTTCCGGATTCATGAAGGAAATACAGGCAGTGATGTGGTTTTGCTCAGTGTTTGGGATCAGAGTTCTGGATTCACAAAGGAAATACAGGCAGTGATGTGGTTTTGCTCAGTGTTTGGGATCAGAGTTCTGGATTCATGAAGGAAATACAGGCAGTGATGTGGTTTTGCTCAGTGTTTGGGATCAGAGTTCCGGATTCACGAAGGAAGTACAGGCAGTGCCTTATCAATTCCTGTCACTGTCAGGAGGGTAACAAACCCCAGTGAGGACGTTAATGATCATTATCAGCTACACTGCAGGCAGGGGGACTCATGGTAAACCAGAACAGTGTCTGTAGATCACCAAAAAGTGAGAAAAGTCGGTTTTTTCAGGGTTCCACAATGATACCTGGACAGTGGTACTCAGGTTTGTAGGCTCACAGACCCCACAGTTCTAAGAAAGAATTACCTCAATGTTTTGCTCTGCTTTTTAATTTTTCTTTCCCCACCCCACAGCAGGTAGCGAACCAGTATGTCAGGATATTCAAACTGAGTATTTCCCAAATTGACATGCTGTAGCCTCAAGGACCAAAAACTACAATTGATGGCAACCTTTTCATCTGTCTGTCAGCAGACACTTCAGAATATGCAAAACTGTATTACACAAGGCTTGGTTTTTAACTAAAGAATACCAGCACGAACATTTCTGAAAGCCAGTTGGCTCGGCTGGTTCTTAATACAGCACTTAAAGCTTTCCTTTTGTTTGAGACAGAGAAAAAATATGTTTTGAAACACTATTTTTCATGGTCTGTGTTGTGATTTCTGTCTTTATTCACTTGAAAAATTAAAACTCCCCAGGGAATACAAATTTGCATTCTTGTTGAGAAGCTAAACATTATTCCAGGTAAATTCCTGCCTTGTCCTGGAGTTAGTCCCTCTGGTCAGAGTGGAGATATTTCACTGTGTCAGTGGGCATTAGTTTTATGGATGAAAGGAAGGCTGGTGTCGAGAATTACGGAGACTTTGTTGAAAACAAATGTCCCACAGGTGACTAATGGGGAAGAAAAAAGGGGAAGGGAAGAATATTCCAATATAAATTCATGATGCAAAGTGAAATTTAGTGTTCTGGGTACTTGTGGCTAAAGCAAGGAGATTTCTTCTGCCTGGAATATTTATGGAGAGCCACTTGAGTGCATTTATTTTGCAAAACCTTGGACACGTTGCATGATTGCCTCACATGCAGTTAACCAAACTACTTAGACTAGAATGCAGTTACAACAGAAAGTGATTATAGGAAAAGTTTGGGAATTTATAAATGGATATAACAGAGACATTATGTGTGCTGTGATAAAACTGGCTCCCTTCTATTGAGTGCAGTGAACTCACATTTCAAGGGTTTCAATTTTTTTTTAATCAAGTGCTTTAAAATCTCTATAATAGGAAAAGACTTCAAAGAGGAAAGATTAAAAAAGAAAAGTAAATAAAACAGAAATAATATAATTAAGGTTTGACCCTGTAAATTGCTAACCTTCAAAGCTAATGCTGGAGAAGCACAATATTATTAGCAATAAAAAGAATTTGCTTTGCCCTTTTAAAATTACCATAAACCGATTGACTGAAATGGAATGATGTTAATATTTAAGAAGTAGGACACTAGATTCTATTATCTCAGAAACTCTGTCACCTGGTACACTCTGTAGTCCTGTTATCTAATTATTGTCCTTAAATTGCATTAGTGTGCCAGCAATTTGTCTGCTGTTGGAAAAGTAATTGACATTTGAGTTACTGCTTCATATTTGGGAAACTCACTAGGTGGTTCCAAAGAGCCCTCTTCTGTCAAGGCAGATTAGCTTAATTTTACCTAAAAGAAAAGGGAAAGTCTGCATTTTAGAGTATGGCCCTCATACAATGCTCTTGTAATCTGGTGTTAAAATTCAGGTGATGTAGCACAGCTGATTGCCAAGAAAGAAGAGAGAGGGAGAAAAGTGGCAAATTAATAAATGACATTTGTGCCTTCAAATTCCCTTTAGTGCAGTCTGGGCCTTCAGTGGGGGTGCAGGGGTGTCTGCTGATGGGAGGAGGCGGAGGAAAAGCTGCAGTGATGTGGTTTTGGNGTCTGCTGATGGGAAGGGGCAAAGGAAAAGCTGCAGTGATGTGGTTTTGGGGGATCAGTGATGTGGTTTTGGGGGATCAGTGGGTGTGCAGGGGTGTCTGCTGATGGGGAGAGGCACAGGAAGCACTACAGTGATGTGGTTTTGGGGGATCAGTGATGTGGTTTTGGGGGATCAGTGGGTGTGCAGGGGTGTCTGCTGATGGGAGAGGCAGAGGAAACGCTGCAGTGATGTGGATGTGGGGATCAGTGGGGTGCAGGGGTGTCTGCTGATGGGAGGAGGCAGAGGAAAAGCTGCAGTGATGTGGATGTGATGAGATTTTTGGGATCTGATGGGATTTTTGATCCTGGGCTGGCTGGAGTTGGTGCCCTGCTCTGGAAGGGTTTGGTCACAGTGCAGGCACAGTCACGGGGCTGGAATGCTCTATTGCACTACTTAATAAACCTGATCTGCTGCAGGAATTCCAGTTTCCTGTTCCCCTTTGGAGGACGAGTCCTTCCAAACCCCAATCTGACGAAAATGTAAAGGCCAGTTCTGACTCCATGCAGCCTGGAAAGGCGAGGAGCAGCCTCTACTCCAGCAATTCCCTCCTGTGAATGTTTCCATGGCCATGAGGGTTTGGGTCCTGACTGTGCAGTCAAAAGCTTGAAACTTTCCAGACAAACATAATTTGGGAGCTAAAGTTGATTAGAGATGCGTGATTACAAAATGTGCACAGTTGTTTATGTGACAACTGGAATTAAATTTAAAATATATTTGAAATTAGCATGAGGAATGTAGTTGTCTGGTAGTGGTGATAATTTTGCTAATATGATTTGTTTAGAGATTTTCAGTTTAAAACAAGAAAAACAAGAAAAACACAAGAAGATTGAAGATTTTCTTGTTTTTAAACACAAGAAAAACTTGTGTTTAAAAACAAGAAAATCTTCAATCTCTTCAAAATATTTTTTTTTGTTGCATAAACTAAAGTTTATGGCCTGAATTTATAAGATTTTGTCAGTGCAATGCAAGTGAATAATTTAGGAATGTCTGCTCAAACCTCATCTGAATTCCTTTTGACAATAATTTTCAAAAAAGATTTAAAACACTAATTACACATCTTTAGAGGTCTCTCTTGATAAGTCTTTAAAATACTTCATTTTCCACTGCAGGAATCAGGATTGTCTGTTCTGGATGGTTTATATAAATAATCACCTTTTTTCAGTCATATTATGAAATTGTTAAGGCCTCTTGCAGACCATGTAAATTGGTGGGCTGTTTTGCTTAAATCACACTTTATCTCTTTCATCTCAGAAAGCATTAAAAAATTTAAAAACTGGTAGAAAAATGTGAGCTTGGATTAAATTATCAAAGCATCAAAAGGTTTCTGCAATCCTTTGTGATAGTTTAATTCTTCATTAAAAAGAAGTATGTTTCAAACCCAAGCATTTTGCCCAAAAAAAGTATCTGAAAAGAAAGTAAGTTTTGAAAAAAAAAACCCACTTGAGTTGATTGTGGAGGCAAAGCGGTGATGGAATTAAAGTTTGTAGAGTGAGAATGACAACATCTATTATAAAGAAATTCAGAAAGTTCAGTATTTCAGAATAATTGATGGCTGTGCCCTGCCCTTCCTGTGAATAATGTGCTGCTGGAATTGGGGTGTGTGTGAAGCACCCGCCACCCTGCTCTGTCTCTGGGCTGCTTTTTCTTTATCCGAGATGACCCTGGTGTTATTGCTTCCCAGAAAATTAATATGGTATTAAAAATCATTGGCATTTATATATTTTAAAAAATTTTAAGCTGCCATAATTTGAGGGAGTGAGGAAGAATGAGGGCAGGCTCCAGCTGATCCAGGATATTCTGAGATAACGTGTCCATGTTTTAGATATTTTTGTGACGATGGCACCTGGAGAGGGACAGGTGACAGCGAGTGACCACCGGGGTGACACCAGCAGAACGCTCTGCGTCCCCTGAGCCAAATGCTGAGCATTAGTTCAGTTTAAAATTCTAATAGTGCCAGTAATGAGGCAACTTTACCATTGAACCGGGCAAAGCAAAATAACCTTTTCGCCCTGCAGAAGGATGTGCTGGAAAGGTCAGGGCTGCTCCTGGAGGCAGCCAGGGCCCTGCTGGCAATAATGGGAATGCAAAGTTCTTGAAATGCACGGGAAGTGTGAGTTTGCAGCAGGACAAAGGACATTGCAGAAGGAGCTGTAATTTCCTAGATTCAGGATTCTTGCTTATGATGCTGTTCGTTAGGTAAGGCCAGGCTTTTAAAGAGCTCGGGAGCAGAATTTCAGCTTCTCAACCTACACAGCAGCTGCTGGGTTTTCAAAATAGCTCCACTCCTCACAGTTCCTGTTCTGCAAGGCACCGAGCTCTGCTCAAAGTCTGGCTCTCATTTGGGTGCCAAAATGAGATCTGAACTCTCATGAAAATCTGTGAGTACACTGATTTCTTGGGGAAAAAGGAATAAAATAAAAATCCATAAACTGGATATGAAAATGAGTTATAGCAGTGTATTTATTTCTTAGCAATTAACTTCTCGGCATGATTGTCATAGCACTCTGATAACCATAAGTCTTCTCTGACTAGTTTTAAAAGGACTACATATACCAAAAATAAAAGGTGACCTGTCTAATTATTTCTAAATCTCTCATTAATGTCCCTCTTCTTTACATTCTCTTTTTATTTATTCTTTTTTTTTTTTGAGGCGCACTGAGCAATGATCATAAGGACTCTTCCTCTAAAGTTTAATTCAGAGAGGAACAACTACATGTAGAATGTACATTTCATTCAGGAATGATGCCAACCATAGATGCAAACAATTCTTGTTTACAGAAATACTTCTTGAAAGTCTGTTGTCTCCTTTGCTTTTTAAATAGGAAAAATTGAACTTCAGTAGATGAGAAGAGGGAAATTTTCTCTAACATTGCCTGGAGGGAAGCTGAAAGAAAGGGAACTGCTAGAAAAACTTGTGTCTTCACAATGTTGCCATAATTCAAATCTAAAATGTTCCAGCAGTGTTTTTTCTGGAGTGGAGCTGGTTTGCAGTGATGGGTGGGGATTCAAAGCCGTGTTTAACAACATGGATAATGGGATAACAGCAGAAAGGGAAAGCAGTTGTTGGTTCTGCGGAGATCTCTAAAATGTGGTTCTCACGTATGTAAGAACTCTGTCTTACAATATCAATTTCAATTTTCCTTCTTTCCAAACTTAGTCCCTGCAGTGATGTAGTTTGTAAACTTTTCTGTGGCATTATTTGCTTAGAGCTAATGGTTTCCAGTGACCTTTGTGGTACAAAAAGAGAAAAAAAGCCTTTCTGGGAATGCTAGATTTAACGATTCCCAGTCTGTCTCTCTGTAATTCTGTACTTTGTCTGACAACCACAATGTGCCACCAACACATATTCTATCACGGAATGAAAACTCCCATATCCTGCCGTATAAATGCCATAAATGTATATGTGCGAATCTACTTGCACATTTAGATATAATATCTATATTTTATATAGATATGTAATATATATAAAGGTTCCTACATGTGATTTATTGGATGTGTGGAACCCCTCCTGGAACAGGGAGACGGCTCTGCAGCCAGGCAGCAGCACAGACACCAGGAGCTCCAATGTACTCCCAAACAACATTCAGAAAAGCTGAGAACAAGTTCGCTGTCCTCAAGAAAACAAGTCTCTTGGTTTTTCTTTTTCTTTCCCTTTTGTAGCCTCTTAATTCAAACAAAAATACCAGGGAAGCAAGTTGTGCAGCAGACATATAAGAGCCAATGAATTCATTTAATGGCAGCTTGTCAGCCGAGCTGCACTGTGCCATTTTCGGCATTTTTGGCCTTAGCTCCATTAATGTAAATGTTGTGTCACTGGGTGTCTGTTGTGTGCTGTGTTTTGGGCCGGTTAGAAGGAAAAGAGAGAATGCAATCCAACACTTTCTTCTTTCATCCCGTTCCGAAACCATCCCGGGCCGTGTTTGAGATCTCCCCGTGGCTCTGCAGGGATTGGAAAGGCCAAGGTGTGTTCTCCCTGCACTTTCCCAGGAGTGAGCCTGGAATTCACCTCGTTCTCTGGAAGGAAGATTCCCCTGGCTCTGAGCAGTGGCAGAGCTGTGTTTGCTCCCCAGATTTCTCTGCTGCTCCCCCAAGCCGTGTGTGTGCTCTGGGCAGCTCCTGGTGGGGTGGCAGCTCTGTGCCCCCCGTGCCATCTGTGCTCTGCCCATTCCCGTTCTGCGCCCCCCAAGCTCCCTCAAACGCCGAGACGGATCAAGGCAGGGAGCAGAGAGAACCTGAGAAATTCTCTGCCTCAGTGACTGCGAGCTTTGCTGAGCTCAGCCCAAGGCTGACCTTAACATTTTGTCCTGTTGAAGTTACAGAGCAAATTCCCCATGACATTATCCATAGAGGAATTTAGAAAAGATGTAGCTTCCTTTCTTTTTTATTCTCCAGCTATTTTTAAAGGCAGTAGTGGCATCTTTTTTGCCTTTTACACAGACTTACTCATGCAAAATGAATATTTTTTAGAATAAGTGCCAGAAGGCAAAAATTGTTATCTTTGAATTGAGCTGCTTTAAAGAAAGTCACCTTGAAAATGTATTTATTTATGAAACTTTTATGTCTGTAGGCTTGCGTGAGTGGACATCTAAATGTAGCACGGAGTTGCTAACACGGAACTGCTGTTGCTGAGCAGCACCTATAAAACTATAGGCAGTTTATTCAACTGAATTAACAAAAAAAAAGAAGTCAAAAGAAATGATATGTGGTCTGCCAGAATTAAAATATATAAATAATTTGTCAAATCCGGATTTTAGGATGAGCAGCGGAGTTTAACTTGAAGACTAAACTCAGAAACAGCTGATTTTTACAGAATAAATATGCAGATGTCATGAAATATTCTCGATGGCTAAATAGTGAGCACAGTGATGTTCCTGGAGGGTTTAATGGTTGAAGTGGGGGAATGTTTTTTCTTCTGAGACATCAGGATGCAAATTTCTGGTGCTGTTCACTCTCTTATCCAAATTCATCTTCTTTATGTCTCTGAAGAGAAAATTGAGAAACAATTGGATGAAAATGAATAATAATAATTAAAAAAATGTTTTCTCCTGTGTTTAAAGTTTCCTGGTGTGTGCTAGAGGATCACTGCCAAGTATGTTTTACTCCTCATCCTGTTTCCCTTGCTCACGCAATTTTTGAAAGTATTTGCCTTTTAGCCATGTTGGATTTACATCATTGATCCATCCATGAGCTGAACTGTCTGTGGGTCAAACGTGAGTTAAAACGTACAATTTCCTTTTTTTTTAAATATGAAATTTTTCTAGGAATATTCTTGCTTTGCACCTGGCAAGCAGAAAAATCTCAGCTGCAAGATGATTCTCACTGTGCAGTGGCCCTGGAGTTTCACTGCTGCTTTGCTTAAAGGAAAGGGGCCAGCCTAGTGCTGGGCAGTGAGGTTGGTTGATGTGGTGACAGAGAGAAAATCAGGAGAAAACTGAGAATTTCGGAATCCAGGCAGAAAAAGAATATCTGAATCTTCAGCATTTCCATATTCAGGTTGCCAATCCCGACTATACTTGGGGAAAAAGTTTGTGCCCTTCTTTCAGAAACTCCTCTCTGTTGCCAGAATAAATTAATCCTGGCTGGGGGAGTTTGGGGGGGGGTTTCCTCTCAGAGCTCTGGTCATGCTCATGGTCATGCTCATAGAGTAGCAAACCTTGTGATAAGCACAAAAAACAAAAGAAAAAACAGAAAAAAAACCCCAAAAACAAGAAACAACAACAACAACAAAAAGAAAAAAACAACAGAACCAAACCAAAACAAAAAAAAACCAAACAAAAAAAAAAACCAGAGAGAAAATCCTATTCCTGGTTTAGAGGATAGGATGGCAGCAGGAAGGACACCCCCTTTCCTATTAGCCCCTGTACTCTTGGGGGTGGAAATCATAAGGATTTTCGGTCTTTGTTGTTTTTTTAAGCAGGGTTTCTTTTTTCAATGCTCCTCCAGTGACCATTCCCCCTCCTCGTGGCCGCAGACCTTTGCTCTCTCTGTCTCTGTTCTTCCACCAGCAAAGCTCCTGGGCTCATCAGTCCCTGGGTTTTGGACAGCTTGGATTAGAGACTAATTCACATTTTGGTGATTTCCCACAGTAATTGTTTGATTTGGGCTGCTGGATGTTCTTTCTGGTTTGTAATTGAAGGTAAAGCAGCAGAATCCCCTCTGGAGGGCTGAGATGGGGCACAGTGCTGGGGTCTGCTTCTCTTGGGGGCTTTAATCTGGGATTATTTGCATTTCATGAGGGAATGTTGGTCACTTTACAGCTCCCAACTTTGCTGCCCTGGGAGGGAGGATCAGTCCTCCTGTTGTGTGTGGAAAGAAAAGCACCCAGGTATTTATTAATTGATGTGCCCAGGGTTCCTGGCAGTGTAATGAGGGTCCTGACACTAAACTGCTGCACCTAATCCAGTTTGGGTTTTGTTTTTTTGCTTTAAGTGATGGATAATTTTGAATTCTCTTCCAAAACGCTGTTCAGAACCATGCAGGTTCAGGCTTTCAGGTGAAGGCTCTTAGGAATGTGAGTTCTTCCTACCCTGAAGTGCTCCCAGGCCAGGAATGGAAAATGGAAAGGGCACAGCAGCACAGGGAAGTTGTTCCCTGCCTAAAGTCACACACAGCCCGTGGCAAAAGCATGAAGTGCTAACACTGCTCAAAAGAATCTCCATAATATAACTTGTTTCCTGGATATTTCCACCCTTGTTTGTCTGATAACTCAAAATGAGTTTTAGTTTTTCTTTTTCCCGTATTTCGGAAGCTCTGTAATAGTGGCATGTTTAATGGGAATGGCTTTTTTGGAAGTTCATTTTAAATATGGTTTAACAGGATAAAGAGCATGTTGAACAATTTATAAATATTAAAATTGGAACTGTGCATGTGGCCTGCCTGCTGTGCTGGGGAGGGGATGCACACACATGATTTTTGTGGCTTAGTGGGAAAATGCTGGAGGATCCTTTTATATTCCTGCAGGTTCTCTACAATCTATAAACAAAATCTATATGATAGAAACAATGTTGGTTTTGTAATAATCTTCACAGTTCTAGGGTTTTTTTAATTTTCATATATTGAACAGTCCTGATTAACAAACCAAGAACATATTTCCCAATAGTTATATAAAATAGCCGTCTATATCATATAGCTGTTTAATGCCAGATACTTGAAAGTTGGGTTTTTTTGTTGGTCAAGAAGGAAATAAATTTTCAGGTCTTTAGAGACTGAAACAGAAGAAATTGAGTGTTTTAGAAATGCAGGAAGCTGAGAAGAGAGCTAAAGGCAAAAATAGCAGTAGGTGCTCATGCTTGGTACCTAGTAGGGGTCTGAGAAGAAATGTGAGGTAGCTGAAATTTATGGTTGAAAGTGTTGGGCTGAGGTTTTAAATCCAGAGCCTCATTTGGGAGCTTTCTCTGAAAATGTTCTGATTTGTGCAGCAAGAATAAGAAAATTTCTAGTCTAGATAAATGCTTGAGAAGGTGGTAGAAGACTTCAAATATAGACTTTACTGAAACAAAAATAAACTATTTTCATTACTCTTATGCTGTTTTGCATTAAAAGAAGAATCCAGGCCTTGACTGCTTTTTCAGTTTGACACAGATAGTGTAGTCCCCTCATTGTGCCTTGCTTTATCCAGGCTCCAATGGCTCTGCTAATCCCCAAACCATTTCAAAGAGAAATTCTAGATGGTGGTCAGATATAATATGTGGAAATCATCTGTAGGAAAGAGATGGATAAAAGCAGCAGCTAAGCACTGGATGTGGAAATGAAATCTGTCTGTGATCACTGGGGAAAGACTGCAGTGTGGGACTGTGGGAATTCAAAGCTTGGGCAAAGGAAGGCAGAGCTGCAACGTGTTCTGAAGGGTGTGCTCAAAGGCAGGGCTCACGCAGTGAGCAAGCAGCTACCCCTCCAAAAAAGGGTAGAGAAAATCTCTCCATCCATCCATCCATCCATCCATCCATCCATCCATCCATCCATCCATCCATCCATCCATCCACGCTGGATTGGGGCTGCAAAGAATGCAGCTCGTATCAGCCGTGCCATTTTGTTACCTTCAGCACCCTGTTCCATATCCTAGGCTAATAAAGCTGTTCTCTTGTATTCTTGCTTTTCATTCAAGAATTTACTGAGGACCGAAAGTGGCCATTTCACACGGACAGCGGAATAATTTCAAACACCGAGAAGAAAAATTGCACACCACTTTTTGCTCATTTATTCAGGAACTGGAACTGCCGTGTGCATTGTTTCCAGCGCTGCCCAGGGGAGGCTCGGGCCAGAGCACGAAGGCACTTGCTGGATTTAAAAAGCTTATTTGTGGAATTAGAGCCGGGATATGAAAAACGGCTCAGTGAAGAATTGGTGCCTGTCTGGGGTTATAAAAGAAATGTCTTGTTTCCTCTGGATGATGGCTCCAAAGGCGAGGGGAGGGTTGCACCCTGTGCTCTCGGGGGATGGAGCAGCCTTCGGGGCTGGCGTTGTCCTGGGAAATGCCGGGAGAGGAGAGGGAGGAAGGGTGCACGGCTGGGCTGGGTGATGCAGCAGCCCCTGGGGGAGGCCCAGGGGGTCTGATGGCATCAGGGAAAGCCAATTCCCTGTTCCATTTGGGAACAAGTGGTGTCTTAAAGGGTAGGCCATGAATATTTGTTTGGAAATTTTAAAAAAATGCTTTTTATTAATTGAGTGTGAGGGGAGAATAGCATAAAAAGAGAAAAATTAAATATCGTGGACTTTATTTTTGATAATGCTTAGTGCCAAGAATTTTTTTTTCTGCAGTACTAAACCAATGTGACTTACATTTCTATGCTCTGTCATTTCAAATACATGGTGTATTTGAAAGCTGCTTTATTTGAAAATTGCTATATTAAAAGCTTTTAGGCAAGCACAAGTGGAGGTTTTTAACATGTGATTTTAGTTCTTCCTACCCTTGTGTCAGTTCCATTCACACACGTGTTTGGGGGATCTGTATATCAATTACATATTCAAACACTGTAATTAATAAAGTTGGTGAAGGGGTGTAGTGGATACATGAACCACCAGTTCAGTTCTGCATGGTAGGAAATTCTGAGCAAAGCATTCCATAGGGAATGTGTTTGTCTTTTTTCATCAAGCCCTACATTTACCCACATAAGGGGTTAACTGATGGAAGTGTGGAAATGTGGAACGTGGAAATGTGGAATACTCAGCTCTGTCTGCTGCCTGTGTTTTACCAGGCTGCACCATTTCCCTTTGCAACAGCTTCCCAGTGCTTTGCTTTATTTTATTTTATTTTATTTTATTTATTTTATTTTATTTTATTTATTTTATTTTATTTTATTTTGGTTTTTTGTCCAACTCCACCAAATGACTGGGCTCTTCATTGTATCCCGTTCTTGCTTTTTCAGCAGTTGAAGACAATTATTGAAACCTGTTTTTGGGCCCTTTGGTGCTGATCAGCTCCCACTCATTGAATTAATGATTCCCCTCTCCCAGTGGGACAGAAATGTGTGAGGAGCCTTTCCCTCTGTGCCCCAAAATCCCCTCCCAGATTGTTTTCTTAGCAATAAACACCGAAAGGATGGAGGGAGCCTCGTGCACTGCTGCTGCACTGGGAGAATCTTTGCAAGATGTGATAGGAGATTGTATCCATCCCAAAAATGCCAGGATTCTGGGATTAGAGGAAGAGAGGATTGCGCTGTGTCCCTAAATCCCTCTGAGGCTCAGTGGTATCACCTGCTGCATCTTTGCTGGAAGAAAATCCAGGCGAAATTCAAGTTCTTTTAAAGCTCTCAGAACGTGCAGAGGGGAAGCTTGTGAGGTTTGCATAACTGAGGATGTTTCTCATATAAATATTATGACTGTTCATCAAGATAACTTAAAAGCTCTGAGGGAGTTAATTTTAAGGAAAATGAAAGTAAAATGATCAAGGAGTTACAGTCATTAATGAACTTCTGGCTTTATGAATTGCTTGCAGTGCTTTAGTAGTATGGGAGCTATTTAGGGTGAAATAAAAATCCTGTTTTCCATTTTTTACCCCAGGTGCACCTTGCTGTTGGTCCCCGTGTAGTTGTTTAAATAGAATGGATTTATTTATAAAATAATACAAGGTTATTTCATAAGTCTTGGTAAAGACTTATACTAAGTCTTAGTAAAGACTTGTAGTTTACTTGGTAAAGTCTTGTACTAAATCCATGAGGTCACAGAAACAATTCTCTTGTTTTCTGCTCTTATTATGTTGCTTTATTTTTATCTTGCTGCCTCTCCAGTCCGAGTTAAAAAGTGATCTGTAAGGTGACTTACCTGCACGTGACTTCACCTACAATCTGCCTTCTTTCAGGGGCCCAAACCTGAGCATTTGTTGTTTCAGTCCTGCTTTTGGTCCCCTTGAAATCAGGTGTTCATTTAACCCTCAGATCCTCCTGAAGTGCAGAATGGGAGCTGAAGCTTCTGCCCCTGACTCCCGAGATGCCTTGGCTGATATTTTTCTGTAGCTCTGCTTCTCTTACCACATTCTGTTATTATCTTCTCTACCTTATCAGTACCTCACTGAAGGGTTATTATACTAAAAATATCTATTTTTAATATATTACCGGGCAAACTTTTCAAGCTTCTTCAGAGCTTTAAAAGCCTCGTGCCTTTGAAGTACTTCTGCCACAGTAGTTCCAATGAAGCTATGCAGAACAAGGAACATGATTCCTTTAAACATCAGCATTTCTTGGCAGAATGGAAAGATGAATAGATGAAATCCCTCGGAGGCCACGGAACTTTTCCCATTAATTGTGATGATTTTGGCTAGAAAGCACAGAAAGAGAAGAAATAAGGGTAACAATATATATAATTGGATGTATAAATGAATACTAGTAGGAATTCCATGGAAAATCCTTTTTTCAGGAGCGCAGGGGCTGTGATAGGAGCCCTGGTCCCCTGGCAAACAGCACGGTGCAGTCTCAGGGTGGGAATGCTACTTTTCATAATGTCAGCGCAAACAGACCCTCAAAAATTTGTGTTGCTGAAAGCCCTTTGAAATCGTGTTGCATTGTACCACAGAAGAAGCCTAGCAAAACTTTTTTTGTGTTCCTAGACTTATCAGTTTATTAATTGACATTATCCAGGAACAGGAGAAGAGGCTTTGTATGAGGAACTAATACTGGATTTTTCAGGTAATGCTGTTGTGATTGGGATCTGACAAATGTAGCTTAATATTTTTGCATTACTGATTTGTGGATATAATCCCAGAATAGGCAAAAACCTCTTTGTTCCTCAACTAACGTTCATGATTAGGAAAATAAAATGAATATTTTGAGATGGCTTGAGGGTCAGTTTTAGTTTGGTTCTCTCCATCAGAAAGTCAGGCAAAATCAAGCTGGGTGAGGGCTGAAACCACAGGAATTGCTGTCAGTCCCACTGAGCTATCAGTGACTAAGAGCTGTCTCCTGCACAGGTTTCCAGTGTTTGGATGAATTGAAATCAGTGTTTTGAACATGATGGAAACTCGTACACAAAGCCAGGAGTTCACAGCAATTTGCTGAAATTCCTGTGTGTATTCCTATGTTTTGTGTGTCTTGGTGTTTTCTTACTGACCTTCCAGGGCTGATAAAACAAAGGGGATAAGCACGTATTGGAGCTTTTCTGGAATTATCATCTCTTTTGGGCAGTGGTTCAGTTAATGGCGTGTCACCATCACAGGATTATTCTGTCCCTTTTGATACCGGGCAAAGAATAAATGAAAAATGTATCAGCCAGAACCACTGAACCAGGTCTGTAGTCTTTGGCCAGTGGTGCTGAAAGATAAAATGCTGTGTTTACAATTGTAATTTAAAAAGTTTTATTGAAGTTACAGAGGAATTGCATTGATTTCAGTGCATTGGTTTGAGTGAAAACTGAGACTCAGGACAAAAGATAGAGGTTTAAAACACGGCTAGGATGTCATTTTGAAACTTGCAGGCAAATATTTTAAATATGAATCACCCTCGTGCACAGTTACCCCAGGGCATCCCGGTAGTACATGAGACTAGAAACTATTGCAATTTATGAGGCAAAATATAATTTGTAATTCCTGTGTATAACACAAGGTCTAAGCATCAGGAATTGTTTCTGCAGGTACTTACACCTGGAAACTGTGGCTGTGATTAATAGATGCCTCCAGACTGCTTTTATTTTACCAGTGACTGTGCTATAAACAGGAATGGGGAAAAATGATTACCTTTAATAGGGTAGCAGCTGTAAGGGTGCCTTTATATTAAGTGACTTAATGAATACTGATCTCGAAGCAATAAATCAAAATGCAAACAATCTACTCTAATCAAGTAAGCAGAATATTTCAGATACCTAAATTATATTAAATGAACTCTTCAATCAAGGTTTGTAGCTGCACATGTTCTTATGTTTAATCTAGTTACTGTTGGTGTAACATCACTTTTAGGATATATATATATATATGTATGTATTTAACATGCTTGTTTCTTCTTCATTCTTTCTTGGTTTGAAGTTTTTTTTGTTTGATGTGAAGAAATTGCTTGCAGAATAATTAATAATCTGCAGTAAATCCTGTCCTGGTACTGAAGGGTTTTCTCCTAGAGAATGATCAATGAGGTTGCTGTGAAAGCTGTTGCAGCAGTTTCTTCAGGCAGGTGTAGCTCTGTCTGAATGCCTGCATTTACAAATTTATTTGGGCTGTTGGTGGAAATCCATGTGTGTACGGCCAGGGCACAACAGCAGCTCCCACCAGGACAGAAATGCCAAAGTGACAGCGCCATCGTTTGCTGGGAAACCATATCTGTCCTCACACTGGAAATGCACCACGTGGAAATTGAAAGGAAATTGCATTTTGTGTGCTGAGGTTCTCATTCTGGAGCCCCTTGTGGGATATTCTGCTGAGGCCCTGAGCCCTCAGACACCCCTGTGCATAAAAAGGGCGCAGTTTCTGCAAAATATTTGCAATGGGAAGTCCCAAGTCCTTCCCTTTATCTTTGCAAGGTGCTGGTCTCCCCTTGTTTAGTAAATATTTGTACACCTTGGTTTTTTCCTCTTTATTTCTGTTTGTTTCAGCTTCATCCAGATTTATAATACATTTAATTTAGTTACTGATCAAGCTCCACACCTGCAAGCCAGACTTACACAATGGCCCAGAGCGGCATTTCTGAGCCAGACTTGCATTTCTGTTCAAGCCTTGCATGAAAATCCACCACTGAAGAACCAACAGATAACTTTAATACTGTCTCAGTTTATACTTAGTTTTTGTGGTGTCTGTTTGCTTGGGATTTTTGTGTGGGGTTTTTTGTTTGTTTTCTTTTTGGAGCTTTTTTTAGAAGTGGAAAATAATCCCTGTGAGGCATCTGTAGCTGATGAAAGTACTCAGAGGTGCTCAGTACTTGACCCTTCCCTTAATTTTGGGGCTAGACTGCTGTTTTTGCCTCAAGAATCACTGAACTCTTGTTCCTGGTGTCTCTGGTTTTGCCTGGGATCGGAAAGGTGCGGTCGATCTGGAGTTCCTGCTGAGGTCTTGGCTGGCTGGGTGTGCTGAGACTCCTTTTTACTGGCCCAACAGCAGAAAATAAATTGCACCAAATAAAAGTGGCACAACCTTTATGGCCTTGGCTGTCCCTAAATGCAGCGTTTCTGGGAGATGCCCTGGTGTGGATGTGGATCGATGTCAGGGCTTGGCATTGAGTGAGTTCTGGTGAAAACCCAGTGGAGCTGCACGGAACTGATTTTCCTCTGTACCCAGCCCTGCAGGTACTGAGAACCAGACAGGTGCAATGGGACTGAGGCTTTATGCTTTCTTTTGGGGAAAAAAAAAATCCTGTTTTTTTCCCCTGTTGTTCCAGTGCCAACACAGCAGCAAAAAGCCTGTCAGAGTTCAAGGAGCACCTGGAAGATGCTCAGTCATAGGATTTTGTTTTAGGAAGGTCTGCAAGGGGCAGGGACTTCGACACGATGATCTTTATAACTTGAGATATTTTTTATTCTATTCTGTGATTCCAGTTAAACTATTTACACCAAGGCTTCAGGCTGTGATTTAGGTTACACTTTCTCTACTTTGTGCTAAAAAGTGAGAGTTAACTTTGTTCTGGGGGCAGAGCTGATGTGCAGTTCTCCAGACTGCAATTCTGGTTAACCCAAACTGGGGGTCAATAAAAACATCCACTGAAATCGCCCCAGCTTTTTAACTTCCATTTGTAATAAATAAAAGACGGAACTGTCAATCCAGCACTGTAAACCCTGAGATTGTCTTTAATGTCCCTTCTGCATGTTGCTTACTTCCACATAAAAAAAGAACTTTTGAAAATGTTGAAAGATTTTGAAACATTTCTGCCCAGCCCAGCGCAGGGAGCGCTGTCCATGTGGAGCCTCTCCATTTCTGAGCAGGGATGTTGATGTGACAGGGAGCTTTTGTGGCCAATCTGTGCAGGGACAAGAGGCCATGTGGAAAGTGCCATTAAAAGTGCCTCTGCTTTCTAAAAGCAGCACATCCTTTATGCCCTCGTCGTGGAATTCCCCCGAACAGACACGGCAGGCCAAAAGTTCAAAATGCTACCGCGGGAGGGAAAATAGGTTAAAGAGACTTCATGTTTGTTAATCCTTTTATTCTTTCCAAATGACAAGTTCATCGTAGAAAATGATACTTCACTTGTTGGGGTTGTTTCCCTTTTGTGATTTCTGTGATCAGAGGTCCCACCCTGCTGAAAGGCCAGCGGGAGCTTTCAGAGGTGTTCCAGCGCAGTGAAATTATCTGTTTATCTGAGTAATGCATCCTAAAAGGAATCCTTTGGGAAGTGTGTCACAAATTCTGGCTGTGCTGCTGCTGCTCCCGGGGTAGTGATGGGAGGATTAATTGTGCCAATAATCCTGAGAAGGGGCAAGTTCTTCAAGTCCAGAACCCATTTCTCGTTTTCAGTTTTATCCTAAAAGAAGAGGCAAAGTCCTAGGCATGTAGAGATATCCCAGCAATAAATAAACTTTACCTGATTCTGTGAGCACCTGTCCATTTCAGATGTGCAATCTTGTGCCAAATCCACGTGGAAAGAACATTGCAAAGTTTGGAGCTGCGTTTTGGTGGTGTCTGTGCCGGTGTGTTCTCTGGCTCTCAGTCCAACTCCTGCGTCTGACATAAATGAACATAATTCATTGCTTTCAATAAGATGGGATTTGTGTTAGTGATTTGTCCAAAAGATACATTTGATTCCAAACTGTGGGTTTTTTTAAACTTCCTAGTGTGTAGAGGGCCTTTTTTCTAACTCTCTCTAAGGATGGCTGTGGGGAAGAAGTACAGAAGGTTTGTGAAATTTGTTGTGTTGCTGTAATTACTTGGCAGATTGTGTTATTGAATGGGATCTGAAGATTCTTTTTTTGTTTTGTTTTGGGGGTTTCTTTGTGTTTTGGTTTTGTTTCTTTTATTTTCTGCTTTTGTATTTCCTAGTGACCACATTGAAAATGGTAGTATCTGCTAAATTTTAATATTTGAAATTTTAAAAATCATGCCACTTCTCAAATAACCTCTGGGTGAGAGTGGAGAGAGGAGTTTGTGGTCCCTAACTGGGAAATGTTTGCACTCAGGTGGAGCTACATTAGAAAGGTTCCTTTTCCTCCTGATTCATTAAATCTGACTCAGAGGATCTGGACAAGAGGAAGGATATTCCTCTCAGAACACAAATCACCTGCTGAATTTAAAAAAAAAAAAAAAGTTTCTGAGTTTCTGTTTTGTTTTTGTTTTATTCTTTCTTTTTTTTTAGCCATTCCTTCATTGTTTAAAAAAATCTTCATTAAAATGCTAGCAAATGGAAAACTAAAATCCCAGTAACACAATGGGAATGGAGGCTGAACTCCAGTCCCTTTGAAGGCATGGCTTCCCAAGTCATCCAGAAAGTTTTCCCTGAATAATAAAGGAAATTCTCTGGGCTGAATTTCCATTTGTTGTGTCTCAGTTTGCCCAATACACTGGGGTGAGAGGAGTGTGTGTGCCTGGAAGGATATTGATATGCTTTAATAAATTAAACATACCTGCTTTTCTGTCATTATAAACCCAATACTTTTTATTGACTCGTGTAAGCCTCAGAGATTCCCTTCCTCTGAAGGATAGAGAATTTAATGAAAACACGGAATTTGGCAGTAAGGATGCTTTATGCCCTCACCCCTCCCTTTCCCCCCTGTTCTAGCAGTTTTAGCAAGCGTAAAGTTGTGATCCTGATTAGCCTGGCAGCAAAAAGGGAAATGGTTTCTTTCCAAATGTGTGAAAAGGTAGGAAATAATGCAAACAGAAAAGCAGCTTGAGGCAATTAGGTGAGTTAGTCTGGAATAAAGGGCTGCAAGGTTCTCCTCCAGGAGCACAGGATTCCTGGAACAGGTTACAGATTGAAAACAGACCCCAGGAGATTCTCACACCCATTATTGTTCACCCGTGCGTCCACGGAGCTCATAAAAATACCATTTCTGGAAGGGAATCTCACTGCAGCAGTGTATCAATGTACATGGTACCTTGACAGGAATAACGTTCTGTGCATAGCACGTTAAATAATTTAGGTGTTTTGAGGAAAACTATTTATCTGAAAATTTCGCAGGTTTGGAGATTGGTCTTTCTGACAAGGCACTGAAGAAAGCAACTCACTTTAATAGCAATTTCGCTTTTTAACTTGGCCTAGATGAATAAGGGGAATTGAAAATGTTACAGCTACCACATCCCTTTCCTCTCCAATTTTCTCTTGAATTCTATATGAAATTTTAAAAACACATATATACCTGGTAAAATGGTAAAAGTTGAAACTAGCGTGATAACTGACTAATTACAAATTTCTTAGGGTGAGTTTCAGAGTTACAGCTTGTTTAGGCTGAATTTTAATTGTTCATCTTGTAATGAAACACCTTTTTTCCTTCAACCGTATTTATTCATTTCTAGTCTATACCAATGTGGTTTATTGTCTAACTTCCGTGGTTTTTTCCTCTCTATAGATACATTTTGTATTATTTTATTAGCCATTGTTTCATTTGCTCTGTAGCAGATATTGGAAAAATCATTTCGTTCTTACAAATTCAAATTGTATTTGGTTGCAATGTCAATGCCATGAGGAAAAAGCCACGCTGAAATCTGACCAGGCCTTGTCAGAACACCAGAAAATTCTACAGAACAGCATCTTTCCATAAGTTTTTGGCGGCAGGAAAAGTTCTGTGTTTCCTTAGGCAGCAAAATTGATCAACTGCAAGATGTAAATTGAGAGGAAATCCAGACTTTTTTATTTCCAGGGTTGATATACTACATGGGGCTTGTGATATCCCCTCCTTATTCATGACTTTCACCATGAGAATTCCCAAATTTGACTGTGCTTCCGAGAAAGCATTTCCCAACAATAACCAGAGCTGCCTTTAACCCACAGCCCCAGCAAAACCAACCAGATTTTCAATCTCAGATTTTCAATCTCAGATATTTAAATCTCGGATTTTAAATCTCAGTTGTTTTGCCTCCTGGAAGAGGTGGGGGTGAGGGTGAGGAGCTGATTAATCGAAAGGATACAAATGGATGTGTCGGGATCTTGTTAATCCTTAATTATGGCAGAGAGCAGCTGGGTAGGTGAGAAATAGGAAATCAGGGCGGAACTTTTAGCAAATATAGATAGAAAATCCAGTCTTTTATACCCTGACCTTACCAGCTGCAATGAGCCAAAGCCAAATACCTAAACTGTGAACACAAAGAGGAGTAAGCTCTCTGTTAGCCAGTGATGCAGCCTGCTGGGTTTATATTCACATATAGGACAGGTTTGATCTAATTCACTATATACATTTCCAATGTCAAGCCACATCCATGACTTAGTTGCAATTTGAAATGTAAATTAATATGCCACATGTAACCTTCTAACTATTTGTGTTTCTTAGTGGTTTGAAATAATTTGCTCTGGCATTTGGATGTATGGAAATAAAGTCTTTTAAATGCCACTAAATGATACACTGATGAAATACTATTTAATGCTAGTTGGAAGCGATTTGGTGTTGATATTTAAGGATGGATTTGTGGATGGAGATAGATTATAAAATAGTTCAACACAACATGAATGAAAGGGGGAATGCTTATTCTTCTTGCTACCTACTACTATTTTATAGTTCATTGACATCTTATTTACCACTTCCATGCAAAGGAAATGAATGGAATCCCTCGCTCATGTCAGGAAAATTAATCCCCAAACGCCAGAGGTGTATGTCCAAAAAGGAGACAGAGGAGTCCTGTAACTTTATTCATGAATAAAGGGAGAGGTCATGGCCATTTCCCATGGGGTCTCTCACATTGACAGAGGACGCAGCCTCTTTTATCCGAATTTCCACCGCAGGTTCCCTCTCTCTTTCCCCATTGGCTGAGGAACTCGGGAGGTACAGATTTCCAGAACCCCTAATTAATGTACATCCCCCCCTAATACAGACATCCCCAATATACATCCCCCTTTTCTTCTTCTTCTGGTGTCTCTGTTCTTGTAGTTTATTAACACAGTTTTGGGTAAATCTAACTAGGGAAATTCCTATGGAAATCCTACCCATTGTTCCTTCTATCTCTCAGTATCAAAGTTCCCTTCCCAGCAGACTCAGGTCTTATCCTTACCAGCCATTTGTTTGGAAAGACACTCCCTTATTCCTTTCACTCAGCACGTCCTGGGATTTGGGAATGGGGCCCTTGTGCAGCTGCAAAGGGGATTTGGTGTGGGTTGCCGAGGTTCTCTGTCTTTAGAGCCTTCTCTGCCCTCCAGTGCTCGGTGAAATGGTTCCAAAGGGAAACCCTGCTCCTCCCTGTCAGGGCCACACCCTGCTTTTGGCTGGGATGGAGTTCATTTTCCTGCCGGCAGCTGGGCAGGGCTGTGCGTTGGGTTTAGGATGGGAACAGCGCTGGTGACACCCAAATGTTTCACTGGGTGCTGAGCAGGGCGTGCACGGAGCCAGGGGCTGCCCGGCTCCTCCCAGCGCTGCCAGCGAGGAGAGTGGGGACACGGGGGGCTGGGAGGGGACACAGCCAGGACAGCTGAGCCCCAGCCATCCCAGGGGACATTCCAGACCACCGGGCATCCTGCTCCGCTGGGAGGGAAAAGCTGCCGGGGGCCCTGCTCAGGAACTGGCTGGGCATTGCTCACTTGGTGGAGAGTGACTCTTGTTCCTTCCTTCCTTCCTTCCTTCCTTCCTTCCTTCCTTCCTTCCTTCCTTCCTTCCTTCTTCTGTATGAGTTATTAAAATGTTATTCAGTTATTAATGATTCATGCATTTTCGTACTCTTACCTTCCCCTCCCACGGGTGGGGAGTGAGCCGGTGGCTGTGTGGGGCTGAGCTGCCGTGGGGTTTAAACCATGCCAGGCTGGGATGTGCTGAAATGGGTCACGGTCCTTGCTTTGTACCCCGACAGAGACGTCCTGCTCTGAGTGAACTTCGGGATTTGAGAACGTTCTGGGTTCAGCTCCGGTGCTCTTCATGTTGTGGCCAACAGCTGGGGAGTGGTTTGTCACCATCCCTGTCACCATCCCACTGCCTTCACTGACAGATCATTGCCTGTGTTCATGCCCGCAGTCAGAACACACAGAGAAACTCTTGGCAGCTCCAGTCTGGCTGATTTTCAGCCCAGCGCTCTCTGAATTTCCTCAGCAGAGCAGTTCAGGAGCTGCCCAGCTCCCGGTGCTGTGGTGGCAGCAGAAAGGAAAGGTCTTGAGGAGTTCAGGTGTCTTTCATCTCCCAGTCTCCCCCTCTCCTCTCGAGATTCAAGATCTAGCCTAGTTTCCGTTTCTGCCTTTTCTCACAAAAGTACTCATGTAAAGAGCCTTTATTTCCATTCCGATGCACCCATCCTGCCTTCTAAACTTAGCTCCTGGTCTATAAAAAAAGGACATTTCTGAGAAGCACAGTTGCACGTACAGGATTTGAAGCGGTTGGTATTTGGAATGGGTAACAGCAGACGCTGGCTTTGTGTTTTCAGCTGTGTTTGAACATTGCAAAACGGTCGTAATTGTGGTGTGTAGTGTCCGGGTCCTCTCATTCTGCTGTGGATAGACCCATTCTTTCTCCTTTGACAAAACTGATTTTTCTAGGCACTCATTTTCTAAATGTCTGTGTTTAGTCATTTCATACACTTATACAGAGCTTTCCTTAAAGCTAATTTTTCTCTTTGTATTCTGGCATTGTACCTGTTTTTAATATATTGTTCTGCAGGGGGTTTGTGTTTCCTGGGTGTGACACCCAGGACCTGCTCAGAACAACTCTTTCCTTACTTCCAGTGGGTTTTTTACAGAGGTGTAATTAACACCTCATTTGAACTACATCCCAAAACTTTCACCTTGCTGCACTGTGCAGTGGAATACCTTTCAGGAGGTTTAGCATTAGGAATTTATTGCCATCATCTCTTTCAAAGATTTATCAAGTCCACCCTGCCAAAATGTTTTCCAGCAGCAAAAATCTGCTGTTAGCTGGCTACAGACTTTTTGGAAGATGCTTAGATTGTAGCATTTGTGATGTTATCAGTAACAAAATGACTTAGAACTTGATGCATAGTTCAGCTGCAAGTATTGATCTGATCAGTTTAGTCAGAGCCTAAATTTGCCATGAAGATAAAATCCCTTACATTTTTGTCTGTCGGTGATGGGCAGCTTTCTGCTTAGGCACCTGGCATTTTATACTGCCATGCTATGGAATGTATTTCTCTATTTTTGTATACTAAACCAAAATGAATCAATCTGTAGGTCAGAATTGTTGTCTGAGGTACAGGACTGTGAGCGAAATATTTCAGCAAGTTCACAGAGGAGCAGCTGTGGAGAAGCTCATCAAAAATGGTAATACTGCAGGAGATGAAGGAGAAAAAACCTAAGCCTGATTTTCACGACACCCATGCATGGCAGAAATGAAGGCAGGCAGCTGCTTTGTTAGCTCCAAAATCCTAATTTGACTGGCTCGTTTGGCCTGTCTTTGTCCTCCACTGCAAATACAATTTCACTTATGAAGTCTCGTTGAGAAAAGGGTTTCTCAAACCCCTCAAACTTCAAAAATTTTGAGTTAGATACCAAGTACGAGTTCTTTGCAACTTCCCCAGCATGAATTGATGAAATTTGGAGTGTTTCTGTATAGGCTGGGTTGTGTTTCCCCAGGAGGAAGCACAAGCTGTAGGAGTATTTCTGTTTTTTAGTGGCAGGGCTGGGGGTTAATGCTTGACTGCCACCACAGCAGTCCCAGGGACCCAAATTTCCACCATCCCCTTAATCCAGTGGAAAGTTCCTGCATTTCCTCTCAGTTTTAAGGCCGTGCTCCTCAGTACTCTTGGGAGAGCACAGGTCAAGTCAGGATGGTGCTGGCTACTCCCGGGATCCTCACTGGAGTAAATCCATCCGTTCACAGGAACAGAAACCCAAACCAAAACCCACAAACCTGCAGCAGCTTTGGAACACTGACACTGCTCGCAGGGATTTCTAATTCACTCCACTGGCAAGCTGTATTCATATGCTGCATAATTCTTAGATAAAGGTAAGCCAAATTTGGCTTTCTGTTTCTCACAGCAAAAAAAAAAAAAAAAAAGACCCTTGATACTTTAAAAATATCACATCATTTATTGTGGTGAAATCAAGCATTAAACAAACACAGTGGTGAATGGGTAAAATAACTGTCTTGAGAATTAACTGAAAGTCAGGCAGGACAGGGATCAGAATATTCAAATTATTTGCAAATGTTTTCTGTTTATAGTTGGATTTGCTACATAATATAATTTAAATAATCTGCAAATTCTTGATCTGTTTCTGATGCCAAAGCAATCACTGGTCTCTCCTGACCCTCACCCTGTTATGATTCTGTGACTGTCACAGAAACGTTGATAGAAATCAGTGTAAATGTGTTACTAGATGTGTGTGCATTTGTGTTAAATGCTTGATTTAAATTTTATAATCTTAGAAGTGTCTCTATTTATTTATTTTTCCTTCTTCACATTTTTGCAGACAACATTATTTTGTTTTTCAAGACATAGATCCTCTCCCTGCAGCCCCAAATGGAACTAAACCCATCAGTTCTGACAATACCAGTCCATGGAAATAATTCAGGCCTGGATTAAGTGTGTGTAGTTAATGTAGTTATGACGGTGAGAACTTTTCTGCTTCCCTTTTTATACTTGAAAAGGTTCTTCTGGTTGATTTTTATGACCCAGCTCATCCATTCTTCATCTTGCTTTATTATCACTTAAGATTGTTTGCAGATTTTTTTTCTCTGTTGCTGTTACTGATAAGGAATTTCCGTGGATGGGGTTGTGTTTGCATCAGCAGAATCTGTGAAATTCATTATATACACAGCTAAAAAGAAAATGGAAAGTACACACTGTTATGTCGATTGCAGGAACCATAAATTTACTTGAGCTGTAGCATTATTTCAAATGATTTCTTGTCTAAGATAAAATTATTTTAAAAACATGTTCTTTTCTTAAAATGGTTGAAAATGTATTTTCAGTAATATTAATATGACAGCAAAAAGCAGAATAAATAAAATCTGAACCGGATGAAGAGGAAGGAAGGAACAGGGTACCTTAGAACTGAAATTATTCTGGAGCAGGTCTTTAAATATTCCCAGGGAAGGAGTTTGCTATGGGATTTGAAACTGCAACTTCAGGCAGTTGTAGAATTGATTTCTCCTAAGTGACAATGCCCTTGTATTTCAGTTCCTCACCCCTGAATGAAGCGTGGAATTGTTTCCTGGAATGTTTTCCTCAGTGATGCTGAGGGATCTGAAAGAGTGGTGCGCACTTTTGGATAGTTTATAGGCAAACAAAGCCATTCAGGATGCTTTATTTAAAATAGTGCCGTAAATGCCTGGCATTCAGTGCGCTGCAAAGCCTGGTGCTGTTGATATTTCTGAATTGAATTCAGCTTTTCCACCGGCTCTGGGACAGAGGTGGATTTTGTTCCCAGCTGTTCCAGCCTCCTCTCACATCTTGTTCCTCCTTGTGGGGGAAAGCTTCCTCAGCTCCTGATTTCCATTCATCCTCGGGATCCTGAGCACATGACCGGAGTGTCTTTCTGAAGAGCACAGCAATGAAAGCCAAGTTCTTTCCCCGGCAGTTGGGTTGGAATTTTGTTAATGCCATCAAACTTCTGAGGCACAAATTATTCAGTTCTGTGCTGAATAATGTGCTCAGCTGAACCAAATTAGCTCCTCATCCAGATCCCATTAACAGGGAAATTACGCCCAGATGAGCTCGATTCAGAGCAATCTGAGCCACAGGTTATGGCTTCACACGTTGAAATAAAGAGTTAAGAGCTCTTGTTGGAGTGAGGGAGAAGCTTTGTTTGAGAATCGAATCATTTTAACAGGGTGGCGTCTTCCTAATTGGATTTTTGGTGTTCTGAGTATGTTTTTGTCTGAATCACTGCAGCATCAACCAGTTCAATTTTCCATCTCAGCCTTTCCTGGGGCTTTACCTGTGGAGGGTCAGAGGTGGGTGTGGAGGGGTCTTGGCAGGAGGGATCATTTTGGAAAGGGTTGGGGTTTGGGTTTGGGTTTGTTCCGCCTGGTCCACAGGCACGTGCCACCTGAGAATGATGTGTGGGGCTTTTGGGGTCTTTCAGGACTGGGGCTTGTCTTGCAGGAGAAAACGGGGTCAGACCAACCCTGCAGGTGCATCCCTGAGAAACGGGTGAGGGAAAGCACATCCTTCCCAAAAAGCCGGCCAGAAGAACCCCTCCACCCAGGGCTGTGGTGCGGGGCAGCGGGGAGGGAGGCAGGTGATGGAAGGGGTGACACTTTCTGGAGGATTTCTGTGCCATCGGGGTGATGGCCTGACAGCGCTGCTTCCCTCGCCAGGGATCTGTCACCTGCGCTGGCAGTGACGCCCAAGTCAGCCTGCGAGCAGAGCTGGCACCGGCAGCGGCACAGAGAGAGAAGGTTGTCAGGAAAATGAATCCACAAATGCCAGAGGTGTATGTCCAAAAAGGACATAGAGGAGTCCTGTAACTTTATTCATGAATAAAGGGAGAGCTCATGGCCATTTCCCATGGGGTCTCTCACATTGACAGAGGACGCAGCCTCTTTTATCCGAATTCCCGACCGCAGGTTCCCTCTCTCTTTCCCCATTGGCTGAGGAACTCGAGAGGTACAGATTTCCAGAACCCCTAATTAATGTACATCCACCCCTAATACAGACATCCCCAATATACATCCCCCTTTTCTTCTTCTTCTGGTGTATCTGTTCTTGTAGTTTATTAACACAGTTTCGGGTAAATCTAACTAGGGAAATTCCTATGGAAATCCTACCTATTGTTCCTTCTATCTCTCAGTATCAAAGTTCCCTTCCCAGCAGACTCAGGTCTTATCCTTACCAGCCATTTGTTTGTAAAGACACTCCCTTATTCCTTTCAAGGTGTTCGGCACAGAGAAGGTGCTTGGCACAAAGGCTGAGAAAATCCGATTGCTAGGTGCCAGTCAGTGCATTAAAATTCCCATCTCTCTAAAGGGTGAGAAGGGACAGAAATACCGTGTGTAACACACGGACGTGTTGCAGGAGGTAAATGCCGAATGAATACTTTATAAAACGGGTTGGTTTAAGGGTTTAATGCATGTTGTGGTCAATAGGCTGCATTTTGTGTATGCCCTTCGTTGTGATGGCTGCAGTGTGCCACGGACCAAACATCAACAACAAAAATATCAACAGAAAGCAGTGGAATGCCCTGCTCTGGCTGCTTGGCAAGGAGCTGCTGTTCCAGCCTGCCTTCTGCAGAGAACTTCCCCAGCCCACCTTCTGCCTTGACTGTTTTGAGACTTGCACTTTTGCTGGCAAATTTGCTGTCAGGTCAGGAAAATCACACTGTGATTAGGAAATGAATGTAACTCACACAGAAGTTTTGTGGGCATGCCTGGAAGGGAAAAAAGAGTGGCAAAAGTAGTCTCAGAATGAAAGAAGAATTGAAATCCTGATTATCAAGCAGAGAGATAACAATCAGACATGGTGAGCAGTGATTTGTGCAGGCAGCACTAGGAAGCAGAGGGAGCGTGGTGTGGTACAGTTTGCCAAAATTCCTTGTACCCTGAATGGGCAGGTTGTGTTTAAAAGGTGTGGAACCATTTCAAATACAGTGGTTGGGTCCTGAGTTTGTGCTATGATGGTGTGAACAAGCAGGGAGCTACTAATGGATTATGGATGGTTCTGGAGGAGAATATTGTTTATTTAGAAGCTCTTTCTCCTGGCACTCAGTGCTTTAAACTAAGGACTGAGCATAAAAGCTTGGTCAGAAACACTTGTGAACAAGCAAAACCTTCAGAACTGAACTTTTTTGTCATTCAAACCAGCCTAAAAATCATTAAAATACAAGCTGACACCAAGGTTCTCAAGTAAGCACCATTCTGGACAAGGAGGGATTTTTAAAGAGTGGCAATTTGCAGTAAGCTGGGAGAGCTATTAATCACTACATCAGAACGCTGGCCAGTTCCCTATGCAAAATGAATAATTTACTAGTTTACTTTTTGGTGTAAATTTACCAGTTTACACCATCCGGTTTTCACGAGGTTAAAAACATCCCTGGTCAAGTGCGGGGGCAGCCTTAGAAGCTTGAATACACTATGTAGGTCATCACCTTTTTCAGTTTACCTAGAAATGTAAAGGTTGAAACTAAGATTTACCTTGCCCTTGTCCACCAGGTCGAAATAATTAACCTGAATGCCTTAAACATAAGGATTTTCTCATTTTGTTCTTAATTTCTTGTAAAGACTCCATTAGTACTTAAATTTCTTCAATCTCTAGTGGAATCTGTTAATAGCTTTACACAGTGTCAGGGAAAATCGTTGATACAATGTTTGGAAATGAAGTTAAGTCAAATGTTCCACAAGTTGCTCTTTGTTAAAATAATTGACATCTTGATTTCTTATGTAACAAACCTTCATTTATTTCCCTTTCCTAAATGGCTTTTCTCCTTTTTTTGTTCCTTTGGAACTCCTTTAAATGATTGGAGTCGCACAGGCAAAGTTTTCCCATTATCACATCTTCCTTTTTTATATTTTTTTAAATTTTGGAAACAAGAAGATAAATAATTTAGTTGACTGCCTTTCCACAGACCAGCCCTGGGTGTGTTTTCCCCCTGCCACAGCCTGCCCCCACTCTGAATCCCAATTTTTATGTTTCAGTCTCTAATGGTAAATTCATTTTTGGTGCGCTTTCACACCTTTGTGTCATTCAGCATATTCTTATGCAGGTGGGATGAGAGAAAAGAAAACAACTTTCAATTTTCTGGCATTACTCTAAGTTACCATTGTGGATCTAATTGTGGTCTGTTTGCTGCTTCATGTTCTGGGGAATTGGCATTGGGGTCACAAACCACATTAGTTTTTTCAGCTTAAGCACCATTGGAAAATGTAAACCTGGAGCCTCAAATGAGACTTTTAATCTCAGAAAAATAGCAGTGATTTTGTTCATATGTTTTTCAATCAACAACAAGCAAATCAAATCTCCGTGCTGGCTAAAAATGCTTAGCACAATTGCAATATGTGCCTATTTCTGAAAAAGTTAATTTACTTTTAGCCATTATTGAAACAAACACTCCAGAGGTGCATTAATATTTCTGGAATTACTCAAATTGTGCTCTAGATATTTATTACACACAATTTGCATCCATTCCAGGCTGCTATTTTTGCCGTGCACCTGCTTTTATGAACATTTTGGCCTTAGGTTTGCACCCGGGAAGCCACAGGAAAATGTGCAAGTGAGGAGGGGGAAGAGTTACATCCAGTGTGTAGTGTTGTTGACTTCTGTCATAAGTGCCGTCAAGAGAGATAATAAAATGGTAAAAAAGCTCATCTAATCTCAGCTTTCAGAACATTTCCTTTTTTTTTTCTTTTTTTTTTTTTTTTTTTTGTGCATGTGTGAGCTTGGGCTGCTGGTTTTGTGTTCTGTACATGCTGTGGAGTGTTGCATCCTACCTGCTTGATTTTTTAAGTTGGTTTAGTTTTAAGTCTCTGCAAGAAAATGCAGTTGTGTTGAGCACAATGGAGAAGATCTGCAAGTAAAGCTACACAGAAATATTAATGCATATAATTTGTCACTATTATTTCACTTATTTCAGTCTGTGAAATGTTCCTGTTTCATATCAAGTACCTCAGCAATCCCCTTGATTTTATTATTTGTAATATAAATGTTTGTATTGCAGACAGGCTTAGAATTAAGCACAACTTAATTCTTGGCTTGGGGACTAGGACTCCAAATGTTTTTATTTCCCTGGGATATATTTTCGTACTTGCCTGGTTTATTTTACATGGCATTGTTTATAGTGTTATTTCTGGACTTCAAACCTGCATTATGCTTTTTAAAATTTATTTTCACGAGTCCAGAAATAAAACTCAGTGAGAAAAAGCTGTGAAATGAGACAGGCCAGCCTTTACAACTTGCAGAGTAATCCCAGACTGCTGTTTTACTACTGTTTCCAAGTTATCTCTGCCTGGATTAAGAACAAAACTCTTCAATATAGAGCTGCTCTGAAGTTTTATTAAACCAGTTGCTTAGTGTGAAATTAATTTGTTCAGGAAGGAATATAAATCAGCTGAGGTGAAAGAAAATTGATTTTTACACCACCTTTCACTTGTTGCACTCTCAGTAGTATAAGCTTCATTAGACCCTTGGAGTGTTTATGGGTGTTATAAAACGTTTAACACTTGATGTATTGAGGTGCTTGAAGGGCTTTCAGGCATTAGAGGATTATATTGAGATTCCTTTGCTATCAGGCTGGTACCTGGCACATTGGGAAGGAAATGTGTGCTTTATTCTCGTTTTAGCCATAAACAGAACCTTTTGTCTGATAGTGAGAACTCCAAGGCTTGGAAACTGTGCTGTAGTATCAAAGGTAAGATTGGGGTAAATAGCAGTTTCACAAATAGAATGGAAGTCACAAAAACGATTTGGAATTGTGCAGGAATTCATAAATGCTCTGGCCTGGTGGGCATTTTGGTTCTGTGTTCCAGCTGTCAGTCAGAGCTCCCAGAATTGTGATATTTGAGGTGTTTCTCCCTTGTGGTGCACATGTAATTAATTATACTCCAGTTATAGTACACAGTGGCAGAGGATTTTACCATGAAATACAAGAACAATGTAGAGAAGACAAAAAATACTGAGAAACCAAATCCCAAAACATACGACACAGTTCACTTTTAAGTTACAGGTCTTAAAAAAAAATCAGTGCAATTTATTACTGCGTCTTCAAAACTTCTTAGAAATACAGCAGGTTTTAAACACAATGACAGGAGTTTTCTTTCAGATGACATAGGAGATGTGTGCTTTCCTGAAGCCAGCTGATTTATGGGATAAATGGAATAATACCTGTGTTAGCTTTCTGGAATTTCTTTTGGAGTCATGTTGGTACTGCAGTGCATTGCTGATGTGTTCTGCCAGGGGAAAGAAAAGTTTGGACAACGTGCCCAGGATGTTTCTGTGTTTCACATCCTCCCTGGATGTGCTGCTGAAGGCCCGTTTGATGCAGGTTTCTGTGGGATGTGGCTCGTGCAGCAGAGCAGCTCCACAGTGAGTGTGCAGTCCCTGTGCCAGCCCCTGATGTGCCCCTGCCAGGCGGGGACAGACAGATGCCACTCCAATTAACGTCAAAATTAATACCCTCTGTGAATGGAAATGACTGAGGGAAGGCAGTATAAACAAGGTAATTCTCAGTTTTCAGGAATTCCTTTTTCTTGTTGCGTCCCTGCCCGTTTAGCTCGGGCTTGTCCCTGGGTTGGAGGGCAGCAGTACGTCATGCTGAAGGCAGCAGAATTCGAATTTCTTTCTGGAATGTGAAGTTTATTTCAAGCTGTGTGTTGATGCCTCATCCTTCTAATCAAAGATGTGTATTTGCTTCATGAAGTAAAGTTTTTTAACTCTTCTCTGCTAGCGCATAATGAAAGCTGAAATCAAATTCTCTTTTCTATTGCTGGACTTAATTTCAAAACCCTGTAATCTTAATACATAAATACAGTCACTTGGACAGAGGCTTGCTGAATTCTCATTTGAAAAACGAGGGCAAACTTTAGTTGTTGTTTTCAAGTGATTTTCTGTGCCTTTAGCCACCTCTGAGGTTTGTTAGTTGAGTGCTACTATTTTTCTTATGCTTGAACAGCAGCACAACTTCTCTGCTTTGCTTCGGTGTGCCAAGAAAAGCATGTCAAGATGAAGCAGGTTACTTCACACCATGAAAAGGATATTTTGATTCCATGGAAGTACAATAAATGCTTTCCTTTTGCAATAAAAATGCTGGCTTGGAAAAAAAAAGTTTCCTCCTAAGAAACAGCTAATTACATTGATAGCACATTAACAGAATATATAACGTGAGTAAAGAAAGATGCAACAATAAATCAAATAAAGCAATTACATGAATTGGAGCATCTTGGAAAAGTCGGATGAGTTAGCTGAGTGTGTTATTTATTTAATACCAAGTTAATATCACAAGAGCAAACAGCAAGACAGGTAAAGTACATCACAATATTAATTACATGGATCCATGCCATAACGTATGAGAAACGCTTATTTACGGCTCCTCTTCAAGGGAATGGCCGAGAGAAGTTAAAGCATAACATCCTGAATTATTTACAAGTACCTGAGTGATGCTGGGGGGATGTGAGTGATACCCAGAAGAGCTTTGATATTTAAACAGGACAGAGACGTTCTACCAGCTGTCTGTAACTTGTGGCTATGGGACTTGAATCATTCCTTCCTGTACAGATTTTTCAAGCTACAAACCGTGAAGGTGTATTTTGAACAAAGAAATTTTGTTTTGGTTTAGCAGGCTAGATCTTAATTGCGGTTTAAAATTCTTAATTTTTTTTCCTTTTTTTAATTTTTTCAAAAGCATTTCCAAAATGTTTTACAAGGCAAGATTAGGGGAAAAAAAAGGAGACTATAAACATTGCCATGATTTCTTGAGATAAACTATTATCTGTTTATAGATATATAGTTAAACAGTATCTGATGCTCTCAAGGTGATTGCCTTCAGTAAAAAGATACTGAGCCATTTTTCATTTGACCTGGAATAAAATTCCACTGGAGCAAGCAATTATCTCACAATGCTTCCAACAATTTCTCTTAACCCCTAGAAAGATGAAGGCACCTCACACTGCATCCAGGCAGGATTTGGTTTGGAAGCAGGGGGGAGGGCAGCTCCAAGGAACTTTCAGTGTTGTTCCAACCACTTCATCCTCAATTTGAGCTCCCTTTACTGCACTTTCATCTCTCCACTCTCTAAAGAGAGATGCTGACCTGTTGCTTAGCATTGGAAATGATCTTTCTCTAAGGCTCAGTTAAGAAATCTGTGAAGGAAAATATTTTTATGGGAATAGCAAAGCTGTTGCTTCGTTTCTGTATTAATTCTGAGCAGCGAATGCTGATTGTGAGTGGAATCCCCGAGCAAAGCAGCTTTGGTCAAGAAGGGCGTAGGAAGAGCAGTTGTTTATGCTGGAATGATCCTGTTTGTATGGTCTGGAGATTCTGCTGCTTATTCCCTCTGTAGATTGAAAATAGCTGATTTTTCACTGTAAAACCAAACTCCACTGTGCTTCAGTCCTTTGTCCCTTGTGTCCAACTCAACCTCCGGTCCTGAGGAATGAGGATCCCCAAGCTCCATCCCTGCACAGGCCCACCACGTGCTCCTCGAAGGACTTATTTAACTTTATCCCTTGTTTTGTGGTGCAGCAAACACAGTTTGTCTGCTTGCAGCACTGACTGTCGTGGTGCGCGTGAAATGTAAATGAAATAAAGGGATGGGATTAAATGAGCAGATCTGGGATTGTTTTGGAAGGCGGTTCTGGAGGAAAACTTGCAGGGGAAACAATCGGGTGTTGGTAGAGGGAGTTCTGTGAGGTTGAAAATAAGGAATCACTGCACAAAGTGAGACTCATCATTGTCAAAGGTAATGTGGGGAGTAGGAGAAGAAATGGAATAATTTAAATATGAAAGGCAATGAAATGTAATGAATCAAAGTGTGACTAACAAGGTGATTTAGTGAGATGTATTAAAGCTGGATGGAATGTGATTTTAAAAGAAAAGGGTAGATTTAGTTATTTAAATCTAGACTTTTGAAGAAAAATACAAAATAAAGTAGTTTAAGGGAAGCTAATGTTTCATAACAGTATTTCCAGTGTAAACACTATTAGGCATTCAGTTATAATTTCATTAATTTCAAACCACCTCCCACATACATAACATTACATAACAAACAAACAAACAGAAACAAGTTGCCAGGTTGTTGTAATGTAAAATAAACATTAAATGGGAAAAACTAAATGGGCCATGACTTTACAGTGCCACTGTAAAATAAACAATGAGTATATCACTGTGAACTAAGCAAACTTGGATAAAATAAAAAATAAAATATTAGTAAGAATTAAGTGTAGAGGTAGAATGAAGTATAAATAACACCTAGAAATGTGTTCATGGGTGACCCAGTGTGGGACAGGTTAGATACCGTGTTTGAGTACCATGTGTCAAGGTTTTAAATATTTCCAGTGATTTTGGCTTCGCAGCTGAAATGATAAATACAAGCCATATTTTTTAATTTTGGGCAAATTCTTAAAGGGTTTAAAGTACCCAATTTCTGGCTCAAAGGATTTGGCCCTGCAATACAAGAAACTGCATGGCTGATTTGATGTATTCCTGTGTCTGACCAGCAAGGCAAGGACTGGGGACACAGTGTTCTGATATCAAAATAAAATATGGGTGCTTTTTTTCCAATATCTAAACGTAGACTAAAATGATATTTTCTCATTGCATTGTTTCCCTCCCCAAATGGGAAGCACTGTTGTTTCTAAGAGGAAAATTCCTGATTTCTTTTTACATTTAAACAAACCAACACATCCACGTGAGCCCTGCACTGAGAATGTGTATGCCGAGCCTGTCAGGCTGTGAATCTTTATTATCACTGAGCTTTATCCTTGAGTACATAGCTGGCAATCCAGTTTGAATATGAAGTGTGAGGCTGAGCTGCTCCGGTGGGATCTGCAGCAGCAGCAGGATCCTGTCCCAGCCCCGCAGCCTCTGAGCTCCGGTGACGAGCCCTGATCCCACTGCGCTGGGCGAGGGAGGAGAAGGGACCATTCCCTGCAGGCTGGCGTTTTCCTGGAACGCTGGGGAAGGTGATGGGAAGTGAAAGACGTGTGGGATTGGTCACTCAGAAACGTGGGATGTTTACAAATCTGGTTCTTTTTCTGCTTGGATGGAGCACGCCTTGAAAGGTCTCTAGTTGAAACAAACCACCACAAAACGCCTTTTTTATTTATTTACAAATTCCCTAATATGGTTTGCTTTTCTGTTATTCGTGGGATTTGTGGAAGCAGGTAGAGAGGTCAGGCAGACAGGCTCCAAGATGGCGAAGAGAGAACTTTATTTACAAGAAGTTCCTTTTATACACAGTAATAAACAATTGTCTATTGGCCGAAGACAATCCACCCCTAAAGACCTATTGGTTATGGCTTGTACACCTCTAACACTAAACACAGAGATTAAGAAAGTACAGTTTATCTGTATTCTCCATGAGAGAGAAAGAAAATCTTTAATTTATTTACAAATTCCCTAAGAGCTTTGCACTGATGTATTCTGTGTGCCTGGGCTATGGGTTGCATCATTTCTACTTTTTGGTCCTTTTTCTGCCCACTGAAAGTCACGTTACTCTTGGGGAAAACCTTCTGCTTTCCCTTGACACAGCCGAGCTCCCTCCTTCCTTTCCTTCTGCTGAGGAGAGCACTTGGCCTCCAGTGAGAACCTGCATGGGCTTCTCTGTTCCCGTGGCTTCACGTTTTGCAGTCACTGTCAAATTGCACCCAGCTGGAAGCAACAGCCATAAATAATTCTCTCCCCAAGAGCCCCAGCCCAAGGCTCTCCTGTTCTGAGCAAAACAAACACCACCTTCTCTTTTGAAATCAGCTGTAGTTGTTATACTAGCAGGGGTAAATCTACAAACATGGACGGTTTAGGTTATTTTATTTTTCCTTCTTTTTCAGACTGAAATAGTTCTCCTTCATGAACAGGATGAATATTTTTTGATAAAGCTGAGATAGCAAAGGTAGCAACAACTTCTGCTTTCTCTATAAATGGGGCTGTGGTGGGTACAGGGGCTGGGGATGGGATCCAGCCTGGTTTGGGTGACATCAGGGGAGGGCTGGACCCTTCCAGGACCTGATGACCTTAAAAAAGTCCATTTTCCTGCAGATTGGTGTTTGTCAGCTGATCCATCCCACCCCCTCTCTGTTCAGTGTGTGAAACGATGCTTTTAGTTGCTCTGGTGATAAGAACGTTTTTGGATCAGAAAATTTGGGGTGTCTACCCAAATTCAATTTGTCTCTCTTCTTTCTCCATGAGAAACGTGCTCCAGTCAGGGGAATGTGGTGGACCCTCCAACTATGATTTTTCTCTTAGGGCTTATGGATGCAGCCTAGAGTTGTGCTGTTTCTTTAAGAATAATGATGCCATAAATCACAAACCCGTTGGATAAACTGGTGGGGTTTGGTTTGTTTCCATTTTTTCTAATTCTAGTCATTGATTTCAGGACTTGTTTAACATCTAAAGTTCTTAAGGAATGTCAACATTTCTGTTAAAAAATAAGAAAAAACAGATATGTTTACCATTTTCCTCTCTACATGTGGCATTTCTTTCCAAACTGCATTGCTTATAGAGGTGTGATTCATTTCTTGACCTATGATAGATGAGTTTAAAAATGCAGAACGTCAAACCTCTCTTTGGGAAGGATAATGTTCCTGCTTCTCAGTGTTTGTCAGGAGCAGGGTGTTTGTTCAGGGCTAAAAGCTCACCACTGGAATAGATGGAAGGACTTCTGTAGTGGCAGATGAGAACAGTTAAGCCTTTTTCAAATTATTTTGTTATTCCTGCATCTCCTTTGAGTGCCTTGTTCCCTCGAATTTGGATAAATGATGTCAGCGTGGCAGGCAGAGCAGCCTGTTTCCATGGTTAGCACGGGAGCGATCCTGCTGGCATTGCTGGAATTGTTCTACCTGCTCACGAGGCAGAACAGTCTGTGCTGCACAGAAGTGGGGAGGAGCACCAGAAAAAAAGATTAGAAGTGAAGTTCTGGAGCTCCCAACCACCACGATGACAACAGGGATGGAGAAACTCGGTGCCCTGGGCTTGCCCCCTGCCCTGGCACAGGAGCCGATTCTCCCACAGCTCAGGCTCTGCTCACGAGCTGGCTCTGCAGCCAAAGTTTGAAAAGTCCTTTTTTAAGAGCCCAACATTTCTTTCAGCTTCATAATAATGTGTTTCCTGCCACACTTAATACTACAGTTTTTATGCTGAATGAATACTTAAATATATTTGTGGCCTCAGTCACAGGAGCAACCCTTTTGATCTCCATGGCTAGCCTTACTTTTGAAAAAAGCGGGTATTTATTTAAACCTCCTGGCAGTTTCAGTCACAGGTAGGGGGATGAACCTTGTAAATGACGGTTTTACCTCAAGTGAGATGTGGAAATAGAAGCAGAGATAGCTTGAGGTTATCCCAGTTTTGTTCTGGGCTGCAGCACCTGCGGAGCTGCTGCAGGTTAGGGCTCGGAGGGGGCAGGAAGAGCTCCTTGCACAGCTTGTACAATATTTTACAGTTAATATTTTAACAGATCCGTGCCGTTTTTACCTCTGAACACCACGCAGTTGTGAATGCAATGGTGGCCACAGCCTCCACTGTAGAGAAGTTGCAGTTGATAGGGTGAAGTTCTGTTCCTGGAGTTTTGTCATCACAGGGCCCTGCAGAAGGGAGGTGACACCATGGGGAATGAGCCACAGACCCAGGACAGAGCTGGGATGGACTCTGTCCTCCCCTCATGGACAGACATAACAATACAGAGCAGAGCACCAACATTTGCAGAGCACTAATATTTGCATTTCATATTTCAAATCACTCCTTATGCCAAGAGAAGTCGTTCAATTTTAAGTGCTATTTGGACAAATCCCTGCTCAGGTTCACCAAATCTCAGTGTTTGCCCTCCTGTAACACAAAAAACCCTTCCATGATTCCTGTGTACAAAAATACGCTCTCTGTACCTCTTGATTCCAAATGTTCTGCGTGACATTTTAGTTTGGAGACAGAAATTTACTTAATTTTGAAAGATCAGAGATTGAGACTTCATAAAAATTATTTTCAGAGGACTTTAGAGTATTCTTCATTTCATAGTGAATATTAGCTTCTAGCAATCACTGCAGTTGTCTTCTTAACACTCTTCATGATATTATCCTTCGCAGCAATCCCATATATCCCACATGCTTCTGATGCCTGAAGATTTTCAGGTGGGTAAGCCCATGGCACAGCCTAAGCCAGGACCTGAGAAATAATCTTGTTTTCCATTGTGATAAGAAACGCTGTTCTATCAAATATTCATTAGAATGATTGAATTAAAGCCGTACTAAGGTGATGCTAAAGATTTGGGATCAAACGTAATGGTAATAAAGTGCAGGAGGAATGCTCAGTAAATGGTTTATTTAAATACAGTGCCCCTCTTCGAAGGCTAAGCAATGCAGGGAGCTGCTCTGTGTGGAGCATCCTGCCATAAACATCACATGTGGTTTCGCATATTCCAGTTGCATCTCTTTTTTTCTCCTTTTCCCATTTTTTAACCTGATGTTCTGAGGATTTCCTCTTAGTGCCTACGAACATCTCCTTTTGACAGACAGTGCAAATTAAAAGATATGGCTGGGCAGAGGAAACTGGAACCCAAATATGCCCCCTGGGTTTTCATTTACAGTTAGAAGCCACAGACACAATTACTGCTGACAGAAATGCAGAAGCCAGTGGCAGAGTGCATGTGGCAGTAGAGTCATGCCAGGCAGTAATTGGGAAGATTATTTTTAATCAGAGCATATCCTACAGCCCAAACATTAGAAATCTCTTGTAAGGCTGACAGGAAATTAAACTGAGACCAAACAAAAAAAGCCTCAAAATAGAAGTAATATGGTTAGAAGTCTAATGATGGCAAAACTCACTGCTTGTTGTATTTGGCTGTTATCTAAAGGGAATGGCTTTTAACTTGCAGCAACAGATATCATTGTTTAATTGCATTTTTAGAACAGAATTAAAAAATATCAGATTAGATCAATTTAGAGGTAGGCTTTTGATAAAGGTCTGAAGCAGCAGATGTTAAGTCAGACTTAGTAATTGTATGTATGTATTAGTAGTGATGTTTAGTATTGCTTTGGGTTATTTTTTTTTTTTTTTTCTTTAATATAATGCTTAACCAAGCCAGTTCTCTGGGACAATAATAACATGTCTGGGATACTCTTGGAATGCTTGGGTATGGTGACATAAAATGTCACTTTTTCTCAGCGCCCTGCAGAACAACCTCTGCATGTTGGGGCTGCCTGAGCTGCTGCCCCAGGGAGAAGCCCCTGGGGAGTCTCAGAATTTCTCTGTGTGCCAGACTCTCACCTGAAATTGCTTTTTCATTGTTCAGTGAATCTTCATAGATCGTCATCTCTGCCAAACTTCTCCCTACATGCTCAGCAGCACTTCCTCCATTGCCTCTCGAGTTTTCCTTGTCCCTGGCCAGAGCTGGTCACTCTGCACAGGGGTTCTGCTGCTTTTTGTGTGCCTGCCACAGAAAAGTGTTGTGAGCAAAACTTTGCCAATTGGGAATTTATTCTGCATCACAGGAGTGCAAAACAAGAGCCTGCTTTGTGTTTTGCTATGACTTAGGGCAGCTGGGGAAAAGGAAATCAATCTGGCATTGAAAGTGTGCATCTCCTGCGATCCACAGGATGGATTGGAGCTGTGGGACAGTTCCTAAAGGCAGCTCATGTCAGTGGAAAGGATAAGGTGTCATGGCCAAATCCAGAGTCAGTCCTGGGGCCTGTAAATAGGATTTTGTCAGAATGCAGGGTTTTCCCCCCAAAACCACTGGCATTTTCCAGCTGTATTTCCTTCTACTGAAATTGGCTTCGTGTGAATTTGCCTGAAAATCTTGCTCGTTGTCCAGCTATTGGACAATCCAGCTGAGTAGCTGGATGACAAATTCAGTATTCTTGCTAAGATAGACACTTTCTGCCCAGGGGTCTGTACAAGCCCTGGAAACTGGGACCTTGCTGTTCCTGCTTGTCACCTTTCCAGCTTCTGAAGCTGTTGAGTTTTTTTATCAGTATTTGTGCTCATTGCAATGCTGCCTGACATGTTTGTAGAGCCATGTGCCTTTCCAGTACTGGTGGTTCTTGTTCCCATCTATCCTCAGTTGCATTAGAAAGAATCACCACTGATTTTTTTAATTTACTAATTTATTTAAATAATTTTGTTTGTTTGTTTAAAATGAAGACACATATAAGGAAGAGGATGTTTTGTGAAAAAATATCCAGTGTGTTTCCTGTTTGGAATTTCGCTGAAGTGGATAAACAGTAGATTAAATTTACCTACAGACTGATTTGGTTTTACGCTGACCCAGGTGTGTATTATCTTTGGAGACTCAAAATGTGAACAGTGGTTCTGTTTTCAGGAGTTTTTGTATCAAAGAGAGCCTATTGCCATTTGTACCTGGAAATGAAAAATGCATGTAGGGACAATCTGTTAGGTAAAACATGGCTGAGCTCACTGTAACCACTAAAATTCAGTGAATAATTCAGTAAAATGTCACAGGACACAGCTGCTCATTAATAGGACAGAATGGCATGGAATGAGTGTTACCCTGTTGGAATTTCACGCTATGTACTTGTAAAATACCTTCTGAATGGCTCCCTTTCAGTTATGCACCTTAGGATAATTTTTCTTTTGCAAAAATGCTTCGAATTTTCAGTTGAAGGATACACAAATAGCAAATTACAGTGGTATGTTTATATTGAAACAGAAACCTGTACTGGGGAGGATTTACAGCTAGAGCTTAGTAATGTCTGTTGTAGTAGGTAAATTTGCAATGAAAACATACAGTTTTGGTTTCAAATCCATTGCAAGCTGCCTGAACTTATTCACTGTCCATGAGATGTTTGATAAATAAATAAATAAATAACAAAAATCTTTGCTGGTACTTGTGAATCAATGAGCAGATTTTGCTGTTTGGCTTTGTGCTCCAACAAAAACGCGTTTATGATCCCACAGGATGCCCAGCGCCAGCCCAAGGAGCGCACTAGCAATTGTATTTTTTGTTTCAGCCTTCCAAGAGCGCAGGGCACAAGCTGGAGCTGCTCTGAATCCCTCATTCCCGATAAAAATGTGCTTTTCTTTCCGCAGGAAACTGCACAGAAGCCCCATGCGAGTGGTGCCTATTGTTTCCATGACCGGAGCCTGCTCTCAGTAAGTGCCCTGATTTTTTTGCCGCCGGGGTTGATTTTCTGGGCTCTCTCCTGCGCTGTCCCCATTAATGTGGGAACCCTTTGGGGTGCCCAGCTGGCTGTGCTGGTGCTGCAGCACAGAGTGACAAACCCCGAGAAAAGGGGCTGAGTGACCTCTTGTAGCCTTGAGTGAGCAGCAGGGCCAGGCTCAGAAAACAGCCTGGTTCTGGCTGGGCTTAAAGTGATTTTTCCTTGCAGTTCCCTTGTACGTGTTTGGGTGGTGTCGCTGTCGTGTTTGTGTCACCTCTGGCTGATTATTTTGTGTACAGATTACTCACAGAGCTTGCTTCCCCTCAGAACAGCTATGGCTAATTAATTCGTCATGCTTTCCTTTGTAAACGCTCTCATCATATCAAAATTGGGAATATCGTGAATTAAGCTCCAAAATTTATAGGACATGTGGAAAAATGTATTTGTACTGATTAATTTGTTGCCTTTTCCCGTTCTGAGATGAGGCTTTCAAATCCAAAACACTTGTTGCTCATTCACACTTGGAATTTATTTTCTAGTGAAGCTTTTCATTGCAGCACGTACATAAACCCAATAACAATTAAGCATTTTTTTATTCAGGATATAACTTTCTATACTTATAGTAAATACAGAAATATCAGATGAAATGGTGTAACTCTTGGTAGGTCTGTATTTGGTACTTCTCACGCAGTTTTTAATAATCCTCTGTTTAAAATAAACTCCAGTCCTCAGACATTTTGTGCTAGGAACAAGCATGGCTTGTTCTGTGTTAGGCTGACTGAGTATATTTTTGCTTTATATACATTTCTACATTTATAATTACACTTTCCTTTGTTCTGTGTTGCACATGGGCATTGACAAAATAATAGACTAGATTCACCTTTTTGTTCCACTGCATTAATGGGAGAAGCTGAGTTCTGCCCCAACACACAAAGTTTCGTGTCACGGAAAAAATTATACACACAGTCCTGGCTAGAAAAAAAGAAGAGTTCTGCATTTATTCTCCTACACTGAACACAATTGTCCTCTTAATGTCTAATAAGATTTCATTATTTCAAAAAGACTGCCTGGCTTACTGGATGGAAAAAAAAAAACCAAAAAGCCTGTTCATCTTGAGGATAGATTTAAATCAATTCTGTAGTGCTCAGCATGCTTGTTGCTTTTAGCTTTTCCTCTGTCACGAGCAGTATTTTCTAGCACAGAATAACCTTACAGCCCTTAGCAGAATTTGATGCAATTGACAGCTTTTGTTAGAAAAATGCTGGTAAAAATTGCACGAAGGAGGCTGGGGTTTCTAACCCGGGGGAGACCGTGGTCCCTGAGATAATCACAGCGTGTTTGAGGGAAGCTGGCATTAATTTGAGTGTGAATACAGTGCCTCAGTAGCTATAAATGCAGTTCCAGGAAAAGATACTCATTTTCCAGCAAGCGAAAGCAGAGGTTTGGGGATCTACACCGAGAGAGAAGGAGAAAATGCTCCTTTGGAAGCTGAGGAGGCTTTAATGCTTCTGAACCTCCCCATGCATGGTCTGTTGGATGATTTTCCCCTGTGCAGGACCATCCATCAGCTCTGGGGCTGGGGGTTGCTGTGTCAAGGTTTCCAGAACAGCCCTGGAGAGGAGCTGGCTCCATGAGGCTGGGGGTGCTCTCCTCACCTTGACATGGGGACTTCATTTCCCAGTGGGAAATGCTCCGTTCCCGTCCCTTCCCAAGAAAAAACATTTCAAAACAGCAATTCCAGTCCAACACGGAGGTGTTAAAATAGGAATTGTGTGTATTGGAATGAATATCTGCCTCTTCTCAAAAATATCCTGTAGTAATCAAGTTTTGTGTTCAGCATCCGTCAGGTGAATTTTAGTTTAATTCCTAGCTATGGTTGCTTTGCAGTATTTTCCTGTTTTGTTTTGATGGATAAAAATGTTGAGGTAAGTATAGTTTTAACAGTCTAACTACAGAGAAATCCTGGGTTTTAAAATTCAATTTCACAGTTTATGGATTTAGGTGTTTGACCTTCTATTAATGGTGCAGCAATGCCTCCAGTGCTCCAGCAAAGCTGCAGTGCCTCGAGTAAACCAGTAAACAAAGCAATAAAAGACACTTCCAGAAAACCACTGAAAATAAACATGACAGGCAGAGGAGATAGAATTGTTGCAAATATACAGTGGGAAATCAAGGACAAATAGTGACTGGCAGGTTGTTTGTGGCAGAAACGTGAAATCCAGATAAGCAGAGTCTTCCGCCATTCCCTGAAGCGGTTTTCCCATTCTGTGGTGCCGGACTGGGGCTCCGTGGGGTGGGGATGCTGCTGAGAGCAGTGCTGTGATCAGCACAGGCCCTGATCCCCCTGCTCTGGCTGTGAAATCCCAGCTAAAACCGGGATACAGGGGCTGGGATGGATGCGCTGAGGGATGGCGGTGGGGCAGGAAATGGAGGTGCTGGAGGGTTCTCGGCTCCCAGCGCTGGGCATTGGGGCAGTGCCGCGTTCCTCCGAGTCGAGCTGATTCTGGAAGATGAATTGCTCTGCTTTGCCCTCCCCTGCACAGCTCCCTTGCCCGGAGCTGCGATCCTTCGGCACACAAGGCGTTTCTCTTTGGTATTCCACCGGTGTTCTCTGGAAAGAGGAAAAAAATCCGAAATGTTTCAGAGTTTTGCTGCAAGTTGATACGATTTTTGCCCATTTTGTTTTAGTCCTTGCTCCTCNGTTTCGGAGTTTTGCTGCAAGTTGATACAATTTTTGCCCATTTTGTTTTAGTCCTTGCTCCTCAGGTTGTGCAGAGCTGTTCCACAGCTGGCTAAATGTGCTGTAGTGATCTCGGTTTATCGGTAACACCTTTCCTTGGCCAGAAGATTTTAGGTGATATAGGAAGGGTGAGCCAGGGGTGCTGCTCAAATGTGGCAGCTGCGTCCTTTGGAAGGTCTGCCGTGACTGTCCACGTTTTGAACCCTGCTGGCTGTGAATATTTTTATTATGTTTATATATTTATGTCAAAAGGCTGTTTCTCTCCCCACAGCCTCACCTGCCCTCCTCTGGCAGTGGCACAAAGGTGGTTGCTCTACTCTAAGGGCCTATAAAGCCAGTGAAAAACAGGCATTAAAATGCCTTTTCTCTAATTTTAGAGTGAGCTGTGTTTTCCTTGGGATTGTCAACATGCGGAACAAAATAAGGGAAAAATAGCTGTTATTGCATTGAAAATATTATAGGGCATTATGAGTCCTTTTTTCCCCCTCATTAAACACATCTTTTAAAAGTGTTAATACAATAAATCTATTTTCCAAAACAACATAGCACGCCACAGAGGAGTCTGAGGAGTTTAGTATGATCTAGGGATTTCTACCTGAGAGGCAAGAAAAGAAAATAATTGTGAAAGAAATCTATTATGAAATACCACAAATCTCTTAGAAATAAACCAATATTATAACTTCATTCTAATAAATATGGAAGAAAAAAAATTTAATGATGGTATTCTTATTTATTCATTGCTCTCTATTCTGATGCAGTCTGAATGATAGTATTAGTCTAGAGAGTTGAATATTTTTTAAATTGCAGCACTTTGAATTACTGATATGTGCAAATTACAATAAAAAAGGGATGAAGAATGGTAGTTAGACAACGTAAATGATGCAGTAAGTTCTGCTCCATTACTTCAGCTGAGCTAGGATGGGGAACTGTTTAGTTGTTAGGATCTGCTCCACTGTCATATTATTCATTGTTGTTTTGCAATATCTTCAAATATCTTCAACAGTTATTGTAGGAATTCATTAAGGAGCAGGAGCAGCGAGGCATTTACCGACTGCTAATGATGAGCAGGAGAATATTCTCATGGATGTTTTTGCTTCAGAAAAAGCTTAACTAGGCTAGCTGAGCCTGACCTCTGTTTGATTTTTTTTTTTTTTCCCTAGTGCTGGTGCAAGATAATTCAGTGTTAGGTGGCTGATTTGTAATATTGCTTTTCCATTAGTTGGATATTTTCTATTAGATATGTGCTTTCCTGTTTAGGGAGCTAAATATACTACCTTTGTTTAATTTGGTGGGTTTGGGGTTTTTTTTAAAAGTCTGCATGTTCCAAGGTTTCATTTCCCCCAGGGGAAGAAAATGTTGTGGGTTTCTGTTTTCTGGCTGCCATTATTGTGAAGTTTATATGAGTAAAATCGTTAATGATTTTGGACAGAAGAGCAGTTACGTGGGAGCAGGTTCACATGAGTCACTCTTAAACCATTCCTATAATTTGTCATTACCTAAAAGGGCTACAAACCAGAATATCAGTGGTCTGCTTTTGGTTCTGCTGCTCATTTCACTGCAACCATCTTCTTCCTACAGAAATAAAGGAAGACACTGCCCTTGATTAGGTTGTGCTTAGTCTGTACTGCAGATATTGTGTCTGTATTTATTTGGGCAGCTCAAGTGACTCTCTCAAAGCAGATTCAGGAGCATAAGGCTCACTGAAATCAAATAGGACATCATGAAAACAAGAGGCAGACTCCTAACACAAGAGTTTTTTGGAAATACCGCTTTCAAATTATAGCTCTGTAACTAAAATTAGCATTGTAATTTTCCCTTGGCTGTCTACAAATGCACATGTAAAGAACAATCTTAACCATTTCCTAATTTTCCTTCCTCTATTTTAAGAATGCAGTCCCTGTTTCTTTCTGATGGATTCCCCTGTGAACTTTCTAACTCCTCCATCTTTCTAAGAGGTTTTGAGTTTACCAAGTAAAAGCTGTAGGGGTTAAATCGAGACTGGCCTTAGCCTGTGAATTTACTGTATTCTGACACCTCTGAGATATTTCCTTCATGAAATTAGAGTGCAGGCATTTTCTTATCCAGGCACTGGGAGAATTTCCACATGCATGTCAACGCTCCAAACACTTCCACTGGCAATTGTTTGCACCCTGGATATTCTCCAGATTGCAGCATTAAGGGGTTTTTGATCAAGTTCATTTCCACAGCTCCGTGGCATTTAAGAGATATCAAGTCCCAATATTCCTGTGAGATTAGTATGTGCTATTATCTCTTTATTACAGAAGGAGAAGCCAGAAAATTGAGCAGCCTGAGTGATGTGCCAGGAGAAGGACTGTAGGCAGAGCTAGGATTTGAATTCATGTTTCTCAAATCCCAAATCATTGCCTTCGTTCTTGGGCCATCTTTGCTCTGCTCTCCCTCTAATCCAGTACCTCCTATTGTTAATGACTCTTTCATTTAACAGTGAAAAGGACTTTATAATTTCATGCTCTTTCCTGTCTCATAAAAATTTGAAATTTTTCCTTCAGAAAATCCTGCAGTTATTGAATGTGTGTGGAAAGTGTATGATATGCAAAGTCCTATCAGCACAGGGCAAAGCTAATTGAAATATGACATTCCTAGTGATGATCTGGGTCATGTCAAGGGTGTCACCATCCTTTAATGAAGATATTCACTCAATCCTCTTTTCTTTGAAGAGCTTACAGACTTCTGAAACTTTTTCTGATAATGCTAATTATGCAAAGTGGAGGTGCAGCCACGGCAGGCGCTTGGGCAGCTCAGTACAGCAAATTTTGAATCTGGCAAGGTTATTCTGAGTTTTGGGGGGTGCTGCTGGAGGAATCATTGGTGTGGCTGCTGCCACAGGTGCTGCTCCAGCCTGGGCAGGGCTGGGGCATGTGGGGCTGGGAAAGGGACAGGGCTAAAAACGGGCACCTCAGGCTGTGTTTGGTGGGGAGCATTCACAGTCCATCTGATGCCACTAAATCTGTTTTTTTGTGCCATAAAAATAGATATTTTTGTGCTGATATGGAGTCCTGCTGAGCACCCCTGGGTGACAGCCTGCTCCTGTTTCAGTGGGGGAGCACCTTTACTGCTGCTGCTCATGGACATGAACAGGAGCATTGGATTGGAAGAACGGGATTAGAGGTGGGGAAAATTTATTTTCCTTTCGGTCCCACTATTTCATTTGAGGTTAGTTACTGAGTCCACAGGTCTGGGTTGTAGTGTGATTCCTGTGCAGCAGGGGCACAAGAAACAAACAACATCTTTTGTGAGAATTTTTGCTGCTCCTGGAAGATGGGTTAGAAATTATCACTGATAGGTCTTTACATTTTAAATATGGAGTGGCAGTTTGAAAATGCATCTCCAGTGAGGAAGGGGGACTCTGGGAAATAAGATTTGATGTAATATAAAAGGTTTATCCTCATGAAAAGTTTGTCCTCATGCTGCATTGATTAAGAAATTTAAATAGGTGAAACCATGTGAATTTGACAAAGTACATTTGTATTTGGCAGCACTTACTTTTCCTTCAGGACTGTTTAATATCTTGAGAAGCTGAGCTGCAGAACTGCTTTGACTGTGGACCTTTCTAGGAGCTCACTAACACCATGGGAGCACTCTAGAATTTACCAGCGGGCTTTAGCAGTTTGGGATTTCTCACCAAGTAGTTAACCCTTTCTCTTTTACACTATTGAAGTATGTTTACATCTGTCAGTGCATCCATGAGAGAGACTTGTCTGTGCCCTACCAAAATCACTGCCCATCAATCAGGGCAGATTTGGGCAGGCAGGTGAAAGAGCAGGGTTCTTGTCTGTGTGTGCAGAGGCAGGGCTGTGTCCCTTCCTAAATTCCTGTGCAGCCCCAGCCCCACTGGTTGAGGAGGGAGAGTGAGAAAAAAGAGGAGGAGAAAAGAAGAAAAATCAGAAAAGCTTGATGCTGTGCAAACACTGCTCAGCAATAGCCTGACAATAGCAATGGCACATTTAGCAACCCTGCTCCTGTCACAAATCCCAAATACAGCCCCACACGGGCTGCTGTAAAGGAGATGAACTCTGTCCCTGCAAAACCCTATAAAACTCCACTGTGAAGTTTCTGCTTCCCTCATCTGCACCCCAGAGGAGCAGTTTTATGAGCACATCTAGAAAAGAGAAGAGAAACACTGGCAGGGTGGTGGTTTTGTTCGTTTGAGGGTTGGTTTTTTGTGGTGGTTTTTTCCCTTATCTTGAAGGATAGTTTGCACAGCTAAATGACACAGTTATAAAAAATATATATATATTGGGCCTACACTGAGAAAAAAATTGATCTGAAATCCTTCACAAATTATGTTTTTATCAAGACCAAGATGTTGTGTACTATTGATTTTTAGATCTGCACAGCCTACAAGTAATAGAAGTTGCAGAGACAAAATAATTTAAGATGGTTTTCTGTCTTTTGTGTAAGCCAGGTTGGGATATTGAAGTACAAATCAATTGCTTTGCCACTCAGATTCCTTGAAACCCAAAAGAAAATTTCAGCATGAGTTATGGTTTCCAAATGTTTGTGTTTTCTGGTTCCAAGGCTTTTCCTGCAGGCAATAGCCTTGTTGTGTCTGACAAGGCTTTTTTGCCCCTTGGTCAGCCCTGGTCCAGCAGGGAGCTGTGAAGGAAAGCACACAGGAGACAGGATCACCGTGGATGGCAGCAGAAAAATGTGACATGGAATGATGCAGAAACCACGTGTAAATAGCCAGAAGTGCTGAGGATTCCGGGGAAGGTGGAGGGGAAGCGGTGAGGGGACGGCAGTGCCATCGCTGGGTGTGCTCCGAGCTCCCCAGGCTGCTCTGATCTCACTTCCAGAGGGGCTCAGTCCTGCTGTAAAACAGTGGGAATGTTCTGACAACGGGAGCTGGATGGATCCGGGCAGAATCGGTTTCACAGAGGTGGTTTTGCCATTCCAGGTGGAAATTCTGAATCTGTGAATTATCGGGCTTCAAATAATGCCCACTTGGAAAAATCAAGCTGTGACGAGAGCTAATAAGACAGTAAAACTACTGAAACAAATGGAAGCAGATAGTGCACGAGTGATTTTGGGGTCAGCTTATTCCTGACTCAGGAATGTTAATTTAAGGCCTGTGTTCAGGAGGATATGTATTTATGAGCTACAGGTATGCTCAGAGCAGCACACTCTGTGTTTGATAAGCTGTGGGGGGAAAAAATTCTTTTAGACTTGATGTTTAACTACCACAGGAAACCTGCATTTGCATAACTTGATGAATAACATTAGAGTTGGGTTTTTCTTGAGCTTTGTTGTGCACCAGAGGGAGAGAGCAGTAACATTCTTCAGAGGCTGCTTTTGAAGGAGCTCGAGAGTTCACTTGTTGAAATGCTGAATATATTTTGTACCAACTGATGTGCAGTTAAATGAAATGAAATGATTCTCTGTAGGTTTAGGGATATTTGTATCATCATCTAGTTTTTCCTAAAAGATACTTTGATGTAACAGGAGACAACTTTTTCATGATCCATATTCTTAAAGAAAATGGCCCATATTTAAATTGACGGTTGCTGTGTCTCCAGATGTCAGTAAATGATTTCCTTGAGAACACTGGTCCCAAATGCAGACCCTTGTAAACAGCCCCTAATGCTCTTCCCTGGTATCCAAACACTGCCATGATTTCTTGGGAGACTTTTTTTTATTGCTCAAAGTGGGGAAATTATCCCAGCTGCTGTTTTGTCTCCACGCTCTGGGGATTCCATCATCTGTCCCAGCACACTCCTCCCCTCTTCTTTCTGTCCTGTCCCACTTCTCCTTGTGGGATTTTCTCCTGCTTCCCTCAGATCTGAGAATGAAGTCCTGCATGGATTCATGCTGCATTCCAGTTGGAGGTTTTGTCCCTTCCTTAGCTCTCTGAGCTCGATGTTGAAGGAACAGAGGGAAGAAAAACGTAATTCTTTCATTGCTAATAGTGCAGGATGGAAAGAACAAAAGCCCTAAAAAGTATGGAAAGGCCACCTGAGAATATTCTAACCTGAAAATAAGCCAGATTCCAATGTTTTCTGCAGCAAAGAAACATTTGAAAATTTTCCTTCAGAAAATCCTGCAATTATTAATAACATTAGGCATCGCAATTATTAATAATATTAGCCTTTCTGCAGGAAAGCTGGGAAGGGTCTCATACAAAGATCCATTCTTTCTGGGGGTGGATTGGCTGCTTGCGCTGCAATATCAGTGGAACACCTGGAAAAAGGCTGAAGTGGAAGGCAAAAACCATTTGGTGATGACAAAATTATTCAAGAGCAATCACGCAGGTGATGCTGAGGAAAGGGGAGTGGGATCCACTGCAAGGACAAGGATTCAGGGGGAAAATGCAGCCAGAGCCACAGAGAGCAGCAGCCTGAGACACACGGTGCTGGTGGAGACTGGAAATGAGGATCTGCAGCTCAGCACAGAGAGGAGAAATGATGGAGAGGTTTTGAGTGCACACCCACAAACCAGGGGGCTGAAATGTAGTGAATTCAGTATTTCACTGGAATGAATAAATGGTGAGTGTTTACAGTGAAGGGGATTGACAGAGGGAAGTCCACGGGAATTCTACACTGCTCAGTGTGTAAAAGGGACAAAATAATGACACATATTTCTGTTGAGACAGGATTGTTCCAAGCAGGCAGAACTGAGACTGACTGGGAAAGTGCAAAAAAACTGAAGGATTAAGTGCCAGAATAAAATTCACGTTGAGAATTTCATAATAGATGGAAATCTTTCCTTGATGAGGGCGTGCGTGACTATTATTACTCAGAAGGGTTTTTTTGGAAACATCAGATGGAGTTCTCAGCAGCATTAGTTCAGTGCTTGACAGCTGTCAGAGAAAGCAAATTGAATATTTAGCAACTTTGAGAGAAGGCATTCAACAGAGGAAATACAGCGCAGTCTCTGCTGGAGTGGGGATTATTTGACATCTGCCTGCCGTACACACGTTTCGGTGCCCCTGTGTCTCACTGAGGTGAGGTCGAGGGGAAGGGGAAAACAGTGATCAGAGGTGGGGAAGAGCTGCGGAGCAGGGAAAACACGGAATCCATGGTGCAGCCATCTCCCCTGGGAAAGGACTGCCAGATGAGTGAAGTGCTAGAAAAGGGACAGAGTGCAATGATTATTGGTATTGATTTGAATATTGATGTTAGAATGATATGACTCATAAGGCAAGGATTATGGGCTCAATGACTCATGGAGAGAATGTCTCTTTTCATGCTATCTAATGCTATTCAATAGCTTTTCCTCTGCATAGTTCAGATGCAAAAAAACATAAGCAAGTTAAGAATAATTGTTTAAATTGATGTATGGTATTTCTTACACAACAAAATGCAGGATGTCCCTCTCTGCAATTTACCGTGGGCAAGACTGGTGCTTGTACTCTGTCATACTGAGGGTGATTGTTGTTGGGCAGAATTTATTATTTTAACTGATGCAATCCAGTTAAAACAGCTCTACTGATGTATGGCATTAGAAATGGATTCATGAATCTCTTGGTTATGTTATTTTTGTGTACAGAAATTGTGTATCCATAAATACATAATGGGAAATTTAAAGACAGGAATCAGCATTTATGATATTCAGTGGCGTTTAAAATGTATTTGTTGAATCATGATGAAAGAATACTATTTAAATCTTTTAAAGTACCAGTAGATTTCCTTGAAAGCCATTTCTATTGAATTGAATCTGGTCACATTATTTTATATTCCAGTATGTTTTATTGATCTGTTTAGGGAGAAAAGCAGTGCCTTGGCTTTAAGGTAAACCTCATGTGAGGATCATGAAATATGAGATGCAGTTTCACTCAGGTTTGATACTTAACGACCCAATCCCCTTTTTTTTCCTTTTTTTTTTTAAATTAATGGTAGAAAAAACCCCATATTTTATAATAAGCAACTGCTAATGATGCTGTAAGGCAGTGCTGGTGGGAAAGGAAATGTTTGCAACCCAAGTGTGGTTGTTGTTGTTGTTGTTGCTGGCCGTTCGCGTGCCCCAGCAGCAAACATTTTGTAGATCTGTTTTTGTGTTCCTGCAGCTCTGAGGAGAGTTTCATGGCTTCAATTTTATGTCCAAGATTGGAAAAAAATTTACTTTTTTTCTTTTTTTGCAGTCAGACTACTCTTCCAGTTCTTGGAATGTGTGTTTTAATGATCTTACAATTTAAGTGTTTGCTCAGCCAAAGATCAAGGACAGGTCTGTTTGATACCTGTGTGGGGATGGACTGATCTTTTCATCTCCAGCCCAAATCAACCCTTTCTCTCTGCTGCCCAGAGCAGTTGTGCCCTGGAGTGGGCTGACACCGTTTGGCAGATATAATTAATACAATAATACGATCAATAATAAATATCATGAACATGATAATATGGCACAGGCCGCAGCATTGATCTGCTGCTTTTTTTTTTCCAGCATTCCTAAGTTCAGCTGAACACAGAGAAGGCAGCTTTTCATTAATTTTTGGAGTAAATTTGGGGTGTTTATATAACAGAGAAAAACTGGAGGAAAAATCCATTTACATAAGAATTCAGGAGCAAATGAAACAAAGCTAAGTGCATCCTCATTATTCTATTTGAATGCAGCAAGCCAGCCAACTTTGTGATTTGGTGGAAGGCTTATTAATGACTCCTAAATGAGCAGGCTTTGGAATGGTGATGTTATCTGTGCTGCATTATTGAACCAACAGAAACAAACGTGCCTCATCAGTGCAGAATGCCGCCTTTAGGTGCAAATAAAATGCAGCTAGCGAGCACCTGGCCCAACAGGAGAGCTGGGATGGCAAGGAAGGGAAATTGAAGAAATGCAAGGATTTTTTAGAAGAAAACACGCAGGATGCCATTTCTCACTGTTCCAAGTACACCGGAGGGCAAAGCGCTGCTCCCCGGTAGATAACGGTGATATTGTTTATTGGATTGGATTTTTTATTTTTTTGTTTGAAATTTTAGCTCTGCTGCTTTGCCAGAACATCTGTCTGGAGTGAACTCTGAGCCTTTGATGGATCAGCTTTGCCAGTGGTTATTGCTGCATCTGTGAGTGCCGGAATTGGCACAGATGGGCTGGCAGGGGCTCAGCAGCACCGGCTCTCAGGGCTGCTCTGCTGCCCTTTACTGCAGCAACCTGGGACTGGAAATAAGTGCCCAGAAGGTAAAATAATTCTTCCTGTTATGAGTTAGTGAGGGGTAAAAAAAAAAAAAAAAAAAAAAGAGAGGAGGAAACTAAATTAACTTCCTGAAAAATACTTGTCAACCGTAGTTGAATAACAGCTAATTTGAATGTCAAGTTTTCTCATTAATCCCTTGATTAAAATCATTTCCTTTTTGTAACCAAAATACTTGCATAAATATAGAAAATATAATAATGTAGAAGTTATATTTAAAACCTTTTTTTCTGAGGTTAGATGTGTTTGTAATTAAATCTGTCTGTCAGAGGCATATAGGGTTTACAGGCGTCCCCTCAGAGCTGTATACAGGAATCTGTCTGCATGCAACATTTCCCCCCCATTGGCTCTTAAAATAAGGAAAAAGGACTTGTTTTGGGTTGTTGTGGAGGTTTTTTCTTGGTATTGATGTAAAGTTAGTGAAAAGAATTCTTTCTGCTAGCAGGGGCCCCGTATGGTATCACAGAAGAGATAATTTTAGAATCAAATTTTCTTTTCGTGTCTGTGATGTCATAGTTTGCTAATTAATTCACTTTTCTATTTTATTATTGGGTGACTTTTGATATCTGCAAGTTTTTATGCAATTTCATCCCAGTTCTCTCTTAAGGGATTGCAAACTCCTCTGACCAAGAGGGAAAGGGGAGTCCTTGGCACTGAGTGTTCAAAAAGAGCCAAAAAAAGCCCAGCCCCAGAACCCAAACAGCAACAGAGCTTCCTGCAGTTTGACTCGAGGTTTCTTCTCAGAGCTCTCATGTAAATTCTCAGTTCAGAATCGTCTCCTGTGAGTGTTTACAACCCCTTAGAATTCATCATCTGTTATATTTAGAGCACAAGACTTATGTGGTGTGAGTACATTTACTTTGCCATGCTTCTTGTTAGGTTATTATCTAAGGATTTTTTAAATTGATTTTTCTGCTCTTTCTGAAATTCATCTAGAAAGCCCAATTTGACATTTTCAGATGGAAAGTGCTAAATATGTTTCAAGCAGAAAAACATGTGCTCTCCACCTTTAGCTGCTAACAGGTACTCTCAGACTACAATTTTTATTTGTTTTTAATGAGGGCAAAGGCTCAGTTGCTGAGCCAGGAGAGAGTTTGTGTTGTTGTGACTTCGGTGGAGAATTAAAAATGCTGATAGAACTTCAGGACTTTCTCAAGCCTCATGTTAACAATTCGATAGTGTTAAGCATGCTGAGAGAGATGTGATGATTTGTGCTTCAGTTCTCATTGCAGTGCCTTTATGTTGCTCATGCTTTGGCATAAAAGGCAAATTAAATGGGATTTCAGTTGATGTGTCTTGATACCAAAGTAGTTTTCTTTCTGGAAAAGTTTAACCTCTATTCTCACGAATGAGACAGAATCATAATGCTCAAAATATGCCAAAGAGAAAACACTGCACAGAGTCCTTATGAAACCATTTTGAAGTTGATGAATGTTTCATAGAGTTTATTTACAATATGTATAATAGAATTTTGCATAATTCAGAAGCATGCTATTTGATCTTGCAGCATTTATTGAACTAAGAGTTTTTATAAAATGCATAAACAAATATATCAAACCAGTGGTAGAAGTACTCCAGGGTAAAGTACATCAACTCTCTGAGAACTCTCTCTGAAGTGCTACTCGAGATTCTCAGTGTGCAAATGCCCTGTACACAATGAGCCTTTCAAAGAGATTTTCATGTTTCAAGGGATTCCTCTATCCTATAGTACAAAAAATATTTGGTTTGCAGTCATAATGTTTGGGGCCAGTAGGGCATAAATAGGCACCACATGGAGATATATGCAAGTCCCCAGTAAATCCTGTTTTTTGGGGGAGATCTACACTTTGACGATTCAGACTTTTGGGAACTGCTCCCCCTTTCCCTGCATGGGGGGTGTGGGATGTCATGAAACACATTCCAGGAAGAGCCTTCATCCAGACAGAGAAACACGGATTTTCCTGGGGTTTTCATTGCTTTCTGTGATACCATTTTCTTGATTTTCCTTGGTCCTGGTCTGTCTGGTTCTGTTTGGGATGCTGTTCTTGGGAAGAGAGCCTGTAACAAACCCAGTGGACTAAGGTTATAATAACTGAAATGGATCTTGAGGCAGATTCTTTTCTTTCCAGGTTTTTCCTTTTTTTTAAATTTCAGATTTTTCTTTGCTCAGTTAATGCCATGTAACCATTGCAGCAGCCTGTGAAACAAGCACTGTAACATCTGCACGTTGTTCACAAGTCACTGTTGCTGTGTGTCAAAAAGAAAATATCTCCCAGTGACTTCTCCCACCTCCCAGTCTGGCACAGTGCTGTTGGACAGGAGACTGGCAGAACAGAAAACCACCTCAGAAAAACTGCTAATTGAGAATGGGAACTTAGATTCCAACTTGGATTAATTTGCCAATCTCAGCTCTTGGGCTGCTGCTGCTTTGAAAGGTTTTGGGGGTCTGCTGCATCTGTGGGGTTTTGTGTGGGGCTTTCTCTGCCTGCCAGGTTTTCCCAAATTTCATGGGTTTATTTCACATCCCAGCCAATCTCCCTGGCTCATCCAGTGTTTCTCAGGGTGTATCTCTGTGGTGCTGTGGGCACGAAGCAAGCAAAACCAAAAAGAAAAAATGTGTGATTTGTTTTTGTCGTTTGGAAGGTATTTAAGTATTCCATCTCCTGGAATAGGAATAGCAGAATTAGCAAAGAGATGTCAACAGTCAGTTTTCTTCTTGTTGTGTAGAATTCTGTAAAATGACATCTCAGAGTATCATAATTCTGTGATGATATAGGGACAGTGACAAATTATTTTAATTCTATAACTTCCAAACCTATGTTATGTTGGTTTCTTATTAACCTTCAGTGGCCTCTGATTCAGCAGCAGGACCTGGATTTGCATGTGTGTGGATGTAAAAATAGGAGGGCCCCGCCACAGACCCCAAATCTTCCAGTTTTATGGTTACAGGCCTCCTCCTCTGACTGCCCAGTGCTTCAGTGAGGACATTGAGGAAGCAGATACTCACAGGGCTTTTTGAGAACAACAGCCTTTGACTGTAAACTCTGATTGTGTTACTGGGATCGTGGATTATAGAAATTACAGAATCACAGAATGGTTTGGGTTGGAAGAGACTGGAAGACCCTCGAGCTCCCCCTCCTCTACAGACCCACACCCTCCACCATCCCAGGCTGCTCCAAGCCCTGTCCAGCCTGGCCTTGGACACTGCCAGGGATGCAGGGGCAGCCACAGCTGCTCTGGGCACCTGTGCCAGGGCCTGCCCACCCTCCCAGCTGGGATGGTGTTTCTGTACTGCTGGTAAGAAAATGCAGCTCGGGATGGTGGAAGGAGGGACCACAAGTGCAGTGGAAAAGGGCAGTGATATTACTGACAAAGCAGCAGAAGAAATGTCCATTAGAACGTAAAAGGAGCCAGTTCCTGGACATGAGGAAACATTTCCCACTGCAAGGCTGGCTCAGCACAGAGGGCTGGGTGCCTGGGGAGGTTCTGGCCTCTCCCAGCTTGGAGCTGTTCAGAAGCTGGCTGGACACTGTCCTGGGCAGCTCTAGGTGACCTTGCCTGATGTCCAGGGGTCCTGTCCATCCCCAGCAGCCTGGGGGCTGATGATGCAGCAGTGATGGAGTGACAGCTTCACGTCCCTGGTTCAGGTCTCAGCCTCTTCCTGCAGCACCGTTAAACTCCTCAGCAGAGATGCAAGAAGAGAAAAGGAGAGAATATTATTTTACAGAGAGTGGTGATTGACATAATTAAATTAGCTAAGAGTCATGGCCCTTCATTTATATCAGCAACTGCCCGGTGTGATCTCAAAGCATTGCAGGCTCCTGCATGTTGTAAAGGGGAGATAACATCTGTGCCACAACAGTTAGGGAATTTTGTCTTTTCCTTGTGTGAAGGATGGGCTTGGAATTTAAATGAGCAGAAAATATCCTAAACCAGATAACAAATGCACGGCAAACCTCCTAATAGCAAACATCATTTAGTGCCAAGGAGATGTTTTCTCTGTTGGAGATCTTTAAAAAAGTAAAAAAATAAATGAGCCCCACTCTGTCAAGGACAGCAGAAATAAAATTTGAACCTATCTTGGAGCAATGGAATGGAGTAGTGAAATCTCAAGGTGCCCTTATTTAAACACTTGTCTAAAGACAAGGTTTGGGATTCTGTTGGAAATTTGCATTGTCAGCTGAATGCATTGAAAAGATAACATTCCCATGCAGAACTGAGCAGGATGTGAACTATTTTAAAGCAAAATACCCTTATCTAAAAAAGAAAAAAAAGAAACCAACCAAAAAAAGCCAACAACAAAACAAACCACAATCAAAAAAAACCCCACAACCCCAATAAAATGTGATCCCAGTGTAGCCAAACTGATTAGTTCTTTCTGTTTCCTTCTTTCTACCTCCAGTCCTTGCCAGGAACACTTCTCTGAAAAAGAATTTTCACTCTGCTGCTTTGCTTGCTGTGCTAATCACCTGTATCTGAAAATACATCTTCAAAGTTGTTTTACTGTGACAGGTCAGCAGATAAAAGCTGGATACCAGGGGGTAAATGCACTGACTAACAGACTTTCTTTCTGTAACCTAAGCAATATTCCACAAAAAAAACTTGTTTCATCACTGGTGTTAGGTTTGAAAATATTCCTGGAAAATGAAGTCCCTTACTTTGTTGCTGGAGATGAGATTATATATATATATGTATTTTTTTTTTTTGTCTTAGGCAAAGGTTTTCCTGTCTCTCAGTTAATTTATGAGATAATTACCACCACAGTTGACTGCCCAAAATCTTTAATGATAAAACTCCAGGAGCCCAGGCACCATGGTGAGAGTGAGCTATTAGTGATGCCTAAGCGGGCTTACCTAAAAGGGAGGCCAGACAAAGTTAAGAGAATAAAATGCAGATAAATTTATTGAAGGGCCTTCAGGTGCCTTTAGGGCAGTCCCAGCCCACCCAGGGGCTGCACCCAAAATGGACAACATGGTCATGGGTTTTTCATACTTTTTAAGTTTTGTCCATTTGCATATCTGGGATTAATCCCCCAATTACAGCTTCAGGTGATGAAGTCAGTTACTCCAAGTTTGCTCCCCCAATTCACTGCTGTTTCCATATCTTGGGGGCTGAGACAGTGAGGTGTCCTTGAGTTTGGGGTTTAGAGAGGAATTGTTTGCTCTAAAAATTAGGGAACAGCAGCTCACCACCCTCTGTGGAGCCCAGAGTTACACACTAAAAATTACAGGACCACATGAAAAATACAGAAGCGAAAATCCTAAGGCATCGTTAGTCCCGCCACGTGTGAGCCCCAGGCAGGGCTTTGCCTTCTCCTTTTCCCTCGCTCACACAGCCCAGCGTCACGCTGTGGAAATTCAGGGCTCACAGGATGCTGCCTGCTCCTCCAGGCCACGTCTGGCTGGATTTTTGTGCCAGAGTGGGGAATTTCCCGCTGCTGATCCCACCAGTTTCTCGCCGGCGCTGTTGCAGTCTCACTCCCTCTGACTGGAAGGTCAGAGCTTTGCAAACAGAGGCTGCTCTGCTGGAGGAACCTCTCCAAAGTTCTGCTGATGTGCACAGACGGCACAGCTGGCCGTATTTCCATCTTTTTCACACTTGATAGCTTGTGGTCTAATGGTGCTGTGCTCTATGTGAGCTGTAAAAGGTGATTTCCCAGGCTGAACTTCAAAATTACTGAATTATTGATGCATTCGAAGCATGCATTAGTGGCTTGGATGTGAATTTCTATATTTATCATAACCACTAATGATCTGGGCCTGCTTAGGGAAGAGTGTGGTCAATTATTTTTCCCATTATCTCATATTTGTTTCTGTAAAAACATGATTTATAGTCATCTGATTTATTGAAATATGGGGATTTTTGGGCAATTTTAGTGTTGTAGAACAGAATGTGTATGTTAATTTCTATGACCTAAGGATGACTTGAATCAAAATGTTGTCCTTGCTAATAGCTGAATGCCTGCACACCAAAAATAAAACCTCAAAAGGATTTTTGAAATTATTGAGCCATTAGTTGTTTCAAAGCCGTAATATCACAGTTTCAACGAAAGCATCCTTCACTGTGGAGCCTGGATCTAAAGCATCCAGAATCCCCCAGTATTTTCTGTTGGATCTTAAATAACACTCTTGGTAATAAAATCTGGAATACACGTGAGTATAAAAATAATACTGTTTTTACTGTTGGCTGGATCAGGCAGCTTCTCTGACTGGAAATTACTTGGGTTTTTTCTGGTTAGTTTGTATGGTTTGGTACGGTTAGTTTGGTTTGCATCTAATATAACAGACTGTGCAACTGTGGGACCGCTGTCACCAATATTTAGGAACACCAAAGCAGTCTGAGGAGAGCACTGGGAAGGGCACTTTCTATCCAAGACACTCTTGGGATCTCAGCACGGCATTAGGAAAATCAGGAAAATGCTGCTGCATCCTCCTTCCCACGCCTGGAGCCTTTCCTGCTTAAAAATCAAAAAAAGATGCCCTTGAAATCTCGATTTTCCACAGCCAGTCAGGGACTAGGAAATTGATTGGCAATGCTGATATCAACTGGAGGCTGCTTTAAAAATCAACAATGCATCTCTGGCAGGCCGTGCTCGACAGCCAAGGGTTGAAAAGCAGAGTGCCAGAAGGATTCTCGTGCCCGGCCGGCGACAGGGCAAGGTTTCTTTGACAGACAAGTGGTTTCTGTGACATCGAGGTGTGAAATTTCCCTCCCGCCTGGCACCTGCCTGGGTTTGCTCGGTGAGGTGGGGACAGCCAGTTAAATAACGCCAAGTGATTTTCAACAAGTTTAACGCACCATGTCTGGTTGATAGCCTCACTCTGATGCTCTTTACTGCTTTTTAGTGATTATTTTCTTTTTCCCCTTGTGTTAAAAAAACAAAAAAAAGGCAGGTCCCCCCCAATGAAGCACACAAAGTCGGTGTGTGTTAGTTTGGACAGAAGAGAGGGGGAAATCCCATTAATTTCTTTCATTCTTGGAGCCACCAGCAGCAATTACAGGGTGCTCAGTCGATTCTTTAGGGATGCTCCATAGTGTGTTGACATTTCCCAGCTAACTTCTGGTTTAAAAAAACCCCAAACCCCCCCAAAATTAACAAAGCCATCTCCACCACACCCTAACAACCCCACCCCCTGCAACCACGGACCTCCCTGGCCTTGAGGATCAACCCCCGACTGCATTTTGTAATCATAAAATGAGTTGCACGCTTGCAGTATTTTTTATTAAGCTCGAAAATGTGATCCCCACCTCCCACCGCCCGCCTTCCACACCAGTGAAGTGTCGTTGGGAGGAAGAGATGTAATTTGGTACCTTAGGGAAACATGGTGGAATAGGAGCTGTTTCTGGTACTTTCTTCGTGTTCTCACTGGGGTTGGCAACTTTTAATGCTCCTTGTGAGAAAGGCATCAAAGCCTGAAGGATGAAACAAAGAGAGAGCGAGAGAATAAGCTCAATATTGTTAGAGCTGGCTTTTTCTCGGGGCTGTTTTCACACTTCCTCAGGCAATAAGATTAAAAAAAAGTAGTCTCTAACATGAAGCCTACTTTGGGAGTCTGATAAGATAAATCTAGACAGGCCAAGAAATCTTTATTTCTCTGCAAAGTTATTGGTTTTGTATCTCTTGTCCACAGATTAAAGTAGAAATTGATCTTGCTTCCAGGAAGAGAATTTTTACAATTCTGGTTGTCAAGCATGGGTTAATTTGCTGAGTTCTTTTTCCTGCTCAACCAGTGGTGTGTTTTTTGTTGTGGGATGTTTTTCAGGTTTATATGAAAATGTCTTAATTCTGCTTTGAAGTTTTTTTACACATCAGTGTGAAAACATCCACTACAAGTATTTTTTTAGCTATGTAGGCACTAATCTAATCTTACCACTTCAGTTTGCAAGATAATGTATTTCCTCTTTCATCATTGGGTTTAGACTTCCCCTTTAAAAATAAAGAGGGAAAAAAGAGATAGGAGACAAGACTTTTCTAAATCAAAAGAACACGAAGTATTTTTTTTTTTCCCCTCCTTGTCTTCCTAGACAGACCTAAGTAATCCTCTGACAGGAGAGATGCCAGGAAAAAGTGCAGAAATACGTATGTAATGACCTTTGCTATTAAAATTAACATGTGCCTCCTGCACCTGTTCGGAAATGGTTTAACATTCTTCTGCCTGACTTCAGAAACACTGGGTAATTAAACAGTACTTTCAGTGAAGGTCAACTCTGAATTAGTAGTTCATTAAATTATTTGTCATGCTGAATGTTACTCCTGGTCACCAGAAGCAGTGAATTCAAACAAAGAGCAGAGGAATGGAGTTTCTGCGCTCTCATTGCTGGAGAAATTTGTGTCTGGGTTGTCAGGGCACCCAGCAGGGATCAGCCCCTGTGGCCAGCACAGAAAATCCTTGTTTGCACAGGGATTGGGAGAGGTTCTGAGATGAAAAACATCTCAGGAGCCTGCTGCCTGCTCTTATTTCAGAATGTGCATGGAATAGCTCAATTGTCCTCGTCAGGCCCTGGAAAATGAGTTTGTGTTGGCAAGGATTCCTCTGGTAGTGTCACACCTTTTACACCAGCTACAAGGAGGACCTGCACCTTTTTATTGTAATTTTACGTGGTGGTAAAAGTTTGAGATGGAACAAATTATGACTTGGACATCCCCGGATTCAAAGCACCTGCTGAAACAAACCCAATTATGAAATGGATAATTAAAACCAACTGTAAATACTGCAGCGTGTCCTGGGATGTGAACCACTTGGCATCAGATTTTCCTGCAAGTGCGAGGCAGCAGTAAATTCCTGTGAAGTCTGCTCTGGGTGTTCTCCTTTGCATTTCCAGCACTGGTCTTCAGCAGTTTTTCCCCAAAAGGATGGGGACTAGAGCTGAATATTTCTCCTGGAGCCTGTAGCATTCGCAGCCAGAACAGAACTTTAGGTGCAGACACCATGCACAGCCTTTTTTTCTATCCAAATGATGTTCATGCTTTAGCTCACCATTTAAGCAGAGCTTCCATTTCAAAGTGAGGCCTTTCACAGCATCTGTGGGTGTGAATTCGGGATACAACCTGCACTCATGCACTCTGGCAGGGGCAGGGACATCCACTGGTGGCTCTGAGTGCGTGGCAGCAGTCCCAGAGCAGGAGCAGTCTGTCTGTCCCTCCGTCCCTCTGTCCCTGGCTCTGGAGCTGCCCTTGCAGGGACACAGGCAGGAGGCACCAGGGTGTCCTCGCTCCCGTCCTGTGTGCCTGGATTCAAACTGATCCAAGCTGCTGGGAGACCTCTGCAATATTTATCACACTGAACAGAGGATGAAACTCTGCTGTTGGTAATTGGTGGGAGATTAAACCTTTCCAAAGACACAATTAGTGAATACCAATGCCCTGCTCTCCAGAGGAGGGGATGTTAGGAGAGCTGGTGAGGGAAGAAAAAGGAAAATGATTCAGTGTTCAGGGAAAACCTCACTATTTGTTCAAGGCGCCAGCACAGGATTTTTGTAGGCCAGATCAGCCTACAGATGCCCTGTGAAAAAGAATTTTTACAGGACAGTGCATGTGGAAATCTTCAGGGCTGAGCCTTGCTCTGTTCTCGAGGGACCTGGATTGGCATTATTAGTTGGACAATTTTTACTGTGGTATTTACAGAGGGAAGCAAAGTCTCAGGATCTCGTTGGTGCAGAGGTTTCGTTACATTCTTGACATCATTTCTGAAGCTGATCCTCACCCCTTAGGTTGTCCATGTATTTCAGTGCAGGTTCTCCCTGTGCCCTTCAGCAGGAAGGACAGGAAAATGGCATTGTCCCGGCTCTGTCCCCCTGCTTGCAGCAATCTCTGCCACCCCTGCGAGCTGCACTGCTGTTTGCTGCTGCTCAGAGCAGTCCCAGGCTGGAAGGGGCAACTGGAATGCAGGATTTCCAGCAGGTGGAGTGCAGGATTCTCAGCAGGGGGAGTGCAGGATTTCCAGCAGGTGGAATGCAGGATTTCCAGCAGGGGGAATGCAGGATTTTCAGCAGGGGGAGTGCAGGATTTCCAGCAGGTGGAATGCAGGATTTCCAGCAGGGGGAATGCAGGATTTTCAGCAGGGGAGTGCAGGATTTCCAGCAGGGGGACTGCAGGATTTTCAGCAGGTGGAGTGCAGGATTTTCAGCAGGGGGACTGCAGGATTTCCAGCAGGTGGAATGCAGGATTTTCAGCAGGTGGGGTGCAGGATTTTCAGCAGGTGGGGTGCAGGATTTCCAGCAGGGGCAATGCAGGCTTTCCAGCAGGTGGCGGCACNNNNAGCAGGGGCAATGCAGGATTTCCAGCAGGTGGCATGCAGGATTTCCAGCAGGGGCAATGCAGGATTTCCAGCAGGTGGGGTGCAGGATTTCCAGCAGGGGCAATGCAGGATTTCCAGCAGGTGGGGTGCAGGATTTCCAGCAGGGGCAATGCAGGATTTCCAGCAGGGGAATGCAGGATTCTCAGCAGGTGAAGTGCAGGATTTGTGACACCTCCCCGGGCTGGCCATGGGGACAGGCTCAGGATGGGCTGCCTTCACATGCCCTGCCCAGAAAAATCCCTTCCACAGGGCAGAACACACCAAGGACATATTTTATAGGAAATTCAGTCTCTTCCCAAGAAGACAATTTGGAGAGGAGTCGTGTGTTCCCAACCCCTGTTACAGCGAGCTCAGTGGGGACAGAAGGGAAAGGTTTTTCCAGCAGAGCACAGGGAGGACTCTGGGGTTTTGTTTGGCACAGCCAGAATTCTTTGGCTAGATCAGTACTAGTGCATTTCCGGGGCCAGATGATGATTTCCCATGCAGGCTGCCATGGGATGGAGCTGTCACTCTGCAGAGTCCTGGCTGCTCTGCCCATGCTGCATGGGAATGTCCAGTGGCACCGGGTGGCAGCTGGGGTGCAGCTTGTTCTGAGACCGTCACCCGCAGTGATGACAGCCCCATAACACAAAAAATATTAGGTAGAGATTAAGTGACAGATTCTTTTTCAGTGCCCCATGCTAATGTGTAAATGGCAGTGTAGTCCAAACCCCATGTGTTACTAAATATTTTCTGTATAGCAAAAAGCCCCATGCAGAATAGACAGAATAAGTCAAGAGTGACACATGTTGAATGGGAAAACCAATAGATGGATGATACAAATGAAGGAGTTCTTTCTCTCTGGTTTCTTGAATACGTTTTATTAATGTGTATTCAGACATTGTTCAGACGTATCCACGCACTAAATCAATTTGGTTTGGAAATAGTATTAAAACAAAGCAGAAAAGCATATTTTAGCTGGTCAAGAAAATGGAAACTAAAAAAAAACCTTTGTGAGGCTCACTGAAGAGATATTAAATTTTCTGGGGACTTTGTAAATTTATGTCCATTAGAAACTCCCAAACTCTAAATGACTTCTAAATTATATATCCTGTGAGGGTAAAATAAAACTCCAAGTTTTCATTTATATATATTAAAATTACGTCTGAGATCCATGGTTTTATTGTAGTGCCTCAATCCCATTAACACTGAGAGAAGTTAGATATTTAGATATCTTTGTGGAGAAATCTTAGAAAATGAGGTTTTTAATGGACAATTTAATGAAAGTAGTGCTGCGTGTGCAACAACTGACAGGGAAAAAAAGGAAAAAAAAAAAGCAGGCAAGCCCTGGACAAAATGGAGCAAAGGCATTTGCTCCATCCAAAAAAAGGATGGGAAACACTTCTGAGGATGAAATATGTTATGAAATCAATTTAGGAAGGGGAAGCGGAGTGAGCAGAGAATGTGTCCCATGGGGTGGGAGTGAGGACACAGGTGTCTGTCCCTCTGTCCCTCTGTCCCTCTGTCCCTCTGTCCCTGGCTGCTGGGGTTGGTTCCACTGAGCTCTGGTGTCCTGCACATCAGCCCTGCAGAGCCTGGGCTTGCCCTGAGCTGGGATTTCACATCTGCCACTCAGCTCCCACTGCTGCTGCTCGGTACCTTCGAGGAAAAGGAGAGCAGGCAGCAGGTCTGGGAGTGCCTGCGAACATCTGCTGCCTTGAAAAATTACCCTGCCCATGCCCTGAGTATTTTACTGTAAAAATATAATTGAAATACTTGGCAGTATTCTATAAAGTGGCCCTGTCTATGTGCATATAAAAATGCAGGGAAAGGTTTTCCTGGAATATGCCTAATGAAAATGAGGACTATCCTTGCTCTGACAGGCAGCTGGAAGGAAAGCTGCTATAGAGAATTTAATCCTCCCCCTTCAGGTTTTCTGTGGGTTGGCTGGAATTGAAGCACTGCTGTGATTTCCTGAGGAGCACTGATGTTCCTGATGTCACAGTTTTTGCTTAAGGCTCCTGGGAATGGGCTGGGAACAGCTCTGTGCTGTGGAGGGAGAACTGGAAAACTTTGCAGCAAGGAGCAGTTCTTGTCTGGAAGGCCAGAATGAGTCAATATAGGCAAGTACATTTGCTAGTGTGATGTTCTTCATGCTTTTGATTGTATTTCTAAATTCCCTGAAAAATGTTCCTTGAAGGAATTTAGGAACCCGTGAACAAGAAAAATTTTGCTATGAGTTTTTCAGGAAATCCTCTCATGATTAATCTCTTGTTTATACTTGGAATTTGTGTTCCCAGACAAATTTTCCCCATGTTAAAGAAATAATTCTGTAGGAAAGAACAGAATGTCTGGAGAAGACAGCAAACACACACATAAAATGGTAATTTAGTTATAATGTTTTTGTGCTGTGCTTACATCCACGTTTCCAAGAGCTGATTTGATTCCGTAGCAGTTTCTTCTTGGAAAAAGCCAGCATGTTTATGAAGGCATTGACTCATGGCAGAGCTAAAACTGACAACGCTTAAATGGAACTCCTTCCATGTAACAATAATGTAGTTCATGGTGTATCATTATCATGGTTGGAAAGCCTGTCAAGAAAGAAAAAAAGGGGAAAAAAGGGAAAAAAAGCACTGTGCAGCATTGATTTCTATGGTTTCTGTGTGGAGAACATGTGTTGCTGATCCCAGCTGGACTATGAAGGGCACAGGCCTTTTATTATTCCATTGCCAAGATTTAGGTGCTTTTTGAAAGCATAAAATCGGGTTTTGAGGCAAGGGTTAAAGTTAAATCTTGGCAACACACCAAAAAGGTGTGTAATGAGAAAAAAGATAAGATGCTAGGGAGAGGTCAGAAAAAGAATTTCTTTAACATCAGAAATCCTTTCTAGAATAAAAAGGGGCTTAAGTTGATGTCAGCTGCTTGTATGGGAGAATTTCTTGGGAGTTTTTAGGGTGCACATTGAAAATTCACCAACTCAGCTGGTGAGAGCACAGTGCTGATATCACCAAAGTTTGATTTGAGCTGTGCACGAGGGATGCACTAAAGAGTTGGACTCAGAAATCCTTGTGGGTCCCTTCCAACTCCGAATATCCTGTGAAATCCCTCTCCAAAGTGGCTGTACTGTCTGGGGAGAAATGCAATGGCTGATGCAAACAAAACTGCATGAAGAACTTGAGAGCAGAAAATATAATATGGCTTGGGCTGTGAACAAAAAAATACTTTATTTACAACAAATGGGGTCATTCCCAATGGAAAGATGAAAAGAGACTTATTTTCTCGAGCTCAGCCTGAGATGAGTCCAGGGGTACAGGATACTGTGGTTCCAATCTTGACTTTGAATTGGACCCAAGAACAGTAATAAAACCAAAATTGTTCAAATCATTAAAGAAGAAAAATCCCTTCTGTGCTCATGCTCCCTATTTAAATTTCCTTAAAACAGCATTTCCCTCTTCTACCTGTGCTGCTGAGTTTTTAATACATCTATTTAAATGCAAATTTTGACTTTTGGTCTGTAATCACAAAAATGTTTGACACATAAATTTTTATCAGAAATGTAATTTTATGGAGAAGCGGCAATGGAGTGGTCGGCCACAAATACCAGAGTGATGGTTGCTCACCCCATTTCAGCCAGCGCCAGCTGATGGGAACGATTGTTTCCTGAGTGCCCAACTTGCTGAGATGGACAGGGGACTCGGAAGAACTTTTTACCTGCGCTTGGAATGTTTGTCCCCAAACTCGCTGAGGACCGTGGTTCCTTTGTGGACGGCCAGGATGGCAATCCTGACAGCGGCACCTTCCAGAAGGGGAGGATTTCTCCCAGCCTGACGTTTTTCTCCCCTTCCCAGCAGGTTTATTGCCGCAGCCTGGCCTGCCTGGGGGATGTTTTACCAGCGGGCTGGTGAACCCGGTGCAGGTTACTCGGGTTACTCTGGACTCGCTGCCGAGAGTGCCATTTGTGTTTTGTTTTCCGCACTCACCTCAGACGCTCTGGCCCTCCCAGGTCCTGTCAGGGCTGTTGTGGCCCCCAGCCACGGTGTCGTGGCCCCCAGCCATGGTGTCGTGGCCCCCAGCCATGGTGTCCCTGCCAGGGCCACAGCTGCTGTCACTGCGGAGCTCCGGCTGCAGCACACGGGGTCCCTTTGGCCAGCGCTGCTCTCCCGTGTCTGTCACTGATGGGAAGAGCGCTCCGTGCCGGCTGGGCTGGCCCTGGGAACCACGGAGCTGCCGGAGCTGCCGGGACCTGGGCAATCACCGGTGCGGCCCCGGCCCTGCACAGACCCCCCAACAACCCCACCCTGTCCGTCCCTGGCAGCGCTGGCCGAACGCTCCTGGAGCTCTGGCAGCCTCGGGGCCGGGACCATTCCCTGGGGAGCCTGGGCAGTGCCCAGCACCCTCTGGGCAAGAACCTTTCCCTGATTCCATCCTGACCCTCCCTGGCAAGCTCCAGCCGTTCCCTGGGATGCCTGGGCAGTGCCCAGCACCTTCTGGGCAAGAACCTTTCCCTGATTCCATCCTGACCCTCCCTGGCAAGCTCCACCCGTTCCCTGGGATGCCTGGGCAGTGCCCAGCCCCTTCTGGGCAAGACCCTTTCCCTGATTCCATCCTGACCCTCCCTGGCAAGCTCCACCCGTTCCCTGGGATGCCTGGGCAGTGCCCAGCCCCTTCTGGGCAAGACCCTTTCCCTGATTCCATCCTGACCCTCCCTGGCAAGCTCCACCCGTTCCCTGGGATGCCTGGGCAGTGCCCAGCCCCTTCTGGGCAAGACCCTTTCCCTGATTCCATCCTGACCCTGCCCTGACCCAGTTCCACCCGCTCCCTGGGGAGCCTGGGCAGTGCCCAGCACCCTCTGGGCAAGAACCTTTCCCTGATTCCATCCTGACCCTGCCCTGGCCCAGCTCCAGCCATGCCCTGGCTCCTGTCCCACTCGTGCCAGTGAAGGGATGGCAGCTGCCCCTTCCCTGCCCCAGAGGATGCTGCAGACCCGATGGGGTCTCACCTCAGCATCCTCCAAGCCGAACAAGCCAAGTGCCCCCAGCTGCCCCTCATGACTTCCACTCCAGCCCCTTCCCCACCCTCCTGGCCTCCTTTGGAGTCTCTCTAATGCCTTCATGTCTTTTCCATGCTGTGGTGCCCAAAACTGCACCCAGGACTTGGGGTGAGACAGTATTAGGAGACATTATTTTCCACTTTGTATTGGTCAGTCAGGGTGCCAGGCCTGAAAGGAGTGTTAATCCCTTTAACAGAAATCTTGACTTCTGAGGGATTGATAATATCTGCACATATATTCATTCATTTTAAAGACTTTCTGTACCCATACCGTGAGCCAGGTCTGTGCCTCCCTGTGAAAGCAAGCTTATTTTTACTTAATTCTAGTATTAAGTGAATGTAGGGGGCTGCTTTCATTTTACCTATTGCTTAAAATAATTCTCAGATTATCATGGCAAGGATCAACACGAAATGTCAGGTATTTTATTGTACTTGCAGTTATAGAAGGGATCACACCTTAGGTTCTGCACATTCTGCATTTTATGTTCCCTGGATGCCCTGGCATTAATTACATCCCTTAGATTGCAAATGGCAGAGGATCTGAAGGGCACTGTGCTGCGTTTTCATTCTCATCATCTCTATCTATTTTCTGAATTTAGACAGGTTACAAAGTGTTACTGAAGACTCCAGCAGTACTGAAGCCATTTAAAAAATAGCAGTAACATATCAAGTGTATCAAACAGTCCTGTTCCTTGCTGTTGTCAGAGAACAAGGAATTTGGAAAGGAGGAAAATCTTAGCACTTGAACCAAAAGCTATTTGACTGCACAGAGAGTCTGGAGAAATGATTTCTCAGATCCTGCACTGTGTGGGTTATTGCAGTTTTCCCTGCTCACAGAAATGGTCCTGGGCCTGTTTCATGGCCAGCACCGCTCCTGCCTGGCTTTGCTTTGCTCTGCTGAGATCTGTTTATTCACGGCTGCTAAGGTTGGAGTGTGCTGGGCCATTAAGCTAACTGTTCAAGGTTAACCAACTTTTTGTGCTGAAACGGCTTTTTATAAAACGTGTTTTAAGGTTTTGAAAATGCTTGGCATTATCATACCTAAAAAACCTGAGATTTCAGTGCAGGCATCATCATATTTTTAGTGAGATTGAGATTTTGCTCTCCTTCCCCCTCTCTCTCATTGTAAAAACACTCCCATTATTTTTAGTCCATTTTTGCTTTATTCATGTGCAAGGGCAACAAATATCCTGTGTATATCTGTGAAGTGCTTTATTTTTTGAGTGCTTATGTAATTTGCTGGACACTTACATTTAAATGTTTACATATTGAAAAAAAAAAGTATTTGTATATTCAGAAATACCACACTAGTGGTTTTCACTCCTCATTCTGGTCAACATTTTTTTCCCTTAAGCACTAAGAAAATTTTGTAGTGTGGTCATGCAATTTTTATCATAATTTTGACACTGGAAATTGTAGGCTTGGTCAAGATCCATGTTCAATGACACATCTGAACCATGCAGATTTCCTGTGGAAGGTTAGGATCAATGCCAGCCAGCTTCTCTTTATTTGTGCTGTCCCTTTTTAAGGTTTTTATCAATGTTATGGCCTTGGTTTTCAGGTGTTATCTTCACCAGTCTGGATCTTGAGAGTTGATGTGTGCTTAGGTCATCAAAGCCCAGGAATATTGGTCAGAGCAGCACCTGGAGCTACAGGTACCAGGAGCATCCCCTAATGTCCAGGAGCATTTTCAGGTCATGAACTGTTCCCGTCAGCCACACCAGGTTTAACACAATCAGCCTTCTTGACCCTCCATGTCACGTTTTGCCTTTTAATCAGCTCATTTTTCAGCTGAACACCGAGTAAACACTTTATTGGTCATTTTGGTCATGGTGTATTTGTAGAAGGGATGGAAGTGGGGGAAACGGACTCACAGGAGCTAAAGCCAAACCAGGGTTGTAACCCAGATGAAATTCAGAAAAAGAGAGATCCCAAGGGGAAGAGAGAACTATTTTTATTAGCAGTTTATCCCCTCATGGTGACCCAGATACCTGTGCTGATGTGGGGAAGGGGAAGCCTGTTATTACCAAGCCCTGAAGGAAGCTCTCTGTGCTGCTCTTAGGCTGCAGAGGAAGCTGAGGCAAAAATGGAATGGAATAAAAGGAGCTTGCAGGTGACAGCTTCAAGCTCTAATACAGCCTTTCACACCTGGTTTAAGATATTTAATATATATTTGCTGTCATGCATTCTTTTTTTAAAGTTTTGTCCATATTTTATTTCATATGGGAGAAGTACAGACAAATGGATTGTTAATGGGGAAATTTCTATGACCTGCCATATGAGAGGAGATAGCAGATACGAAATGTCAGGTTCTGGATGCTGATTTGAGGTGCTCAGTCTTGATATTATCCAAGTTTCAGTGCTTCAGGGCAGGCACGTGTGAACAGAGCTGTCACTCTTTGAGGAGCAGTGCCAGTGCACCCCTCACATCCTCACAGGGCTCAGAGTTACTCCTGATGGGTGTCAGGGTGAAAAGTTTGTGAACTCCACCACGTCACACCTGTGACTGAAAAATGGTGGTTTGGGGATCATGGAGAGCAAGGCACTCACTTTTAATATTGGCCACATCAGTCCCTGCGTGGAAGAGGCTTCCGCAGTGTTGGCATCCTGAACTGAAAATAAAGGAACAGAAATAGGTGTGTTTCTTTCTCTTTTAAAGCCTTCCCAGAGCATTGCTGGATTTATGCCCCACTGGCAAAGCTGAGTTATTTTTGTTATTATTGCGCTTGTGCACCTCTCAGCTGGACTTCATAGAAGTCCACTAGGTAGAAGTAAAGTTGTGCTTGCTAGGCGAGCCAAAATCCAAAATCTGAAATTTAGTAGGTCTGAATGCAAAAGCAACTTTTAAAGAGAAAAATCTAAGAAATAAAGCATCTACTTTTACTTTAGTGTTAGGACTATTATAGCTATAAATCTGAATTCACTGCCATTACTCATCTCTCTAAGGTGTTGATTTTGTAAAACTCGTGCTAGCAAAAAAACCCACCCAAAAGTGAATTAAAATCTAAATCTTGAGTTATCACACAAGTGTGTGATATTTATACTGTCCATCTGTCTATGGTGCCTGACAGATAATCAATATACTCTCACTAAAAAAAAAAAAATTAAAAAATTAAATCCTGTTGCTCTGGAGAAACACAGCACTGAGCCCAGCTAGAAGTTCCTGCAATACCCTGGCAGCTCTCTGTGCATAGCTGCACTTCTATGGTCAGCTGAGAATAGGGGTAGATGAATATTTTCTGATAACTGAATAGCCAAATAGTGGGATTGAAAGCAAGAACAAAACATCTGTGTCCCCAACTCCGTGTTCTGGGGCAGAGGCTGCAAGGAGTGGGCAGCGCAGCCTGCTCTCAGTTGCACTAACACCGATTTATTTATGTTTTTTGCGTGGGGGCAAATGTTTGCATTTTGCTGCTGAGGTTTGGAAGAAATTCAGGTTTTCTTTCTTGGTGATCAGCAAGCTGTTGTGTGGAGCTCAGTTGAGATGGTTCCAGTTTTTCCCTCCTCGTGGGCCTTTGTGTTGAAATGTGGGGCTTTTCAGGGGGCTGCTTTCAGGGGGAGGTTGGTGCTGTCTTTTGGTGGGAAGAAAGCACAAACTCCAGTTTTCCAGATGACTCATGAATCACAGCTAATCAGAGCCACAGTGCTTCTTCACACATCTGATTAGCTGTGTTTGCAGCAGGGTTATTTTCATCAGGGATGCAAACTCCAAAACCATAATAATCCAGTAGATTATTATGTACAATTGTGTAGATGTGAGTTGAACTTTTCCAGTATCAGAGAAATGGTCACTGCAGTGAAACCAATTCTACCTGGATTTGTGCAAGTCCATGGACAACTAAATAAGTAAAACTGTTGAAACATTTTTCCTCATTTACTTTTCAGGTTTTGCAGCATGCTATTTTCTGTCTGTTTTTCAGCTCATGATAAACTTTTGTGGTAGAATCTTCCAGCTGAATCTGAAAGGTTTTTGCAGGTCTTTGAAGTACAAGCCTTTATCTAGTTTGGGATGTGTGGCTCCTCTTGGCAAGTTAATAGAATCTACCTCCTGAGACATTACAGTGTAAAATGTTAAATAAATGCATTATTATTGCATTCAATCTCAGAAAAAAAAAAAAATTCGGCCCATTTGGAAGTAAAACTTTTGTTATTGAGTGACTTCTCAGGGTTTCAAAGGTTTAGCCGAAACAAAATTGAAAGAGTTACAATGAAAAAACCTGCAGCATAGAAAGTTCTACTTAGTTCCATTAGGTGGGGCATTTTGAATCTCTTGGAAGGTGAGTTTGTGAGTTATGGTTTGCTTTTCTGTTGTTCGTGGGATTTGTGGAAGCAGGTAGAGAGGTCAGGCAGACAGGCTTCAAGATGGCGAAGAAGAAGGTTTTATTTACAAGAAGTTCTTTTTATACACAGTAATAAACAATTGTCTATTGGCCAAAGACAATCCACCCCCAAAGACCTATTGGTTATGGCTCGTACACCTCTAACACAAAACACAGAGATTAAGAAAGTACAGTTTATCTATATTCTCCATGAGAGGGAAAGGAAAATCCTAAAACACTGCAACTACAGTGAGTGAACTGTTGATTTTGTTGGTTTTGTAAGCACATCAACATAGCAAACATTGGACCTGCTGAAAGCACAGTGCATAAGTTCAGTTTGGAATTCCCAGATGTGCCACATCTGTGTGGTTGGTCCATTGGCATCACGAGCTCCGGGGCTCAGAGCAAGGCCCGCTCAGGACCGTGCTGTCACCTGCACAAAGCGATGCTGTGCCAGCGGTGACGGTGGGATCAGCTGCCTTTAGGTGCTTCTTAACGGGTGAAGGGGCTGGGGTGCATCACAAACACCTGGGAACTGCGGTGTCATGGAATTTGTGCCTTTGTTTTGATTGTTCGGCTGTACATCACAAACACCCAGGAACTTCGGTGTTGTGGAATTTGTGCCTTTGTTTTGATTGTTCGGCTGTACATCACAAACACCCGGGAACTTTGGTGTTGTGGAATTTGTGCCTTTGTTTTGATTGTTCGGCTGTACATCACAAACACCCGAGAACTTTGGTGTTGTGGAATTTGTGCCTTTGTTTTGATTGTTCGGCTGTACCTGACCCCGCAGGGTGCAGCAGCAGGAACCCACCCCGGGATCCAGCAGGTCCCTGTGCTGGCTGGATTGGTGCAGGCACAGAGTTTTACCCTGATATTGTCCCTGGCTGTGCCTGGTGGCTTTTCAGGTGCTCAACCCCTGGCACGGGCACCCCACAGAGCCCTGTGCCCCTGGAGCTGCCCCACGGCCCTGGCAGGATGCAGAGGGAAACCACAGGCAGCAGCCTCTGCTTTTGTTCTGATCGTATTGGCACACAGAAACTGCCCAAAATACCTCATGGGGAAGAAAAACAAAGAAAAACCACCCCCAAAACAAATAAACAAACAAAAGCCCCAACAAAAAAAAAACCCAAAAAACCAAAAAACAAACCCAAAAACCCACACCAAACAAACAAAAACCCCCCACCCCCCCCCAAAATACAAAATAACTGCCCCCCAAATAACAATTTAAAAAAAAAAACAAAAAAAAAAACCCAAAAAACAAACCATCAAACCAAAAACAAAAAAATCCCAAAAACAAAAAAAAAAACCCACCCAAAGCAAAAACAAACAAAAAAAGTGCTGAGAATATTGAATAATTCATTTTGCAATTAGAAATTTGCTGGTCATTGTCCAGCCCTGGTGCAGATTTCAGAGTAGTGATTGAAGCCAGAGTGGAAGAGACATTGTCTTTTAAAGTCAAATAATTTAAATTAATATAAAGGGCAGTTCATACAATTTCAGAAAATGCTGCTTGTATCTTTTCCCGCTGTTCCCAGATTTTGAAAAAGTTACTGCTTATGTCTCAAGGAAAGGATTCCAAGCGCGGTGAGCGAACGAGCAGCTCCCTGCACGAACACACAGCAGCGGTTCTGCATGAGAAGCAGCGCTGAACTTCGTAGGAAGAGTATTTTGAGCAGGTCCAGTTGATAAGCACTCCAGAATCAATATTTCATGTTATTCTACTATACAAATATACCACTGATAGTGGCAGCACGACGAGAGGCTGGAAAGGAGTCAATGTCACAGGCAGTTGGCATTCAGGCTGCGTGGCCGGGAGGCAGCTCCCGCATCCCTGGCTGCGTTTGGTCAGGATTGAGTGGCAGCGCCAGCCACGCTCACAGCAGCTCTGGGTAAGTCTTCCTCACCTTCTGCACTCTTTGCTGGAGCCGCACTGGGAGGTTTCTATAGAAAGACTGATGCTGAGTTTTTTTTCTTAGGCTGAATCACTGTGTTTAAAGGATTGATTTTAATTTCCCTGAAATCAAAAATTTTGTCACTGATCTTGAAATAGATCGACTGCAAATATTTTGCTCGGGGAATTAACTCTGGTTTTGAATCAGATAATTCTCTCGCAGAAAAGGCTCTGGAAATTCTCTGTAAGGAAGATCAGGATGTAGCAATGGGGAGACAGATTAATGAATTGCCAGGAAGGCAGGGAAGTTAGAGGAATATAACTGGTGCTTATGCCCATTATTGTTGCAGGTTTTTGACATTTAAAGTGGTTTGCAGCCCTTCTCTTATCAGAGCTAATGCCAGACAATCAGTCACCCTCGCACAGCAGCTCTGTGCCTCACTGTTAGCAATGCTGCTGATAATTGATGTGCAGCAGCAGAATTTATAAATGAAATTAGCTCCCCAAAGTTTAAGTATGACTGTGATTGAAGCAGTAATGATAGAGTTCATGCAAGTGCGTTTGCCATTTATCCAAATGTATCATTACTGACAGTGCTTTTGCGCTAACATTTTGTTATCCTTATTCATGTCATTGTTATAATGTCCTCTCAGATACCTGCAAATTAAACTGACTCGTACTCAGTGCTGATCCTTCCTGCCCACCCCTGCACCTCCTTCTTTGGAATTCATTTGTGCAACATTTGATTTTTAAGATCTCTGGGAGCATCTCCAACACACTCAGAGGAAAGTGCTGTTCAAATAATTGGGGAACAGCTTTGGCTTTCTTGTCAGTGAAGGCTTTTCCATGCTTTATTTATCAGGAAGACACAATGTTAGCATTTTAATTCAAAATTCAGAAAGTTGGTTTTAGCTACAAATCAAAGTGAATAGAAACAGAATTTTTAGCAATCCGGCAATGTTTCAGACTTTGGACTCAAAATCAAGAAAGCCCCACATCACGATGGATTTGATAATATCTTTAGCTAATCCTGGAGGCTCCTTTTTAAAAGCTCTTATATAAAATTACTGAAGGAGATATAATTTTGGTGAAGATTCCATGGTAATCTGAAAATAAAGCGATTTAACAGAAGTTGAATCAAATTGATTCTGATTTTTAAAAAAATTATGTATCTGTTTTCTGAATCTTCAAAAATATTATCTCATTTTGTGATGGTTTTCTCTTGTTCCAGTTAATTCTGCATGTAGAGATTTTAAAGGACAGAAGGTTTTTGTTACTTGTGAATATCAAACAATTTGTTACAGAAAGTTTGATCAGCTCCATTCTGTATAGCAATAGAAATTCTGTGCAAAGAGGCAAGGTTAGAATAGTTCAAATGACCTTGGTTTACTTTAAGGATAGATAAGAACATATGGTTTGACTCTTTTTGTTTGGTTGGGGTTTTTGTTATTGTTTGGAGTTTTTTTGTTTTAATAGACCAATTGCTCTAAAGGACTATATTGAGATCTGGAAAGGTTATATTTGTATGTTTCCCATGACTGGAGAATTTTTTCTGAAATTTCAGTAAAGATGGGGAAAAAAATCCAGCAATTTAAATCAGACAATGTGTATAAATTCATCGAGATGCTTGCTTTTAGAAATCCATCCACCCCTCAGCACTGACTTAATTTTAGTTCTCAGAGCTGTATGCTTTAATCCCTTTCCAGCCACAAATGAAAGTGAAGAAAATATTTACAGTGCATCTGCTGTGTACCGAGGGAATGGTCCACACTTCCCAGCCTGGCTGGTAACTTCTGTGGTTTTCACCTCCTGAGGAGGCTGAACTGAATGAACACAAACGTGATTTCAAAGGCTGTGCCTGATTTCAGTGGGGCTCACTTCGGTCTCTGCAGCAAAAGAACTGGAGGGCTTCCAGTTTATTCTTTCTTTTCAGTATCGGAGCCATCACCTTGGAGCACGTTCAGCAAATTCAGCGTTGTAAGGAGACAGGACAATGGGATCAAACAGGATCTCTGTCGCTCTAAATATTGCACAATATCCTGTATATACCTGCACGGTTCCTTTTTGGTAATGGTTCAGTACTGGCACCCAAAGAAGGTAAAGAAGCTGCAGCTCTGACTCAGATTTTAAATCTTTGCCTGTTTAGTATTTTTGGGGGATTTTCACCTGAGTTTCTCGAAGGAAGACAGTAGTGTGTGATTTCCTGGGCACCTTTATTTTGAAGCGTTCTCTATAAAAACACAGAATTTGTGACATCAGGTTTTGGTTGCTTCATTGAATGCAGTTTATTCTTCTAGTGGTTTATATTTAATTAGTAACATACTAATTGATACACCAGACAGGTTCAGTGATGTCAAGGACACAACCTCCCCAAGGTTTTCCCAGCCATCTAATTTATGTGAATTTCCTCCCAGTCATGACAGTGATGCTTTAATCCATTAAAATCCACATGGAAATTCAGGGACAGAACACATTTCTCAGTTTCCAAGCGGTGAGGTGTAAAACTTTCAACTGGCAATGTTTAATTTTGTGCCAGTGCCTGTGCCATGGGGATGGGGAGTGTGGGACCAGCCCAGTCCTTCCCTTGTTGGTCCCAAAATGCTGCAGGGGGGTTCAGCACCCCCTGCTCGGGGCTCTCTGGAGTGCACAGGGGTGAGGAGACAGCTCTGGTGGGAGTTCTTGGAAAGGAGAAATCAGGATTTTTTTTAGCTGTTTAATGCTTGGTGGGGATTAGGCATTAATCATTTCCATGCCTGTCTTCCCATCTCTAGGGACAGACTCGGTTTAGAGTAAGGGGAGTGGGAATTTTGGAAAGCAACTTGGAGTACCAGAGATCAAAACCAGGTGAAGATTGTTAAGGAGCTGTGTCTGTCCCCCTCACAGCAATATTTAGGGCTTTACAGGGGTGTGACCCCAATCTTACCGTCTCTCATGCCTTTCTGTGAACTCAGAGGGCCCAAGCCTTGCCCTCACTTTGTTTTTTGGCAGGATCTGTGACCCTGCTTGATAACAATGTGGGAGTCAGGGTGTTCAGCTGAAGGACACCCTTTAAGGGATGTTCAGGAAAAAGGACTTAGAGAAATCCATCTCTGCCCCAGCAGGCCTCTGAGGGAGATGCTGAAGGGAAGGGGCACGTTGGCTGAAATGTCAGCAAACCTGTGATTTAGCTTTGTGGTTTATTTTTAAGGACACTCTTTATTAACTCAGTCCATAAACTCGTTACCAACATGGTAACAGCAGCAGTTGTCTCTGCTTGTAGCAGGAAGGACTTTTCATAAAAGTTAATCTTCCCTCAGCAAACAAATTTTAATCTGTGGGTTCCATCATCTTCTGCTTTTTAATAGTATTGCTCTTTTAATATCACTTCTTTTCTAACAAGATCATACCCTGCTCCCTTAGGCCATGTTAAAAAGGTCAGTCACTGAGTGGTATTTTAATTTAAATAAAGAGTGAAAGACAGAGTGTTTTTGCTAGAATACTAAAAGATCACCTATTTAAATCTTCCTTTTAATGTCTGTTTAACTATCTTTCTTTGAGGCTTTTTCTATGACCTTCAACATAATTTAAACTTAATTTTTAATTCATTATTCATGCCATTAAATACTGAGGCCCATTTCTTGCTGCAGTTTATTTCTCTATTAAATGCGTGTGTTGTACTGGTTTTGTTTGGTTCTGTAATGAATTCTGATGTACTGGCATTTTCAAGCACAGGAGAGAAGAATGCTTATTTTGAGAGGTAAAAAACCTTGACGTGTAGACGTTGTATTACATCGACAATGTTATTTAAGGTAAAATAAGGGGGCAGGGTGAAGCCTTAACCGGGCTCACCTGAAACAGAGGCCAGACGAGGTTAGGGGAATAAAAAGTGGACAAATTTATCAAAGGCCTTTGGGTGCATTCAGGGCAAACAAAGCCCACTCGAGAGGCTAAACCAAAAATGGACCCAGAGTCATGAATTCTTCACATTTTATCAGTTCTGTCTCATTAGCATATCAGGCCTTAATTCTGCAGTTACAGATTCAGGTGATGATGTCAATCACCCCAAGCCTGCTCCCCCCAGTTCACTGTTGGTTACACATTTTGGGGCTCTGAGACAGTGAAGTGTCCTTGGATTTCCACTTGGAGGAATTGTTTTGGCTAAAGGTGCTGCCAACAGGGGTTTTAGCATTTTATATGGAACCTAGAGCTACACCAAAGCTACAGATACATGAAGAACAGAAGCTAAAAATTCTTAAGGCATCAAGGGGGGGAGACAGGTTGAACTTGGGGCCTCTTACCTTGACAAATTCAGTGTAAATGCTCCCATCCTATCCTGCTCTGCATGGGCTGGGAACTGCTCTGGGCATTCCAGATTTCTGAAGTGCTTCAGCTTCACCCAGCCATAGCTGTGACAGCTCCACTGACACCCTGACACCTGCTCTACATCATTGTTTTGGCTCTTCAGCTTTTCCCTCCCTTTCCAATTGAGTTTCACGACTTGGTGCAGAGGATGGAGTGAACTGCAGACAGTTGTGTTATTATAGATTAGCCACACCGATGCTGGGGTTTTCAGACCTGATATGCTGCAGGAAAGCACCCAGAACTAATATCACCGAATAAAGGCAATAAATGAAGCCCTTAAAATGATGTATTTCCATGGCCAGGGACCAGTTTTTTTCCACCCCTCCTGAAGCTGATGAGCTGGTGTCTCATTTGTTGTGCCCAAGTCAGAGTTGCACCCTTGCAGTGTGAGGAGGAGCCATAGATTCTCATCCCTGTAAAACACATGCAGTTATTTTTTGTTGTCTGTCAGCAGTCAGTTTCTTCAGAAATATAAACTACTTTTGTATCTTTCCTCACTTGATCCAATGGCCTTAAGCGTGGCACATGCACAAGCAGCTGGGCAAACAAGCAAAAAAATCCAGTGTTCTGTTACTGTTGCTTTCCAGAATTTTTGTCTGGTGGTCATTAGCAGTAAAAGTTAATTGGAGGAGCTTTTAAAGAGAGTACAATGCAATATTAATGAAAAAAAGGTGACAAAGAAAACAAGGTTAGGTTGTAAGAACTCAGTGACACAGGTATAATATTTTACAGTGTTCCTTTGGGTTTTTTTTACAGTGGGGGAGAGAAAGAAAGCATTTCCCAAAAGCACAAAGCTTTCCCTAGATTTGGGGCAGTTCTGCAGGTGGCAGGAGCACGGATGCCACATGGGGCATTTTTGTCAGCACTGTCACAGTGACCTGTGCACCAGTTGGGCACCCCTGCAGGTCCCTGAGCCACGGGTGACATGTCCCTGTGGCTCTGGATCCCCTCCATGTCCCCATGGCCCTGGATCCCCTCCATGTCTCTGGATCCCCTCCATGTCCCCGTGGCCCTGGATCCCCTCCATGTCCCCATGGCTTTGGATCCCCTCCATGTCCCTGTGGCCCTGGATCCCCCCCATGTCCCCGTGGCTCTGGATCCCATGTCCCCGTGGCCCTGGATCCCCTCCATGTCCCCATGGCTCTGGATCCCCTCCATGTCCCCATGGCCCTGGATCCCCTCCATGTCCCCGTGGCTCTGTGGGCCCCATCAGCCGCTGCAGAGTCACAGGGCAGGGCCATCCCTGCCCTCTCCCTCCTCCCCAGTGTGGACCCCATCCAAGGCAATAGAATATCTGACAGGGAAAGCTCGCAGTGCCGGCTGTGCCCCCAGCCCTTCGTGTGGTACTGGAGAGCAGAATTTCAGCTCAGAATATCACCGATGATATTTTCCTGTGCCTAGGCACACCTGAGGTCACTTTGCATCCCCCCAGCCAGCCCAACAGGCTCTCCCAACCTTTCCCAGGAATTTTAGGAAGCCAACCCTCCCCGGTGAGCTCTTCAGCCGATGGCCCCTTTGCTTACCAAACAGCAGCATCACCCCTGGCCAACATCAGCTTTCCAGGAGAAATTAATGGGCTCCAGAGCTGTGTCCTCAGTTAATGGGATCCATATATCCCATCACCCCAGAAGACCTCGCTGTGAAATTACCTCCCCTTCTGTTGCTCTTTGGGAAGAGTTATTGTATGGAAGCTGATGGGATTAGGTGCTTTTATCCACAAGATATGTGGATATATCTCTTCATTTTTTTCCCATTTTTAAAAAATTTTTCGTCTCCCTCCTTTCCCACCTCCCCTTTCAACAGCTTGAAGGAAGGAGAAAATTTGTGACAAGGTTAAATTTCTGTACTGCTTGTTGAAACACTAGGCCAGAATTTAAACAGCCTTAGTAAAATACTGACTTTCTACTGTATCATTCTCAATTCTGCTTTGAAAAATATTGCTTTATTATTATGTTCAGAATATGTGTTTTGGACTATAGGTCTGCTTGTATGGGCTGTTTGGGATATCCCATTGCTTTTGCCATGTGTCTTGTTGCTTTGGAAATTGCTGGTGTGATGTTGAAGCACATCCATTTCAGTTCTTCACAAGTTCTTAATTAAAAGCATCTAAACTGTGAAATGTAGCCAGATCCAGGGCTGCCTGAATTTTGTGTCAAGCTTCATTTGAAATATATGCAGAGAACCATTTTATTGGGTGCATAGAGAGAAGATAAAAAAGGAGCCTTATTCTTATGTGTATTTTGAGTTTATTTGAGTGTCATCAGTGTGGAAATAGTTCTGTTAATTTTGCTAAATTATATCGTACACATGCTTTATGCTTTTCTCAATTTACACAAAAGTAGTATTTGTGGAAAGCTTAAGATAAAAATTATCTTTCAGTTTGTCAGAGAAATGAGACTCCTGTTTCCATTCCAAAAAAGCAAGATGGATAATCTGGAGCTTATGAAGGGGCTCATATAAAATTAATTTGTCACCAAATTTTTGCATATTGATGAGCTGAGCTCTTATTAAAAAAAGAAAAAAAAAGTGATTATGTTAAGACAGAGTCATTGTCTTTCTGAGTTTCAGAATTTTGTTTGATAAATGGCCACTCTTGGGATTCTCAGCGCAGTTTCAGAGCTGGAGTCATTTTACACCCCATTGGTGGTGCTCTGATTTGTGTTATTGTCCTTGACAAGCGAGGTTTGCTGGGGCACAGCCACCACCTTTATGTAAAACAGTTCTCTGTCAGCTGCTCAGGGTTTGCATCAGAAAAAGGCTTTGCTCTGCTCCTGCTCCTTGCTACACATGGCTGCTGAAGAAGAGATTTTTGTGATTTTTTCCCTTCAGAACTGTGCACTGTAGCATGGTCAGGTGTAACCAAAGCTCTGTGGTGAGCTCAGCTCCAGCTCAGCCCCAGCCAGCCCCGGGGGCTGCAGGGTGACCCCGAACCTCTCCGGGTGCCCAGGCCCTGCTGGGGGAGCCTCAGGTGTTTTTATTTTGTGTTGGACAGCTCTGAGTGCAGCCTCTTTCAGCACTGCCTGCCTAAATGTTCAAAAGTCACCTGCAAGCCGAAAAAGGTGATGTTTATGAGAGTGATTCTCTTCTGGATAAAGGGCCCATGCTGGAGCCCTCTCTGAGCCCACACTGGTGTGTTCAAAATGCCACCTCTCCGTGGTATTAAATATGCACCTTTTTTCTTGCTTAATTAATAGAGCCTCTTTATTGTGCCTTTTCCTCAAACTGAGTCTTTTCTCATCGTTGTGCGAGGTCTTGCTTTGGGATGATATACTCAGACCAGTCAGAGGCACAGCATTTTTCTGAATAATAAAATTCCTGCTTAGTCTAGATTTATTTTAATTTTTCTTGAGGATAATGTTTTTTAAAAACTACCATTTTTGGAGTGACTTCTGGCAAATTTAAAACCAGTAATTTAAACAGAATCAAAACACCTTTTAAAAAGATAAATTCACCTAGAATCCATTTAGAAGCGTCTGGTACACTCTACCCATAAGCCTTAGGCCCATCAGCTTCAGCATTTGTCCAACAGGAACAAATTTTTTTTCCAGCATGAGCCTGTCCTTAACTGAGATGGAAAGTCAGTATCATTCTTTTTGCCTCTAAATGCTTTATTAAAAGTATATATTTCGTGTGAGCCTTTGCACCTACAGAGGCTTTTCTTCCCCAGATGAATGGAACTGGTCCACACATGGATATAGAAGCTATTATTTTCCCAGCAGGATGTTAAACTGCTCATCAGCTCTTGCAGAGGCAAAACACTCATGAAAACCACGCAGGTGAAGGAGCTGCAGCTCTAATAACCACGGGTCAGCACTTCATCTCCAGCCAGGAAATCCTTCTCCCCTTCAAAGAAGCTCTGCTCCCAAGACCTGGACACTTGATGCTGCAGAGAACTGTTTTACTGGGGGCTGGAAATCATCAGAAAAGATTTTTTTTGATGGAGCAGACACAGAGTCTGTCTGTATCACAAATCTGCTCTCCAGGTAGGATCTGCCTGCTGCTATTACTTTCTAGCCTTATTTTGTATTTTAGATACCACCCCTACGCCCTCCCTCCCTGACTTAGACCCCATTAGTGTGATCTGAAAGGCAGAAAGAGGAAATCAGGTCTATCAATAGTAAAATACATTTCTCAGTGTTGAGGAGGATTTGATAAGCTGGTTAACCCACCTGTGCCAGGAGTTATCCACAATGGTAGATTATACTGATAAAACCTGAGCATTCATATTTCTTCTTTCTATTTTTATGTCATTTTTTGTGAGTTTTTTTCTGTGTTTGGTTGTTTTTCCCTAACTGTATAAGTATATAATAATGTCTAACATGGAAACTACAGTGATGGTGATTTTAAAATGATGGTGTTGAAGAAAATGAAAACGAGATTGTGGTAAGCCCAAAGAAATGGCACTGAGCACTTGGACATGGACTTTTCAGGAGGACATGTACTGATAGGACAAAGGGGAATGGCATGAAACTGAAGGAGGTTTAGATCAGATGTTAGGAAGAGATTCTTCCCTGGAAGGGTGGGCAGGCCCTGGCACAGTTTCCCAGAGCAGCTGGGGCTGCCCCTGGATCCCTGGCAGTGCCCAAGGCCAGGTTGGACAGGGCTTGGAGCAGCCTGGGACAGTGGAAATGTCCCTGCCCATGGCCTGGGTAGCACTGGGTGACCTTTAAGGTCCTGTCCAACCCAAACCATTCTAGAATTCCATGAATATATTGCATTTGGCACTTCAATAATCTGTATGATATAATACTTCAAAGCCCTGTTAATTTTAGCTGTGGAAATCCTTTACACTCCTGAAGCGCCTTTGCTGTGGTTTGTGCTCATCCCTTTTTGCTGGTTTGGGTTTTCCCCACCTTGCTGTTTGTTCCTCTGTCTGCAGGAATGGTGTCAGGTGATTTTCCATCCTCACAGCTGGCTCTGCTGCTCACAATCCCATGGACAGGGAATGTTTCCCTAGCACTTGCTCCTTGCATTCTCTGGTGGTTGTCAGCTAATTTCATTTCTATTCATGGGGATGCCAACAGAAATGAGAAATGTCTATAAACCCCCTCTTCTCCAGATTATAAAGCAGTAACTGATGCTGTTTAGAACAAGAATTCTCTTCTGTGTGGCTTATTTCAGAGTTAAATACTTTCACTGACTTTTTTTTCCCCGAGTCTGAATCTATCCACTTCCGAACATATTTGACTAGATATGCCAAGTTCTGTGTTTTTCTGGGAATACAAGATGCCCTATGCTATTAATCTTTTTCACAGCAATGATTGACTCAAAAGATTTGTGGGAAAAGGAAGAAAAACATATTTAGCAAAGATATCCGGTGGAGTTAATCTGTCTCCCTGTGGCTCTGAGATGTGCTATTCAGGTTTGTGCGTGCTGTGGGCACCCTTGTCAATGTATTGATGAAGGCCTGTGGGAATACAGCAGTTTTAAACAATATTTTAAAGCAGAAATTCTAGAATACTTTATAGGGATGAAGCTCTTTTTGTTCTCAGCAACTGTAACAGACAGCAAAGCCGAAGAATATTTTATTTACGTTTTTAAATGATAGATGGATTTCACAGGATGCTCATTAAAATGGGAAATAATAAATGATGAAAGGTTTTCTCTAATAGAAAATAAAAATGCTATGAGATCACCAGAATATCCTGGAGAACAGGAAGCAGAGCAGCTCTTGCCCAGAATGCTGATGAGCAGTGCTGCTCTGCCTTTCTCCAGGAGGAAGGAAGAATGCATTTTCTCTTTCTGTTGTATGTTGTTATATATCTGTACACAAAAGTGTACAATGCAAAAGAAGCTATTTCATCAGTCATGTCCAAGAACTGCACACCAGGCTGGGAACAGCTGAAATTTGTTCATTAAAAGTTCATGGTCTGTTGACCTTTCCTCGTTCAAGCCTTGTATTGAGTCCATCCCTTATCTCTGCTGTGCATGGCAGATTGTTTAGCATATTTCTTGTGTAGAGAGTGACTTTGAGTGCCACAAGGACCTCACTTGGCACTTGCAGGCATAAGCAGAATGTGTTTGAAAATGTTGCTGTGCTCTCTAGTGGATAATTCAGTTATAAGTGTCTGAGAAATTAGTATCAACAACAGTTACCCATTTATATTTCACTTAACAGAGAGCCCTGCAGTGAGACCTTCCCCGGCAGAAGGCTCTGCCGAAGTGCAGGGCTGTGTCTGTGGGGAGCAGGGCGCAGGTTTTACCGCACACATCTCATTCCTGACGGATTTAGGAGACCCCACATTCTGGAGCAGCTTCTTTTTAAAGACTGGCTTGCAGCGGTGCAGGCAGCAAGAGGACTTTGCCATTCTGACAGCCAGTCTCAGACCATGAGCGATGATCTCAGCCCACATCTTGTCACCAGCAATCCTGGTCTGTTGGTGCCAGCAGCCCCTGTTTGGCCCCACAGCTGTCCAGGTTTGAGACACACCAGCCCCTCAGCCTCTGGGAGTCACGGCAGGGAGCACTGCTTGCCTGCCCCTCACATGGGATGCCACTTCTGCTGCTGCTGCTCTGTTCTGGATAAGCCAGGGAGCCTGATTTGGCCTTCAGATCTCCATTCTTATTCCTTTTAGTCTGTTCACATCCTTCTACTCCGGTGTCCTAGGTTACATGGAAGGTGTAACCAAAAGTATGTATTCTATTACTATCCCCATAAGTTGTTAAAACAGGTGGGGCAGGGCTCTTTGTGTTCAGCATGACTCAGCCCTGATAACACCATCAGGGGGGCTATCTCTGCTAATGGGCCATCAAGGTCTCCAGGAATGACTCATCAGCCCATTGTGAGATGCCCTGCCCAAAGGGGAGGAACTGAACATTCCCACCTGCATATAAGGGACAGACTCTAGAACATTGGGCTACCTTTTCCACTGGATTCCCAGAGANCATCTCTTTCCCTTCCAGCCCAACACCCATCTTTGGTGGTTTGCAGAGTTCTCAGATAGTTCAGGGTGACTTACACTGACTTAGGCCGCTATTCCAATTGTCCTCTCCTTTCCTTGGCCTGACAGTCATTCTGCATTGAAGGCCTGCCATTTTTTGCTTGTAATCTCTAGCATTACATTTACGGAATTTGTTATTATTCGAAGATTTATGTACTAGAATTGACACAAATAAAAATGTCTTTCCTGGGAACACTTGATTTCCAGTGCTCTGCTCCCCAGTAGCTTGGCCTCTCTGATATGGGCCCAGAAGAAGTGTGTATAAAGATACCTGGAATGGTGAATCATTGTCTAATGACCAAATAATTGCAGCAGCAGATTTGAACCAAAAGGAATCCTGTCCCATTTTGCAAGAAAAATAATTTGGTTTGATTCTTTATTGGACTTCTGTTGTCAAGTCCACAACTGAAAAGCCGTGGAGACTTTTCCTCTAGTTTTAATGAATGTTTTCGTAGAATTCCTAAGATCTGCTTGGTGTTGGAGCCCTCTGCATCTGTGCCTTTGTGTGCAGGTGGATGGGGAGCAGTTCAGTTGTTACTGAGCGGCAAATGATTTCATATCTCCTTGGATATGGGAAAAAATTATTCCATTTTGGGTACTTTTATTGGGCTTGATCAGTATATGGTATAAGATTCAGGCAGGGAATTAAATCTTGCTGTATTCTCACAGCTCTCCAAGTCTGCATTTGGAGTGGATTTCAACTCTTCAAGGTCTTTGATGGAAAGATGTTCCCTTCATCCCCATGCCAGCCTCTCGCTGTTCCAGGTGATTCAGTTATGACTGTTCAGATACCTTTTTTCTGTCTTTCTGTTCATAAATATGCAAAAATATTGAATAGGAAATAGGACAGAGAATCTAGTTTTCCCTTTGGTGCTGTTTTTCTTCCCCTCAATTTTGGCATTTAGATAAGATTTAATTTAGTTTCAGGTTTTATGCCAGATTTTAAGGTAATGATGAGTTTTAATTTTACATTTGTTGTTTCATGCTCTCATAATAACAGTATGAATTCTACAATTTCAATAAATACTGCATAACTCCACACAGTGCTCACACAGTTTATTTGCTAGGGGTGATGTGTAGTTATAAAAATGTAAACAAACACCAATATGGAATATTATGTTCTCTTGAAATATTGTTAAGTTTTAAGGATGCAGATGGAGCAGCCAAGTGAAAATCTTAGAAGGGATATGTGGAGAAATCTGCAGGGTAGCTGTGGCACTTGGAAGGGATTTGTGTCATGAGGAGCAGCCGAAGTCACCGTGTGAGGTTGGAATGGAATAATAAAAGTGCCAGGGCAGAGGCGAGGTGATGGTCACTCACTTCTCTCGGTGTGGGTGGTAACAAAAAAAGGGGAGTCTTTAAGTGCTCTGATGTTCCAAAAATCATCCTACTCTGACTTCAGGTTCCATTAGTGAAATCACCCAAACCCCACAGTTCTTAGAATAATAGAAAAAAGACTTAACGATATGTGAGAATTCACAAGAATGCAGAAAATTATCTTTATTTTTTTGTAAATTAGGCCTTGCTTTTCCCATCTTATTAGAACGTGATGGCATTTTATTGTCACATATTGCCAAGCCTCCCAGCCTGTGTTAAACAGCTGATCGAAACAGCTTCTCCACAAAACATTTCTGACCATTGCTCCTGGCATGGTCATTCAAACAAATATCTGGTGCTTTTCTATTTTCCAAACAGTCGCCATCAAGTTGTGCTGTACTTGCTTGTCTATTAAGGATATTAAATATAAGTGTATACAGATATGTATGTAATGTTTCTTCAGTGCAACAGGCATTCCAGTGAGCGTCACTGGGGACTGTGGGCTAGTTTGGATCACTTGTTTTTCTTGGGTTCTCTCTGTCATTGATAAAATAATGGTGCACTGTATTTATTTTAGAAGTCTCAGCAAATGTATTCGTTTGGGATCTTCTGTGGTTTATATATATAGAATCTATATATATCACAAATATATTTATATCTAAAAGGATAACCTCCTAAATATTTTTGTTCTTTCTTTTGAACTTTCCACTAGAGTGAGATATGACACACTGAAGCTTTGAGTAATATTTTATTGCAATGCAGTAAAAAGGTGACTTGCAGTTTTATTATTACTGTTTTATATCCACAAATTAACTTTTTTAAGTTGAAGTCTATGTGGAATGTGTTGCCCTGACTCATGTCCAGAATTTTCACTGTTTCCCTTCTCTGTTCAGAGTGTGAATGCCATTTTGTTTTCCAGGTAAAATTAACACTTAATAGTGTTTGCAGCCTTTTAATTTATCTTCTGAATGGGGGGATTGAGGCTTTTTCTAAGGAGAAGAGAGGGGAGCAAAGGCCATGAAATTATATGAACCTCCAAACCTATGAGGAGTTGGTGGCATTTGGTGGGAACAATAATTCCAAAAAGAGGAGAGAAAAACCACTGACACTAGAATGAAATAGTAGTGCTGAGTTTTTGTGTGGTTTTAAAGAGAAGATTGATCTCTGGAAAAGCGTTTTTGGTGGCAGGTGGTGTCTGGAGCAGGGACATAAGCATGATATCATGATGAAAAGGGAATTCACTGTTTCCTCATTTGGAATCTTGTGTTTCCTTTAGTGCCACCTCTGTGCTGGACTTGTGTCTTTATCCCAGCTCAGGCTGAAGAGCTCTCGGTGTACAAACGATGAGTTACTTCATTTTCTGCCACTGAGAGTGGGCAGAAGGGCTCCTGTCGCACATTGTCCCTGAGAAATGAGTGTCCATCTCTCCCCCAGGCTCCCCTCTTGCACACTGGGGACATCCTGGGGGGATGCTGGTGGCTGGCTGAGCGCCGAGCTCCAGCCGCCTGCCAACACATCTGCCCTGCCCCATTTCACCTGCGCCAGCTTTGTGTCCAGGACAGTCTGTCATCCTTCACTATGTTGGGTCTGTTTCCCCATTTTGCCAGCATTTGAAGAAATTTGTGCTGATACAGATTCCTCGGGGCCAAAGTTCTGGCAGCCAGGTTCCAACTTCTGTCTTGATGCAATGGTTGCAGACAACAAGGGATGAGTGCCAAAAAAAAAATCACCTTATAGTCATGGAAATGTATTTTATCCATGCTGCAGTAATTCCTGAGCTGCTGTGCGCCCTGTCCTCTTGACCCCAGGCACAGGGGGTTATGAAGCAGCAGAACACAGTGTTCTTTTCCTTTTCCTGGTTTTCCATTTATTTCTCACCCTGCCACCATCACCCATGCGAGGCACAAAGGAACTGTCCGTGTCGGTTTTACATCACTCACTTGCCAGGGCCAGCGTGGCATGCACGTGTTTGGATCGGAGATCCCTGCCACTGAGACAGAGAAAGGAGAAGTGAAATAGCTGAGGAACTTGTTTTCCTTGCCTCTGGCGAACCAGATATGACAGCTTGGAGAAATCACGTTCAGAAGAGCAACTATTGTGCCATCTGAATTAGTGAAATAAAAGTGAAGACCTCCTGTTTTCTAACAGCTTGTTTTCACAGTGGCTGTCCAACAATAGCCCCCATTTCAGTCACAGGGTCAGGGAGTTCATGTGTCATTAGTACACTCTGAAAGCCTGTAATGCCTTTTTCAATTTATTTCTTTTTTGATTTATTCATTTTCTTGCCCTGCAGTTTTGGGTGGAACCCTTGCAGGGTTGAACCAGGGAATGCCAGAGCACTTTGCTGTCTTTGACAGTCCTCTTGTGAATCCAACAAGAATTCCTCTAGGAATGGCGCAGAGGCTGTTGTTGCTATTGTGACTGTTGAAATCATCTCAGAAGTTTTGTGCTTTTTTGTGGGTGCAAATAGTCTTGTGATGGGTAAGCCTTGGAAATGGGTAATTCTGAGTTAGAGAAGAATTTGAGTTTTACTTACCAAGATCTGCTGTTGCTTTGTGATCAGTTGTGCTTTGGGAGTATTAAAGCATTGGAATGAGAATTCCGCTTACTAAACCGTAACAAAAAAATTTGTTCCACTTTGAGATTACTTTTTTTTTTTTAAATATGAAAACCCAAATGAAAAGTGCTCAGAGTATTTACACTTCAAGTGACCTCAGCACAATTCACAGTTGTTCAGCAGGGAAAAAAAAAAAAAAAATCCAAGTTCTGATGTTCTAATTTATCTTTAAAAAGATTCCACAAGACAAATAAAACCACTTATATTCATTTTTCTCCCCAGCCTGCTTCCATTACTCACTAGTGAAAAAGACATTAAGGTGATGAGAGCCTGAGAGTTTAACCAGAAATAAAATACAGGAATGTATCCTGGCCCTCACACTTCGGTTGTATTTTCCTTTAGAAAATTCTTTCATGTGCTCGTGGGATATCAGAGATAATGATGTGTTGAGTAGGGGCAATGAAGTAAGACTCTCAGTCAATAAATTTGCTCAAAATGCAAGCAAGTGAAATCATCTATTGTCTGCTGCAGCCGTTCAGTTCCATGTACACAGTTCCAAGGATTTCAAAGCTTAGGCTACAATGGAAGTGGTTGGGTTGGAGTAGAGCACACCAGAAATCAAATGCCATTTATGTCTGCAGGAATTTAGGGCAGGAAGAAGAACTGAACTGAATTTAAAAATCTGTTCTGAATCTTATACTAAATTTACTTAAACTTATGCTATTAATGCTGAGCTCATAACCATTCTTGTAGGAGATTTCTCTGTAAAACCAAGGGTANGTTAATGCTGAACTCGTAACCATTCTTGTAGATTTCTCTGTAAAACCAAGGGTAACCAAAAGCTTTAGTATCAGCAGAATGAGCTTCCATGAGAATTTTTAAATCAGGTGTTGTTTTTTTTTTTAATAGTTCAAAAGAGAAAATAATCTTTTTTCATTGGGAACTTCCCATTATATATTGGATTGTCTGCTGTAATAGCCCACGTTGATGCAGTCAGTGGAGTCCAACGGTTACTGAAGAGTTCAGCTAAAAGCTCATGGCAAATACTGACCCTTGACAAGGTTGTCCTTCTCAAAGAAGACTTAGATGTATTTATTATTTTTTTTAAATTTATTGCCACATTGTTTCACATTGCAAGTAACAAGAATTTTCTCCCTTCATAGTGACATTTACTTAAAATTTTTGTGTCAGGACCAGCAAGTTTCTGCTGCCTTAGTGGTTTTATCCATTTCCTAGGCTCTTTCCATGCTACTTTGCATGCAAACGCTGTGCTGTCTGCAGGCTGGGCCACGGATGGGTTTTATACACAGGTCATTAAAGAACTTGCCTGTGCATCTCCAGATTTATTAAGTGACTTGGAGTGCCACTCTATCAAGCCATTGTAGCCAATTAGTATTTCCTCTCCCTTACAGAATAATTTCTTGAGAAATATTTGCAGTTTATGAAATTATATATGCAATTATATAGGCTTTTGGTTAATTACAAGTATATTTTAGTTTTTCAGTACATTTTATTATGCTTTGTTATGAACTGTTTACAGCAGTTCTCGCTGGCAGGGGAGAGGAGAGAGGGAGGGCAAATGGAGCTGAATGTGGAGTAAAACCAAGGGAAATCTCATATGAAAGATTCACCAATGAATCTTTGCAGAGTTTATGCAAATCCAGTGGGTATTTTGTGAAAGTGTTAATGAGTGTCACATCCTGATTACGGCAGATTTCCCCTTGCATTTCCAACCGTACCAAATCCAATTGAAACTGCTAAAATGAGCACCACGAGTCCACAACATTTTGTCAGAAGAATGTGTGAAATTTGTTTTTAAAATATTGTGCCCTCATTATTCTTGGAAACATCTTATGTGGATGTTGGTATAAAATACCCTGTGTGCATTCCTTGACGGATGACAAACTCAGCATTGATCTCCCTAAATCTTTCCAAAGAACCATCTATTTCTGAGCTGTGTTTTGCATCTTGCTGTAAAGCAAACCCTATAATTAACTGCCCTGGCACTGAGGATCCCATTAGGAATGTGTTTGTTTACCAACAGCTACCAGGAGCAGCCCTGTTTGCCACAGCACATGAATTTCAAAATCCCAGAATGGTTTGAGTTGGAAGGGACTTTAAAGATGACCCAGTTCCACCCCTTGCCATGGGCAGGGACACCTTCTACTATCCCAGGGTGCCCCAAACCTCAATGTCCGACCTGGCCTTGGACACTTCCAGCGATGGGCAGCCCCAGCTGCTCTGGGAAACTGTGCCAGGGCCTCAGCACAGTCACTAAAGGATTTCTTCACAAAGGACATGCACACACCATCCTTTTGTGGTGTGTGAAGTGGGGCCTGTGATGTGGGAAGTGACTCCAGGCTCATTGATTTAGTTAATATCAAAAATTGAAAAGTAAAAAATGAAATTGAAAAAAAAAAAAAGGAAAAAAAATCAATTAGTATGTTCCCCTTTACTTAAAGGGGTTACTCTCAGGGTTTTGAACACTCCAGCCAGCTCTTTTCCCTGTCTCCCCATAACCTTTGGATTTTGTTGTGTGGGCCATCTCTCCTCTGAACTCCTCTCTCAGCGTTTGCTGGGTTTGGAGTTCTGAGACAATTTCATGGCCCTTTTGCTCTCTTTCTGCTCAGTTTGGCAAACACTCTCTCTTTATAACAGCCTTCCAACTTGTGAAAACAACTTACAGCCAGAAGCACTTGAGGGGAAGATTTTCCTAGCACCACTCCAGGATGGCACTGGTGGGATGGACCAGGATGAGGCACCAGGCAGTTGGGCATGGATCTTTTATTTATCCTGTGTGCTGGTGATATAACCCTGAATGCCTGTGCGTGTGACAAGCCACGATCATAATGAGCCTGTTTATTTCCAGATACATCGTGGCATCGTTCATTTGCACATTAAAGGGAACTTTGCTGCGAGAAGACGAAGTTGAGGCTAGAAAAGCTTTGTGATTATTGTAATGCTAATCTGTATTCAATCCCATATAAGTGTCACATCTTGAATACTTAAAAAAATTAATTAGTCAACTGTGCTGTGCCACAGATGAGCAGGAGCAAGTGGCTGCCTGCATCCACAAGCTGTGACATTCTCTGTGCCAGCAGGACTTTAAAGGAGGGAAGATCCCAAATAACTGAGCTGGAGGTGTTCCCAAACTCTGCCTTCTACCTGGTAGTGCACAAGGTGGTGGCATTTGTGTGATTGTTTTATGTGAAGTGATGAAAATATGTTTAAACTGCCTCAGGTAACAACCCCTACAGTGCTTTATATCCTGTGTTTATAAAGATACTTGAATCCTTGCATTCATTTTAGTCGGTAGTATATACTATGCATCTATGAGAAAAGTCTCATTGGAATGTTTTGTAATCTGGAGAGCAACTGCAAATGAAAATAGGTTGAGTAAAAATAAATACAGCTGCAAAAGAAAGATTTGTCATTAACTAAGAATAAAAAATAGGCAGTTACCCATTTTCTCAACAGAATTGTACCTCCATCCATCTCACAGAGTTGCACTGGGCTATCTCTATGCCCACTTTCTGGGCCAAAAATTTTCTAGAAATCTCTGCACTCTGTTCTTCTGTTTTTCTTGCTCTCCTGTAGGTGCAGGCACGTGTCAGACTCACACCCGTCTCACAGGGGTTTGTGGTCACTGTGCTTTATTTCGGGGCAAAGGCAGCGTGAAAATCCTAAATCCAGACTTCTCTGGGTGTGAGAGCCTCTCAGGATGGCAGGTGGAGGGCTCGGTGCCCCCTCAGTGACTTCCAGTTGGCATCCAGAGTGGGAAATGTTTTCTGTTTCCTTTATTTGATGTCCTCAGCAGCACTGTGGGGCCCCGTTCTGTGCTTTATCATTTGAAGGGAATACCTTGCACAATTTGATCTCCCAGGGGAAGCAATTGCACTTCCAGGTTTTTCAGGTATTTTCCATTGTGTTTTGACATTTTCCCTCACATTGGTGGGGTGAGCACTATCACATCTGTGTTTTTCTGGTCATGGGGCTCTGTAGACAAATTAACCTTTTGCAGTTTTATTGAGGGAACGATTTGCAGTAATACCGTGGGAAGTAAAACAAATTGCAGAACTGGAAGACATTTTGAACTCGCAATGCAGTAAAAAGTTGTGTTTTCTAATTACTAAACAAAAAAAAAAAGTAATTTATTTAGGAACAGCATGTAAAAACAGATGCAGATCACCTTTGAAGGACATACAGAGTGAAATATTAAAGTCCATATTGCAGCCTTAACCAGTAATCCTTGTTCCTGTGGAAATGCTGTCTGCCCCAGGAATGCAAATTCCTGGGACTACTTTAGCATTTCAACAGGGCTGTGAATATGTATAAGCACAGAAGGAATTATTTTGCTTCAAGACTTTTCAGAGACCTGTTTCTCCTTCATGTTGGTCGATGTGTTGTTACCTTCTGTTTCACGTGAAACTTTGCGAGAAGCTCAGAAAAAGTCAAGAGCCCTGAAGTGAATGCTGCTGGTAAATAGTGTCTGGTGCTTTCCTTATGCTTGACAAAAATGAGATACAGATTTTTTTTCCTCGATTTGATGCATCTTCAGGAACTTTTCTCTATTTTAGGGCTTTGGATAAGTAATTCTTTTTTGAACATGACCTCCTAAGCTGCAGTGGCTGTGTAAAAAATCAGTATCCTGTGGAATATGCATTTTGGGCTCTTTGTAGGGGAGTGAATACAGGCAGGACTGGTTATTTTTATGGCAGTTTTCATAGCATTTATGCAACTTTTTTTTTGAAGTAACACTTTGAAGTAACATTTATTAGATCAGTGCTAGTTTAGGTGCATCAAAATTATATTCCACTACTGTTTTATTGATATTGTTTGATTTCTTGTTTCTGAACAAAATTAGGCATTGCTTTGTTGACAGAATATAGCAAAAAAAAAAAAAATTCATTGAATAAGTTGTCAACTTCTGCACTTCCTGTTACATTAAGAGTGTGAAATGGTCTTTGGCCACTTTTAATGTTAACGTTACTTCATTTGGGAACTACTCTAATTGTGTGAACAGCTGAAACAGAGCTAGAACATTCCGGAGAGATTGGTGACATCAATAGCAAATGCACCCCCTTGGGAAACGGCAGCACCAACTCATCACGCAAAATGAAGCAGTTCAGATCGGTGTCATCACATTTCCCAATTCTTTATGGAGGCTACCTGTGAGCAACTGGCTAAAGGAAAGTACTGACATTTTGAATATGTAGAAAAATGTTTTCTGGAAACACCTGGTATTTTATATCACTGGGTTTGTTTTAGTTTTTTTTTTTTGTTTGTTTGTTTGTTTGTTTTGTTGGTTTTGTTGGTTTTTTTTGAGCTTCTCTTACACAGGTCTAATGCTAAACCCACTTATTTGTGTGCACTTTTGTAATTAGTTTCATTGTGAGCTTCACAACATTGTGGATGATGCAGGACCCAGCCCCTGGAGAACATTTTAAAATTCTGCTTGGTAGAGGAAAATCTCCTGTTTTCTGATTGTCTTCCTTTTTGATAGTTCAGCTTTAAAATCTTTGTCATTTAGATTCTCTCCAAAAGTGAATATTTAGCAGCAGTTAACATTATGCATTCTCATGTAGGTTTCCTTGAGCTTTGATTGCTTTTTTGGTTTGTGACCCTTGATGGATATTGGATTTATTTTTAACACGTTGGCCGTCTGCCCCAGACTCGCACCTTATAACCACAAATCTTTCTGGCATAAAACTGCAGCACGGTCGTGATAAATCCCATGATACTTTTCCATCTAAATATGCTTCATTAGGCTTCCCTGGTGTGCTGCTGCTCACCGATGGCACGTGGGAAGAAACCATTCCAGCAGGAATCCATCGGGCAGGGAGAGCCCCCATGTGTTGGACACAGATGTGCATTCAAGATTAAACCACTTTTCACTGCCCTGTAGTAAAAGCACTTTAGAAACTGCACAGGTGCAAAATAACCTGCTCGAGGTACTGCTTTTGGATTTTACCAGAATTCATTTTCCTTCAGTGGTTATGGTGGTTTTTAATAGTTCTCACAGCACAGAAACTTAGTTCAGGAAATAATGACTAAATCAGTTGCACACTGAAGACTTTGAGCTGGAAGCTTTCTAGTATGAGACACCTTTGGATGAGTTTAAAAACACTCCAGCTGCACCAGTCTCTAAAAGGCACATATTTTACAGTTAGTTGCTTTGGTCTGCTTCTCTGTGAAATGATTTTCTTTGTCAGTTGGATAATCCAGAAGAAAAACACTCTCTTATTTTTAAGGAGAAAAAGATGTAAGGGATGATAAACCACTAAATTTGTTTAGAACTTTTGATGTTTAGAACTTCTGATGTGCCATGAGATATAATGGGATGGCTCTCATCTGTACTATTCAATAAATACACTGAAAATATATGTTTGAGGATCTCCAGTAAAGAAGATAGAAATCTGAAATTACTGAAACTTCAACAGCCACTGCCATCACAGGAATATTTTGGTTACTTAAGGTTTGTCCCTGCAAGTGTAGGGGCAAGGACCCGGGGTCAGGGGATGCCTTGCCCATGGTAGGGGATTTGTGAGAAGGTCATGGCAAGGATCTCCAGCAGCTGAACCTGCTGGGGTTCCCTCTCGAGCCTTTGCTCATCCCACAGGGCACTGCCCAGGCAGTTTGACTCTTGGTTTTGGTTGCTGCAGTGGGTCTGGTTCCCCACGGAGCTGCTGGGGTATCCATGCTGTCAGAAAAGGGGGTCCCAGTTCTGCAGTGACCCCAGGACCAGCCCTGCTCTAACGGTCTCATTGATCATTGGAGCATTTCAGACTTTTCACCTCTTGTTTGCTGTGAGGTGAAGAACCATTCCATGGTTATCCACCATTGAGAGAATGCTGAGAAGGAATACGTATCATGCAAAGGTTTTTATTCAAGGTACCTATTTCTGTAGACAGAAACATGAACTTACAGTTCTCTTTTTCTAAGCTGGACACAGGAATTCAAACCATTATTTTGATTTTGACTGTTGTCACAACTGTGACTGCTGCAGCTCGTCCTGCAGCAGTGTGTGCCTTGCCAGTGCTTCCCCCTGCCCCCCTTATTTTTTGCTAATGAGATAATTAGTTGGTTCAAACTCTTTTCCGTTACTTGAATGAAGCACGGGGACCTCTGAAGAGCAGCACTGAGGACCACATGTCACATCTGCCAGAGCTGCAGCTCCTCTGATTGAATGCCCATATGTGCTGCAAAGGCTCAGAACAACAGGCCAGGGCTAATGGGGATGTTTTCTGACTGCTTTGACTCTACATGGCCTTGCCCTGGACAGCCTGGGTTTGTAAATTAGCACTGGTAATTGCTGCTGCTGCTGCCATTTTTAATGGAACTGAGCTGAATACTAGGAATATATATGGTAAAAATCAGATTTAAATAACAGAACTAATAAGCCAACCCATAGTATTTTGTTGATTGTAAGTGGTAGAAGATGTGATTTTAGTAATTCCTGCATTTCACTTCACCCATGTTTAGACACACAAGGTGGTTTAATTGGAATTTCTAGCATTTCAGTGCTTTAATGCTCTGAAACATATTAGCTCTGCCTTAGCAGTTAGTGTTTATTCATTCTCAGAGCACTGTAGGGTCATTAATCCTCCGAGCCCTCCTGAGAAGGCAGAGATGGGGGACACTGGAAGTCGTATTACTCTAATTTTACAAGTGGGAAAAGTGATGTGATGAATCATTGTGGTCAAGGCCACACAATGAGGCAGTGTGAGCTCCAAGATGTTCTGGCTATTAAGCCCAGTGGTCAGGCCAACCCTTGCAAAGTTCTCTTTTTAAATGATACACTTTATTATCATTAAGATGCCTTAATAATCCCATAGTCTGTTTAGGTAGAAAGTTTTCTTTGCCCTTCAGGTAAAAAGGTGAGCATGGCCACAATAAAAACTTCAAAACAAAGAAAACCTTATGAAATTACACTCTTAATCTAATATTATTTTCTAAGTGTTGTTTTCACAGAACATAATTAAACCTTGCCTCTCCTTTTCTGCTAAAAAGGGGCCCAAATTCTTTGACTTGTTTACAAAAAGGAAATTATTGATAGAAGATCTTTTCCAAAAGATCAGATTGTTAGTCTCGTTTTTGATTGCAGAATAATGATGAATACTGAAAGATGTTTTAATAAACTCTTTGTGGGGTTTTTTTGAGACATAGTGTATGTGTGGTATGAAAACTCATTTTACAGAATTAGAGAAGTCTTCTGAGCAGCATGTGTAGAATTTTTCAATAGAGTACAAGTGGTTGTTTACAGATTGTAACTTCAGTTGCATAAATAGATGTACTTAGAAATAGCAACTTATTTGGTAGGGCATAAGAAATGCTTTTGTGTAGTAAAAGGCATCAGTTTTTAATGTTTATCTGAAACTTTTTTTTTCCTGCTCCACAAATGGGTTACTTGCTGCCATCTCTTGTGGAAGATGTTCAGCTTTTCTTTCAGTTCCAGCCAGTCTTTGTCTTCAAAATAACTTAGTCTGCAACATTATTCTAAAACAAATTCAGAATTTCACAAGAAATTAATCATCATTTAATCCAAATGTTAACCCTTTCCTTTAGCTAGGATTGATCCCAACAGTGAACCCCTACAAACTTCAGCACCGCACCTGATATTTTAATAAGCAGCTAATATTTAGCCCATCCATTAAGCCACTCCATAAATGAATTATTGAGCGTAATCTGCTCTCGGGTGCCCACCTTCCTTTCCCACAAGGCTGTGGTTTTTAGCTAAGCCAGCGTGGAGCTGCTCTTATCTCCGAATCCAACAGAGCGGCTCCGCCGAGCGCCGGCGCTGCCGGGGAAGGCAGGGACAGGCAGGGACAGCCGCGGGCTCCGGCAGCGGTGGCGGCAGCAGACTGAAAGCCAGCGGGGCTGTGCCAGCGGGGCTGTGCCATCGGGGCTGTGCCAGCGGGGCTGTGCCAGCGGGGCTGTGCCAGCGGGGCTGTCCCGCGGACGCTGGGAATGATGCCGGCGTAGCGGGAGCCATCGGGAGCGCTCTCAGCCCGCGCCTGGACCTTCCCTCCTCCGCCGGAGCGGCGCGGCTGCGGGGACAGGGACACGGACACCGCGGCTGCCGGCTCGGGCACGGGGACAGCGGGGCTGGCCGTGCCCGGGAGGGGCGGTGGATGCTGCCGGGGGTCCGGGGGCTGCAGGGCCGGCCGGGGCCGCCCGGCTCCCCC